>OY992885.1:63721001-64319756 GCA_963921405.1 Cepaea hortensis | reverse complement strand
AGATGTGTTGGACGAGCAAGCTACCAGCATTAACCAGATGTGTTGGACGAGCAAGCTACCAGCATTAACAAGATGTGTTGGACGAGCAAGCTACCAGCATTAACAAGATGTGTTGGACGAGCAAGCTACCAGCATTAACAAGATGTGTTGGACGAGCAAGCTACCAGCATTAACAAGATGTGTTGGACGAGCAAGCTACCAGCATTAACAAGATGTGTTGGACGAGCAAGCTACCAGCATTAACAAGATGTGTTGGATGAGCAAGCTACCAGCATTAACCAGATGTGTTGGACGAGCAAGCTACCAGCATTAACCAGATGTGTTGGACGAGCAAGCTACCAGCATTAACCAGATGTGTTGGACGAGCAAGCTACCAGCATTAACAAGATGTGTTGGACGAGCAAGCTACCAGCATTAACAAGATGTGTTGGACGAGCAAGCTACCAGCATTAACAAGATGTGTTGGACGAGCAAGCTACCAGCATTAACAAGATGTGTTGGACGAGCAAGCTACCAGCATTAACAAGATGTGTTGGACGAGCAAGCTACCAGCATTAACAAGATGTGTTGGACGAGCAAGCTACCAGCATTAACAAGATGTGTTGGACGAGCAAGCTACCAGCATTAACAAGATGTGTTGGACGAGCAAGCTACCAGCATTAACAAGATGTGTTGGACGAGCAAGCTACCAGCATTAACAAGATGTGTTGGACGAGCAAGCTACCAGCATTAACAAGATGTGTTGGGAAATGCCCGTGTTGGTTCTGTTTTATTTTACTGATTTCACTGACAAAACAGGATGTTGCAAACAGCCATCTTGCTGTCATGTAATCTGTGGTAGTAATATGTATGTAGCCCGGGGGGTACGATCTGTAATAATATAATCTAACTGAGTCATAAGTGTGTTCATACAGTAGGCTGTGAGATACAAGCAGATTGTGCTCATGTTTATTTTTTATTCTTGTCTCTCTGTGTGATCCTGTTTCCCCACAAATGCTGTATGCTTTCTTTACCATGGGCTTACAGGTGTTTTAAATAAGTATTGTTTTAATAAAATGTGTGGAAGTGTCAGGATCTAGTCACTTGTTTACTACAGCTGCATGTGTCTTCTTTCTTTCCCCCCCCCCCCCCCCCCCCCCCTTCCCCTTTTTCATTCGCCCTCAGAACATGAGGTGGTGGTCAGTTAATGGTTGCTGGCATTTCAGTAGGCTTTCATACGGGGAAACTGTATGTTGGCATATTGTGTAGCTTCCATGACTGTATGTTGACATATTGTGTAGCTTCCATGACTGTATGTTGGCATATTGTGTAGCTTCCATGACTGTATGTTGACATATTGTGTAGCTTCCATGACTGTATGTTGGCATATTGTGTAGCTTCCATGACTGTATGTTGACATATTGTGTAGCTTCCATGACTGTATGTTGGCATATTGTGTAGCTTCCATGACTGTATGTTGACATATTGTGTAGCTTCCATGACTGTATGTTGACATATTGTGTAGCTTCCATGACTGTATGTTGACATATTGTGTAGCTTCCATGACTGTATGTTGACATATTGTGTAGCTTCCATGACTGTATGTTGACATATTGTGTAGCTTCCATGACTGTATGTTGACATATTGTGTAGCTTCCATGACTGTATGTTGACATATTGTGTAGCCTCCATGACTGTATGTTGGCATATTGTGTAGCTTCCATGACTGTATGTTGGCATATTGTGTAGCTTCCATGACTGTATGTTGGCATGTTGTGTAGCTTCCATGACTATGTTGACATATTGTGTAGCTTCCATGACTGTATGTTGACATATTGTGTAGCTTCCATGACTGTATGTTGACATATTGTGTAGCTTCCATGACTGTATGTTGACATATTGTGTAGCTTCCATGACTGTATGTTGACATATTGTGTAGCTTCCATGACTGTATGTTGACATATTGTGTAGCTTCCATGACTGTATGTTAACATATTGTGTAGCCTCCATGACTGTATGTTGGCATATTGTGTAGCTTCCATGACTGTATGTTGGCATATTGTGTAGCTTCCATGACTGTATGTTGGCATGTTGTGTAGCTTCCATGACTATGTTGACATATTGTGTAGCTTCCATGACTGTATGTTGGACAGAATGACAGCGGGCGTTCAGCTATCATGGGCTGGTGCTGCCAGTGCAGAGATCTGGTGTTGGAGCCTTGTGTTTGTGCTACCTGAACCTGTAGTGTGCTACCTGAACCTGTAGTGTGCTACCTGAACCTGTAGTGTGCTACCTGAACCTGTAGTGTGCTACCTGAACCTGTAGTGTGCTGTGTTCTGTGCAATTGGACAATGACTTGATGTTACCTGGATAATGGATGACATGCATATCATTCTGTTTGTGTGTGTGCTTAGGATGTTATCATTTCTGTTTGTGCATGTGCTTTGGGTGTTATCATTTGTTGTGTGTGCGCGCGCGTGCTTAGGGTGTTATCATTTCTGTTTGTATATGTGCTAAGTGTGTTATCATTTCTGTTTGCGCGTGTGCTTTGGGCTTTATCATTTGTTTTTGTGTGTGCTTACGGTGTTTTTTGTTTGTGTGTGTGTGCTTAGGGTGTTATCATTTCTGTTTGAGCGTGTGCTTAGGATGTTATCATTTCTGTTTGTGTATGTACTTAGGGTGTTATCATTTCTGTTTGTGTGTGTGCTTAGGGTGTTATCATTTCTATTTGCACTGGAGTGTGGTGGCTGTTATTTTAGCCATTTATTTTTCCAGCTGCATTTTAAGATAGTGGTTGTAAGTTTGTCTGAACCCAGCTGCATTTTAAAATAGTGGTTGCAAGTTTATCTGATCCCAGCTGCATTTTAAGATAGTGGTTGCAAGTTTGTCTGATTCCAGCTGCATTTTAAGATAGTGGTTGCAAGTTTGTCTGGTTCCAGCTGCATTTTAAGATAGTGGTTGCAAGTTTGTCTGATTCCAGCTGCACTTTAAGATAGTGGTTGCAAGTTTGTCTGATTCCAGCTGCACTTTAAAATAGTAGTTGCAAGTTTGTCTGATTCCAGCTGCACTTTAAGATAGTGGTTGCAAGTTTGTCTGATTCCAGCTACATTTTAAGATAGTTATTGCAAGTGTGTCTGCCTTTTTTGTATGGATAGGAAACTTGGACAATGAGCAGTCAAGCTGAAAAACATCTGATGGCTGCAGAAATGTGGTTTCTGAGGAGAATGCAAAGAATACTATGGACAGACAGAAAAACCAATGACCAAGTACTACAGGAGAAAAATGAAAATCGTAAATTGAATTGAGAAATTAGACGTAGACAGTCAAAATTTTTGGACATGTTATGAGAATAAATGAATTGGAGAACTTGGCGACAACTGGCAAGATCGAAGGGAACAGACCAAGGGGAAGACCGAGAAGTAAATACCTGGATGGCTTGGCCACATGGCATGGTCAAGATTGGAACACTGAGCTGATCCACGACTCTTGTGATCGAGTGAAATGGCGAGTCATGATTGCCCACGCTTTCCGGCATGGCACATGATTGATTGATTGATTGTCTGCCTCATCCTATGGTGGACATGTTGAAGAATTTGAACATAGAGTGTGTAGAATCTTGTGGTCCCTTAGTGTGATGAATTCTTGGGGATGTTATTACAGAGAGAAAATCTGTAATCATGTGGGTCCCTTAGTGTGATGAATCCTTGGGGATGTTATTACAGAGAGAAAATCTGTAATCATGTGGGTCCCTTAGTGTGATGAATTCTTGGGGATGTTATTACAGAGAGAAAATCTGTAATCATGTGATTATTGTTTATTCTTCTGCATGCATTTTAAATTCAGTAAGAGTGCAGTGTTCATTTGGAAAACATGTAAGTAATTTGTAATATAATTGCTTGCAATGTTTCTTGCAGCTGCAGCTGGTGATTCTGAACACAGATTTGCAGAGTACAACTTCTCCTCCATGCAGAGATGTCATGTTTGTGACAAATTCCTGTTTGGTTTAGTGCGTCAGGGCTTGCAGTGTCGTGGTGAGTGGTTTAGTGCGTCAGGGCTTGCAGTGTCGTGGTGAGTGGTTTAGTGCGTCAGGGCTTGCAGTGTCATGGTGAGTGGTTTAATGCATCAGGGCTTGCAGTATTGTGGTGAGTGGTTTAGTGCGTCAGGGCTTGCAGTGTCGTGGTGAGTGGTTTAGTGCGTCAGGGCTTGCAGTGTCGTGGTGAGTGGTTTAGTGCGTCAGGGCTGTTTTCACTCTCTCTCTCTCTCTCTCTCTCTCTCTCTCTCTCTCTCTCTCTCTTTCTCTCTCTCTCTCTCTCTCTCTCTCTCTCTCTCTCTCTCTCTCTCTCTCTCTCTCTCTCTCTCTCTCTCTCTCTCTCTCTCTCTCTTCCTCCCTCCCTCCCTCTGTGTGTGTGGTGGTTTTTTTTTTTGTGTTTTTTAAAATAAATATATTGTAAATAATTGCCATGTAGTATATGTCGAATGCCCTGGATAGACAGAAACATGAATGAGAAAATTCTACAAGAAAGAAATGAAAACCGTAAATGGATCAGATGAATTAGAAGTGATTTGTATGGGCCTGTTACGAGGAGAAATAAACCAGTAAACTTAGTGACATCTGGCAAAGTTGATGGGAAAGAAGAAAAGAGATTAATATCTGGAGACTGGTGATCGTGGGAGATGGAGAACCAGGACCGCCCACACTTGTCAGCATGGTACATGTTGATAATCGGTGTATGACCAATGACCATCCTTGTTATGTATTAATATATCAGTATCATATTCAGTGTTGATATTAACACCTATACAAATGTGACTTTTTTGTAAAGTAAATTTACTGTCTGTTGACAGAATGTGGCATGTGCTGTCACCGTTACTGCCACGCCCAGCGTCCCACCGAGTGCAATGTCCCTCAGCTAGAGAGAGTCCGTCGACAGAGTTTTGTGACAAGTGAGTAGCAATTATCTTTGTTTTTCCCCTAAATGAAACATAATTAAGATCATTGATGAATTGCAGTAGTTAAATAACTGACCTAGTGTTCTGTGACTTCCAGTTTTAAATATGTATTGTTGGTTGGATAACCAGAAATCTTGTTACTATTTCAGATGCTGTGTTTGGAAACGAGTTGACAGATGAATTGGAGAAGTCGTGTATGGAAGCGCCATGGGTGCTAGTTAAATGTGTGGAAGAAATTGAGAAGTGGTGCAAACAACATAGTAAGTAATGTGATCCCTGTCAAGTTTCAGACACATTTCCCCCAGCACATACATCTATATCTTCTCCTTTCTGTGTTACAATATTGTTAGTGTGTATACTGCTCCAGTTCTTTAGTCTACCTAATTTATGATTATTTTATTTGGTTCGTTATTAAACATGAAGTCATCTAGAGAATTAACCTGAAGCCATTTATACACATTGCCTGTTTATATTCCACTAATTCTTTAAGTGGTGAATGTCTTCCACAGAGTCAGAAGCATTAAGTGTATACCGCATCTCTGCAAGAACTGAGGAAATCAATGAGATTAGATCAGCCTTTAACATGGGTGAGTCTTTTTACTGGTATCTAGATCCCGATGTGGTATCATGATTGCTGTTGTTTTATAACTCATGGTTGAATGACTGCATTTTAGTTGGGCATGTCTGGCAATTCAGTCTGAAGACTAATGTGACGTTTCTTGAACATGTCATTCCAACATAGCTCTAGCTTTGTGGCTGCCATAAACTGGTTCTTGGGAAATTAGTGGTGGTTTTCCCTGGTATTCCACTATTTTGGGTTATGACTTCAATATCCCTCTACATGCTGCAGGATTTGCTGAGGAGGGGATCTGAGCACTTATGGACTGAATGGTTTGATGTGCAGTGAGGATGATCTGTCGACTAACTTACTAACTAACTAACTAACTATGACTTCAATATCCATTGATAATATAATGGCAGTTCTCATATGTTTTCATTCAGTATACTGCTTTATTTCAGAGTTTCTACACACATGTATTGTGTATGTGTGTTCTTGTTGTAGACACGGCTCCAGTTCTTCACATAATGTGGGGCATGTTTCTCAATTACAACAAAACTTATCTGTAGAGTCGGTTTTTTTTTTGGTTTTTTTGCGCTCGCTCGCTTTGAAGTCAAGCGTAGTCCATACACACTATTTATAGTAGTGATGGACTGAATTTTGCATGTGGTTTAGCTTTCTTTATTAACAGCGTCCCTCGCCATCAGGCAAACCCACTCCGACTTCAGAGGTACTTGTAATTTACGTCCCCAAGTCAAGGAGGAGAAGTAAATATTTTAGTCCGGTGTAGGGGTTGAACTACTTACCTCGGCACACCGGATGATTAAGAACATGCATTCTTACCCATGTGGACCTGCGAGTTGGTTTTATTTGTTACAGTGAGGGAAGTGTGTGGCTGTCATAACTTCCAGATATGAGTGTTTTTCAACTGAAGATGATTTTTTTTAGCATAATGTTGTTAATATGGGAAACTATATATTAATTTAAAAGACAATTCATAATCATCGAATAATGGAAGACATGTTTGACTACAGGTCAGCAAGATCAAGTGAATCTGTCCAATCACAATGTCCATTCTATTTCTGGAGCACTGAAGAAGTACCTCCGGGAGCTGCCCAACCCAGTGATTCCTGTAGAGATGTACAGCACATTCATTGAATCAGCCAGTAAGTGCTACTGTGTATAGCAGTCTCATCGCTTCATTCAGCGAGAGTTGTTTTGTGTGTTCAAGTTGTTGCTATATGTAGCAGTCTCATCGCTTCATTCAGCGAGAGTTGTTTTGTGTGTTCAAGTTGTTGCTATATGTAGCAGTCTCATCGCTTCATTCAGCGAGAGTTGTCTTGTGTGTTCAAGTTGTTGCTATATGTAGCAGTCTCATCGCTTCATTCAGCGAGAGTTGTCTTGTGTGTTCAAGTTGTTGCTATATGTAGCAGTCTCATCGCTTCATTCAGCGAGAGTTGTTTTGTGTGTTCAAGTTGTTGCTATATGTAGCAGTCTCATCGCTTCATTCAGCGAGAGTTGTCTTGTGTGTTCAAGTTGTTGCTATATGTAGCAGTCTCATCGCTTCATTCAGCGAGAGTTGTTTTGTGTGTTCAAGTTGTTGCTATATGTTGCAGTCTCATCGCTTCATTCAGCGAGAGTTGTCTTGTGTGTTCAAGTTGTTGCTATATGTAGCAGTCTCATCGCTTCATTCAGCGAGAGTTGTTTTGTGTGTTCAAGTTGTTGCTATATGTAGCAGTCTCATCGCTTCATTCAGCGAGAGTTGTTTTGTGTGTTCAAGTTGTTGCTATATGTAGCAGTCTTATCGCTTCATTCACCGAGAGTTGTCTTGTGTGTTCAAGTTGTTGCTATATGTAGCAGTCTCATCGCTTCATTCAGCGAGAGTTGTTTTGTGTGTTCAAGTTGTTGCTATATGTAGCAGTCTCATCGCTTCATTCACCGAGAGTTGTCTTGTGTGTTCAAGTTGCTATATGTAGCAGTCTCATCGCTTCATTCACCGAGAGTTGTCTTGTGTGTTCAAGTTGCTATATGTAGCAGTCTCATCGCTTCATTCAGCGAGAGTTGTTTTGTGTGTTCAGGTGCATGACAGGACTTATGATCATCACATGTGGTACTCATGCCAACTCACTGCCTGTGTTATATGTTGTTACTTGAGGTAATCCACAAGAAGACCGTAGGGTATCTGCACAGACAAATAGATGATGACAGACGGTGAGGGAATGGTGGATAATTCTTTCCATATTGTTCAGATATGAACGTGCTATTCTGAAAACTAATTACACACTTTATTGTTTTAAATAGTTGTGAGAAAAATATTTGTGTACACATTAACCATAAATATGAACGTATTTTAAGATCTTAGATTTCTGTACAGTTTATTGATGATGTGTGTAGTACACTATCTACAAGACATCACAGAAACAGGAGATTTGTCATCAGTTGTTTCTCATGACTTTTCTCAGGAGATCTGTCGTCAGTTGTTTCGCATGACTTCTCACAATAGATCTGTCGTCAGTTGTTTCTCTTGACTTCTCACAGTTGATCTGATATCAGTTGTTTCTCATAACTTTTCACAGGAGAACTTGCTGAACATTCAGGAGCTACTTCCCAGAAGTCTATTGTTGATCTGGTAGATGACCTGCCTGCAGCTCACAAATCTACACTCAGATACATCTTTGCTCACTTTGCCAGATTGTGGAGTTGGCAGTGTGAATCTGACCTGGTCGATGGAGTAGAAAAGATTATACACGTGTTCTGTCATATACTGCTGAGGCCTCCGTGGGAGAGAATCATGTAAGTAAATCTCTGACAATATCTGTCTACAATATTCAGGTGTGTGTTACTGTCTGATGAGCATTGTCTCACGAGGTGTGTTATTGTCAGAGAGATGAGCATTGTCTCACATGGTGTGCTGTTATGTTGTTGTCATGGTGTGTTATTGTCAGAGAGATGAGCATGGTCTCACATGGTGTGTTATTGTCAGAGAGATGAGCATTGTCTCATGTGGTGTGTTATTGTCAGAGAGATGAGCATTGTCTCACATGGTGTGTTATTGTCAGAGAGATGAGCATTGTCTCATGAGGTGTGCTGTTATGTTGTTGTCATGGTGTGTTATTGTCAGAGAGATGAGCATTGTCTCATGTGGTGTGTTATTGTCAGAGAGATGAGCATTGTCTCATGTGGTGTGCTGTTATGTTGTTGTCATGGTGTGTTATTGTCAGAGATATGAGCATTGTCTCATGTGGTGTGTTATTGTCAGAGATATGAGCATTGTCTCATGTGGTGTGTTATTGTCAGAGAGATGAGCATTGTCTTATGTGGTGTGTTATTGTCAGAGAGATGAGCATTGTCTCACATGGTGTGCTGTTATGTTGTTGTCATGGTGTGTTATTGTCAGAGAGATGAGCATTGTCTCACGTGGTGTGTTATTGTCAGAGAGATGAGCATTGTCTCACATGGTGTGCTGTTATGTTGTTGTCATGGTGTGTTATTGTCAGAGAGATGAGCATTGTCTCATGTGGTGTGTTATTGTCAGAGAGATGAGCATTGTCTCACGTGGTGTGATTGTCAGAGAGATGAGCATTGTCTCATGAGGTGTGCTGTTATGTTGTTGTCATGGTGTGTTATTGTCAGAGAGATGAGCATTGTCTCACGTGGTGTGTTATTGTCAGAGAGATGAGCATTGTCTCACATGGTGTGCTGTTATGTTGTTGTCATGGTGTGTTATTGTCAGAGAGATGAGCATTGTCTCATGTGGTGTGTTATTGTCAGAGAGATGAGCATTGTCTCATGTGGTGTGTTATTGTCAGAGAGATGAGCATATTGTTTCACATGGTGTGCTGTTATGTTGTTGTCATGGTGTGTTATTGTCAGAGAGATGAGCATTGTCTCACGTGGTGTGTTATTGTCAGAGAGATGAGCATTGTCTCACGTGGTGTGCTGTTATGTTGTTGTCATGGTGTGTTATTGTCAGAGAGATGAGCATTGTCTCATGTGGTGTGTTATTGTCAGAGTGATGAGCATTGCCTCATGTGGTGTGTTATTGTCAGAGAGATGAGCATATTGTTTCACATGGTGTGCTGTTATGTTGTTGTCATGGTGTGTTATTGTCAGAGAGATGAGCATTGTCTCACGTGGTGTGTTATTGTCAGAGAGAAGAGCATTGTCTCACGTGTTGTGCTGTTATGTTGTTGTCATGGTGTGTTATTGTCAGAGAGATGAGCATTGTCTCATGTGGTGTGTTATTGTCAGAGAGATGAGCATTGCCTCATGTGGTGTGTTATTGTCAGAGAGATGAGCATATTGTTTCACATGGTGTGCTGTTATGTTGTTGTCATGGTGTGTTATTGTCAGAGAGATGAGCATTGTCTCACATGGTGTGTTATTGTCAGAGAGAAGAGCATTGTCTCACGTGTTGTGCTGTTATGTTGTTGTCATGGTGTGTTATTGTCAGAGAGATGAGCATTGTCTCATGTGGTGTGTTATTGTCAGAGAGATGAGCATTGTCTCATGTGGTGTGTTATTGTCAGAGAGATGAGCATTGTCTCATGAGATGTGCTGTTATGTTGTTGTCATGGTGTGTTATTGTCAGAGAGATGAGCATTGTCTCATGAGGTGTGCTGTTATGTTGTCATGTGTGGGATGATGATAGCTCCTCCAGGAGGCTGCAGGTGACTTGTGCCTTGGGCACATGGCAGTGAAGACAAGGGCTGTTATGCAACCATGTGAAACCCCAGTCTGCCCGGGTCAGTTATTAGTGGAAGACAGCAGATCTAACTATGAATGATAGAATGTGATGGTCAACATATTGGTCCGTAGATAGTCCACAAGTTGGTATGTAGAGGCAATAAAAGGATGTGGAGAGACTCAAGTTGATCTCTATGTAAACATATTGGCCACGTCACACTCCATGGATTATAAGAAGTGTGTGTCTGTCTCTTCTCTACCTGCAAGGGTCATTGTATATTCTGTGTGTGCATGACATTGCATGTGTATCTGGTAAATATTTGTATAAGTGTGAATGAATGTGTGTGTGAGTATTGTGTATGAATGTATTTGTGTGTTGTTATTTTCATGCCATAATGAAAGGTTGTTAAAAATGTTCTCTCGCTGTCTTTCTTTATCCATATTCCCCAGTTGTTACTTGATATTCCAGTTATTGTCTTCTCATATAGTGATAAAAACCAAATCTGTTTGTCTCTAAGTAATTGTGTGATGAGTTGCCATTCCTGTTACACAACAGACTCATTTTTGGGTATATCTTGTCTGCTTCAACACTAGTGACGTTTGTTCTTCTTGGTGAACATTCTGTCATTCTGGTTTATGGTAATACAAACTGGTGACTAGCTCTAGGGAGACCAACTGGTGACTATTATTAGGGAGACTGACTGGTGACTGTAGCACTAGGGAGACTGACTGGTGACTGTAGCACTAGAGAGACTGACTGGTGACTGCAGCACCAGGGAAACCAACTTGTGACTGTAGCACCAGGGAGACTGACAGGTTACTGTAGCACTAGGGATACCAACTGGTGACTGCAGCAACAGGGAGATCAACTTGTGACTGTAGCACCAGGGAGACTGACAGGTTACTGTAGCACCAGGGAGACCAACTGGTGACTGTAGGACTAGGGAGACCGACTGGTGACTGTAGCACTAGGGAGACCGACTGGTGACTGTAGCACTAGGGAGACCGACTGGTGACTGTAGCACTAGGGAGACCGACTGGTGACTGTAGCACTAGGGAGACCGACTGGCACCACTAGTGTTTTGGTCGTTCAGCAAATGTTCCGTGTATCTGGCATATGGTGCTAGACCCAGTGCATATTGACCAATCGGCGTTGGCTGCATGAGGCGGGCATGATGACGCCGGCCACTTCACTTCCCGGTACAATATCTTGTACCCGTGTCAGACTAAACCAGCCTGGGAGCTGGGGTCCAGTTTTAAAGCTAGCTATGCGGATTCCAACCCATGACCACGTAGCCGGCATGCGAGCGGTTTGCCTGGCTATGCTGTGTCACGATTGCATCCCTGCACATCGGGTATTGCCAGGCATGCTCAGTCCCCCGTCACAAGATATCTGCTCACGGGCGATAACTGTTGTACTTTAAAAACAAAAGTCTTAATAGTCGAGAGAATCGACTAAATTGCACCGGGTTTTATATCACACGGCTCGGTCTCTCTCCGTAAGGAGGCCTGCCGAAAAGTGTCACACATAACACGAACTCTGTAGCTCCAGCGACGACCCCCAGGAGTCTCCGAGAAAAATACATTCGTGAACCGAAAGATGTAGCCCGCAGTCATGGAAGCTAAACAATATGCCAACATAAAGTCATGGAAGCTACACAACCTTCGGAGCGTGGGGCAGACGACTTGGCCACTTAGACTCCCGTATAACTGTTGTACAAGGACAGTTACCACCAGCAGTGTATTCGTAGGTATCTGATACCGTATCACATACAGAAATAGTTGTAACCACTGTTGTTGTTGTTGTATCACTATTATTGTGTGAAGAATGAAGATGTGTTCATACAAGCTCATTGTCGACATCTTGAACATAGTCGACTGTTCACTGATAGGTCAAATGTCCACTGAAGGAGTACCTACTATAGCTGGAATGTATGACGAGAAGCCGGCCTGGTACGCCGATGACCTAGTTCACTTGTGTTACATGTGTGTTTTCTCTGCGGTTTGTGGTTACGGCCTTGTTGCTAGGCGCGACAGCAGACGCAATCACAGGGACACATAAGATGGGACAGTGGTTCTCAACCGGTGGGGAATTCCCCCCCCCCGGGGGGGGGGGGGGGAAGATTATTTCAAGATCGCATTAATACAGGAACCAGTTACTTGATATTGTTTTTCCCTCTAAATTTTACGATTCTGTACTTCTCGCCTTAATATATCTTTTATATTATTGCTGTTCTCAGTTAACCTTGAATGGTGTGTGAATGAAATAATGTATGAAAGAGAGTGATAGAAAGGCAGAATGTTAGACGGGCCTGCGTGCCCAATTCTTAACCCTTTGAAAATAAAGTTCGTTCGTTCGTGTTACAACGTAAGTAGACCTGCAAATCACGTTTTATGTAGATGTCCAGACTTGTTCTAGTATGTCTTATTAAATTTAGCTTCCATTTGTATGTATACTGTGTAAGGGTGGAGTGGGGATTTATAGGGAAGAAATTCGAAAAGGTGGGGGGGGGGGGAGAATGACGTTTTGAACATATGGTAAAGGGGGCATGGGCAAAAAAAGGTTGAGAACCACTGGGATAGGAGATCCGGTCTTACCTGCAGTACTTTTGTTTTCCGCGAAACCGAGACGCCAATGGACGTCAAGCAAATTGTATGGTCGCGTACAGCCTGTCTTCTGGGCAATCATTCTTCTTGCTAGCTCATCGCCTAGCTATTTTAAGTGCATTGTGCCAGTTGGCATACAGTCTTACGTCTCCCCCTCTTTCTCTTCACTCACGTAACCTCAGCCTCGACTCATTTCCTCACCCCTGCTATTTGTATTCCTAATCTTCTATGCCGCTGACATAAGTGCTGACTTAATTCTGACCAACTGTCTGTTGGTGTAACACAAACCTATAGTGTTATCTACTGATGTGTTGTAACGGGTAACATCCACGGTCATGTTCGTGGCGCCACATTTATACTTCCCCCCCCCCCCTTTCGTCAGTTCATTCGTTAACCATTGACCCAGTAACCGAGTTTCTCATGTCACACTGATCTAATGTCGGCCCTTCCCATTTACCACCCACCCATCCACCCATCTGTGCAACCTTTACCGGGTTAAACTGCTGGGATCCTGACTGGGGAAATCGTAACCGTACGCTGAATTAGAGCACGTGTGCTTGAAGCTGAGACCGGGTTGTATGTAGCTGGCGAGGGGGGAGAGAAGGGAGAGAGATGCCACGGATAGCAACCAGGCTGTATTTTAGTGTGAAACTCGACTTTGGCGGTACAGTTTCTTTACTGGCGAGTTTATTATATTGACTACGTCATAGGGGAATCGGAGCTCAACTGAAAAACGGGAGGCTGCAGCCTGGGACTAGTGTTTGTGAAATGGTTTATGTTTTGTGATTTCGCGAGGATAACTCTGAAATTCCTAGTTTATTAACGTGTGTCTCCCCCCCCCCCCCCGGGCAATGGGTTGGAGTGGTGACAGTGATGTCCCTAAACCCCACACGGGGAAACAACGACATGGGCTTGATCCCCGCCAGACTGGGTGTACTGTGTGGGGTCACGATCTGGTTAATTCCAGACATGCGTCCGGGCAGATGAGAAGTCCCAGTACTAGTCTGACACACCTCTCTGATTTCTGGGCTTAGGGGCGTCTCGGAAGATGTGAAGTAGTAGTCTGGCATCTGTGAAGTTGGCCATCTGTTCTGAGTGTGTGATGTCAGTGCTTCATAATGTGACCCTCTATGTGAAGAGCTGGTCATCTGTTCTGTGTGTGTGATGTCAGTGCTTCATAATGTGACCCTCTATGTGAAGCTGGTCATCTGTTCTGTGTGTGTGATGTCAGTGCTTCATAATGTGACCCTCTATGTGAAGCTGGTCATCTGTTCTGTGTGTGTGATGTCAGTGCTTCATAATGTGACCCTCTATGTGAAGCTGGTCATCTGTTCTGTGTGTGTGATGTCAGTGCTTCATAATGTGACCCTCTACATCTATGTGAAGTTGGTCATCTGTTCCTGTGTGTGTGATGTCAGTGCTTCATCTCTCTCTCTCTCTCTCTCTCTCTCTCTCTCTCTCTCTCTCTCTCTCTCTCTCTCTCTCTCTCTCTGTCAGCTGCTAGTTTGATGGCCCAGATGTAGCTTATATTGTTTGTTGTCCAACTTTGATGGCCCAGATGTAGCTTATATTGTTTGTTGTTGTAAAGCTTTGATGGCCCAGATGTAGCTTATATTGTTTATTGTCCAACTTTGATGGCCCAGATGTAGCTTATATTGTTTATTGTCCAACTTTGATGGCCCAGATGTAGCTTATATTGTTTGTTGTCCAACTTTGATGGCCCAGATGTAGCTTATATTGTTTGTTGTTATACAGCTTTGATGGCCCAGATGTAGCTTATATTGTTTATTGTCCAACTTTGATGGCCCAGATGTAGCTTATATTGTTTATTGTCCAACTTTGATGGCCCAGATGTAGCTTATATTGTTTGTTGTCCAACTTTGATGGCCCAGATGTAGCTTATATTGTTTGTTGTCCAACTTTGATGGCCCAGATGTAGCTTATATTGTTTGTTGTTATACAGCTTTGATGGCCCAGATGTAGCTTATATTGTTTATTGTCCAACTTTGATGGCCCAGATGTAGCTTATATTGTTTGTTGTCCAACTTTGATGGCCCAGATGTAGCTTATATTGTTTGTTGTTATACAGCTTTGATGGCCCAGATGTAGCTTATATTCTTTATTGTCCAACTTTGATGGCCCAGATGTAGCTTATTATATTGTTTATTGTCCAACTTTGATGGCCCAGATGTAGCTTATATTGTTTGTTGTCCAACTTTGATGGCCCAGATGTAGCTTATATTGTTTGTTGTTATACAGCTTTGATGGCCCAGATGTAGCTTATATTGTTTATTGTCCAACTTTGATGGCCCAGATGTAGCTTATATTGTTTATTGTCCAACTTTGATGGCCCAGATGTAGCTTATATTGTTTGTTGTCCAACTTTGATGGCCCAGATGTAGCTTATATTGTTTGTTGTCCAACTTTGATGGCCCAAATGTAGCTTATATTGTTTGTTGTTATATAGCTTTGATGGCCCAGATGTAGCTTATATTGTTTATTGTCCAACTTTGATGACCCAGATGTAGCTTATATTGTTTGTTGTCCAACTTTGATGGCCCAGATGTAGCTTATATTGTTTGTTGTTATACAGCTTTGATGGCCCAGATGTAGCTTATATTGTTTATTGTCCAACTTTGATGGCCCAGATGTAGCTTATATTGTTTGTTGTCCAACTTTGATGGCCCAGATGTAGCTTATATTGTTTGTTGTTATACAGCTTTGATGGCCCAGATGTAGCTTATATTGTTTGTTGTCCAACTTTGATGGCCCAGATGTAGCTTATATTGTTTGTTGTTGTCCAGCTTTGATGGCCCAGATGTAGCTTATATTGTTTGTTGTCCAACTTTGATGGCCCAGATGTAGCTTATATTGTTTGTTGTCCAACTTTGATGGCCCAGATGTAGCTTATATTGTTTGTTGTCCAACTTTGATGGCCCAGATGTAGCTTATATTGTTTGTTGTCCAGCTTTGATGGCCCAGATGTAGCTTATATTGTTTGTTGTCCAGCTTTGATGGCCCAGATGTAGCTTACATTGTTTGTTGTCCAACTTTGATGGCCCAGATGTAGCTTATATTGTTTGTTGTCCAACTTTGATGGCCCAGATGTAGCTTATATTGTTTGTTGTCCAACTTTGATGGCCCAGATGTAGCTTATATTGTTTGTTGTCCAGCTTTGATGGCCCAGATGTATCTTATATTGTTTGTTGTCCAGCTTTGATGGCCCAGATGTAGCTTATATTGTTTGTTGTTGTCCAGCTTTGATGGCCCAGATGTAGCTTATATTGTTTGTTGTCCAACTTTGATGGCCCAGATGTAGCTTATATTGTTTGTTGTCCAACTTTGATGGCCCAGATGTAGCTTATATTGTTTGTTGTCCAACTTTGATGGCCCAGATGTAGCTTATATTGTTTGTTGTCCAACTTTGATGGCCCAGATGTAGCTTATATTGTTTGTTGTCCAACTTTGATGGCCCAGATGTAGCTTATATTGTTTGTTGTCCAGCTTTGATGGCCCAGATGTAGCTTATATTGTTTGTTGTCCAACTTTGATGGCCCAGATGTAGCTTATATTGTTTGTTGTCCAACTTTGATGGCCCAGATGTAGCTTATATTGTTTGTTGTCCAGCTTTGATGGCCCAGATGTAGCTTATATTGTTTGTTGTTGTCCAACTTTGATGGCCCAGATGTAGCTTATATTGTTTGTTGTCCAACTTTGATGGCCCAGATGTAGCTTATATTGTTGGTTGTCCAACTTTGATGGCCCAGATGTAGCTTATATTGTTTGTTGTTATACAGCTTTGATGGCCCAGATGTAGCTTATATTGTTTGTTGTCCAGCTTTGATGGCCCAGATGTAGCTTATATTGTTTGTTGTCCAGCTTTGATGGCCCAGATGTAGCTTATATTGTTTGTTGTCCAACTTTGATGGCCCAGATGTAGCTTATATTGTTTGTTGTCCAACTTTGATGGCCCAGATGTAGCTTATATTGTTTGTTGTCCAACTTTGATGGCCCAGATGTAGCTTATATTGTTTGTTGTCCAGCTTTGATGGCCCAGATGTAGCTTATATTGTTTGTTGTTGTACAGCTTTGATGGCCCAGATGTAGCTTATATTGTTTGTTGTCCAACTTTGATGGCCCAGATGTAGCTTATATTGTTTGTTGTCCAACTTTGATGGCCCAGATGTAGCTTATATTGTTTGTTGTCCAACTTTGATGGCCCAGATGTAGCTTATATTGTTTGTTGTCCAACTTTGATGGCCCAGATGTAGCTTATATTGTTTGTTGTCCAACTTTGATGGCCCAGATGTAGCTTATATTGTTTGTTGTCCAGCTTTGATGGCCCAGATGTAGCTTATATTGTTTGTTGTTGTCCAACTTTGATGGCCCAGATGTAGCTTATATTGTTTGTTGTCCAACTTTGATGGCCCAGATGTAGTTTATATTGTTTGTTGTCCAACTTTGATGGCCCAGATGTAGCTTATATTGTTTGTTGTCCAGCTTTGATGGCCCTGATGTAGCTTATATTGTTTGTTGTCCAGCTTTGATGGCCCAGATGTAGCTTATATTGTTTGTTGTCCAACTTTGATGGCCCAGATGTAGCTTATATTGTTTGTTGTCCAACTTTGATGGCCCAGATGTAGCTTATATTGTTTGTTGTCCAACTTTGATGGCCCAGATGTAGCTTATATTGTTTGTTGTCCAGCTTTGATGGCCCAGATGTAGCTTATATTGTTTGTTGTTGTACAGCTTTGATGGCCCAGATGTAGCTTATATTGTTTGTTGTCCAACTTTGATGGCCCAGATGTAGCTTATATTGTTTGTTGTCCAACTTTGATGGCTCAGATGTGGCTTATATTGTTTGTTGTCCAACTTTGATGGCCCAGATGTAGCTTATATTGTTGTTGTCCAGCTTTGATGGCTGAGATGTAGCTTATATTGTTTGTTGTCCAGTTTTCCACATCTGTTTCTGTCTTCCTCTGCCTGTCTTGTCTAGTATTATTCCACATGAGGCTTATTGGACCTCTTCTGGTACCCCATACATTTAATTTGTATTTTCCTTACAATTTTGAGTGATCTTGAAATAACTGCAGCTGTCAATGCCTCAGTGTTTGTTTTCTGTCACTGTCTGTGCAATTCTCAACATTCTTCTCATAAATGACATTCTCACTGTCAGTAGTTGCTTCATTATTTCTATACTCATGGTCCAGCATTCACATCCATACTGAAGTACAGACCACACATGTTTCATTCAGCAGGTTTTTGTGCACATTTTACAGTTATGAATGTAATGGTGATGGTGTCATTTATTTGTAATTCTGTAGTGACATATGTCAGATGCAGTATAGTCTGTATGTGTGCGCGCACATACACACACACGCACCAAGTGGAAAAACAAAGTGTTTCTTGTTATACTGAAATGTGTTTAAGACAATGGTTTGAGGTCTAACATGACTTAAATCAACAGGGGCTATGTCCATAGTTCTGTTGTTTACATCTTGAATCTTCTGTCTTTTGTTCATGTTTTCTGTTAATATTTGATTAATGACCTTTTTTGTGTGTGTGTCATCCACAGAGATATAGTGGAAAACACAAAACTTCATATCATTATACTAGATGAACTGTTACGAAATGGCAGCTGGGGAGAGGTCATGCCTCCAGTCCCTTCACCAAATCCTGTGCTTCCTCCTAGTAAGTCTCATTGTTTGCTTCTGTTTATTTCTTGCTGTCATTCGTGTGTAAGTAATTGTCACAATTAAACAGGCCATGATTGTTTGAGACGAGAGTGGAAGCAAAATGACTATAAACTCAGAATATGCTCTTTGATATACATTGTGCACTTGTCTAGACAGTGATATACAATATGACACGTTTAAAAACATCTGTGGCTGTATTGACAGGGCCCAGTGTGCAGTTGAAAGCAGCAGCAGCAGCAGCAATGTCACCACAGACACCTGAAGATCAGCTGCGGGATGCCGAGTGGTACTGGGGGGAGATCTCCAGGGAAGAAGTCAATGAAAAGCTGAAAGATCAGCCAGATGGAACCTTCTTAGTCCGAGATGCTTCCACACCCGGGGACTATACGTTGACTCTTAGGTTTGTGTTTCTGATAACTTTATGCTGCAGTTTTGATAACTTTGTGCTTCTAGGGAACCTGTGGTGAACAAAAATGTCAACTGTTAGAAATGATTTGTTTGTTAAATTTTCTTTGATGTCTCCAAATAAATATTTCATGACCATGTGTTTATAATTATTAGATCTGAATTGTAAGCAGTTTATAATTAACCAAGCTATTTTCAGTATCACACAGGTAATGAACCATGTTTACAGCTATAGTTGTGATGTGATCATATTTTCAGTATCACACAGATAATGAACCATGTTTACAACTATAGTTGTGATGTGATGTCATATTTTCAGTATCACACAGATTTGGCGGACATGCAACATAATATTTCAGCTTTCTCACATGCCTGTGCCAACTTTGGGCTCAATATCAATTTGGAGAAGACTGTAGTTATGTACCAGCCAGCTCCAGGGAATAATCAGACTGTGCCGAATATCAAAGTGAATGGTCATAGTCTTAAGTGTTGTGGCCAAATTCACCTATCTTGTCAGCACTGTGTCACAAGCTGCCACAATTGATGATGAAGTGAATGCAAGAATCTCCAAGGCCAGCGCGGCCCTTGGCAGACTGTACAAGAATGTATGGGACAGAAATGGAATAAGCCTGCAAACAAAGCTGAAAGTCTACAAAGCAGTTGTATTATCCACACTGCTATATGCTTGTGAAACCTGAGCTGTTTATCAGCGACATGTTAGGAAATTAAATCACTTCCACACAGTCTGCCTTAGGAAGTTACTGAAGATTAAATGGCAAGACAAGATCCCAGACACTGAAGTCCTAGAAAGAGCGTCCATGCCCAGTATCCACACTCTACTAACAAAGAATCAGATTCGCTGGGCTGGTCACTTGATTCGCATGCCAGATCACAGGCTCCCTAAACGAATTTTTTATGGCGAGTTGCGTTGTGGTAAATGCTCCCAAGGCGGCCAGAGGAAACGCTTTAAAGACACTCTGAAAATCTCACTGAATGCTTTTGGAATTCATCATGACACCTGGGAGACTGCAGCCAGAGACCGAAATTAGTGGCGTGCATCATTACGCAAGGGTGCAGTCACTTGTGAGGCAACCAGGACTGCAAGAGCTGTGAAGCAAAGACAGAACAGAAAAACCACTGCAGAAAATCCTCCTCCAGAAACGTCAAGCATTTTTTGTCCACATTGTCAAAGAACATTTGAGCCAAAATAGGCCTTATCAGCCATCTTAGAACTCACGGCTCCATACTTTCAACCCCGCTGGATGAAATGAATGGTCATCATCATTCTTGATGGACAAACAACACATCACACAGATAATGAACCATGTTTACATCTATAGTTGTGATGTGGTCATATTTTCAGTATCACACAGATCCGGGAAGGTTAACCCGGTCAACAAATGCCCGCAGAAGTCGGATGTGTCGGCCTAACGGCGCAAGAACGCAGCTCTGCTGTAAACAGGCACAACGCAGTCATATCCGGAAAAAAAATCCGGATGAACGCAGAAGAAGAAGTATCACACAGATAATGAACGTTTACAGCTGTATTTGTGATGTGGTCATATTTTCAGTATCACACAGATAATGAACCATGTTTACAACTGTAGTTGTGATGTGGTCATATTTTCAGTATCACACAGATATGAACCATGTTTACAGCTATAGTTGTGATGTCATATTTTCAGTATCACACAGATAATGAACCATGTTTACAGCTATAGTTGTGATGTGGTCATATTTTCAGTATCACACAGATAATGAACCATGTTTACAACTGTAGTTGTGATGTGATGTCATATTTTCAGTATCACACAGATAATGAACCATGTTAACAGCTATAGTTGTGATGTGGTCATATTTTCAGTATCACACAGATAATGAACCATGTTTACAGCTATAATTGTGATGTGGTCATATTTTCAGTATCACACAGATAATGAACCATGTTAACAGCTATAGTTGTGATGTGGTCATATTTTCAGTATCAACAGATAATGAACCATGTTTACAACTATAGTTGTGATGTGGTCATATTTTCAGTATCACACAGATAATGAACCATGTTAACAGCTATAGTTGTGATGTGGTCATATTTTCAGTATCACACAGATAATGAACCATGTTTACAACTGTAGTTGTGATGTGGTCATATTTTCAGTATCACACAGATAATGAACCATGTTTACAACTGTAGTTGTGATGTGGTCATATTTTCAGTATCACACAGATAATGAACCATGTTAACAGCTATAGTTGTGATGTGGTCATATTTTCAGTATCACACAGATAATGAATCATGTTTACAACTATAGTTGTGATGTGGTCATATTTTCAGTATCACACAGATAATGAACCATGTTTACAGCTATATTTGTGATGTGGCTAAGCTGGTTTCATTGTCACAGAAACCATGTTTACAGCTTAATTGTGATATGGCCACTCCGAAACTTTGATTTGCTTTCTTGTTCTCTCCAGAAAAGGGGGCAGCAACAAACTGATCAAGATTTTACATCGTGATGGCCGTTATGGTTTTGTGGAGCCCTTGGAGTTCACGTCCGTGGTTAGCTTGATTAATTGGTACCAGTGCAATTCTCTAGCCATGTACAACAGTACTCTCGACACCAGACTTGTGCATCCCATCAGCCGAAGCATGGTTCCGGTAAGTACCAGCATGTCTCGGTTAGCTCCCAGCTGACATCCTTGTTCATAGACAAGCACATTCTGTACACATCTTCACGGTGTGACACATGTTTTCTGTCATTCCTACTTAAAATATTGATGATTTAAGTGAATGAATATTGAGGTGGGTTTAATTTTAACCGAGGTGTCTTATGGGTTGCAAGAACATGTGTAATTTCACAAGATGTGATCATTCAGTAGAGTAAAAGCAGTCTACAGACCAGATAAATATTTTTTGCATCATTTCAATATATACATATCAGTGTTAAAGGCCAATGTGTTAGTGATGTGAGATAGCACATGATGAGCCTTTAGAGACAACTGGTCACTTGTTTGACAGCAGTCATCATTATTTGTTCTTTGTTTTCAAGGAGAACATTGAGGTTAACCACAACATTGCAAAAGGAGTCGACATGCTAGTCAGAATTAACAAGCAGTATCTGGAGAAACGCACCCAGTATGACATCGCATATGAGCAACATTCACGGTTGTCACAGGAAATGCAACTGAAGCACCAAGCTCTAGATGCTTTCAAGGAGACACTGATTGTATTCAAAGAACAGATTGAGCTTACCCAGCGCTCCTTGGCAGACACTACAGGCCACGAAATGCAGAGGTAAATATTATATTTTTATATAACAGATAATTGTCCGTTAACTAACCACTGTTGGTGTAATGGTTAGCAGGTTCTAACATTGACATGAGCCCGCTGTGATGGGGGTTCGATTTCTGGACTTGCCACTCATACTGGGAGGGAAATATTGACCACCCGTTCCTCCATAGACTCGGACATACATGAGATGGTCCTATCACATCACAGATGGTTCTATCACATCACACATGGTCCTATCACATCACAGATGCTCCTGTCACATCACATCACAGATGGCCCTATCACATCACACATGGCCCTATCACATCACACATGATCCTATCACATCACACATGGTCCTATCACATCACACATGGTCCTATCACATCACACATGGTCCTATCACATCACAGACTTATACCAGGTTCAGAGTTTAACAAACTAACCACTGTCAGAACTGCACTGTACCAGACGGTGCACACATGGTGTCTCTGTCACGCTGTGTTTGAGCATTTGTCACCTGGAAATATGTGAACCATTCTTGTAATAAATATTGTCAGTGGTAAACCCTGGAATTTACTATATTGATAGTTGTGAATATCATGTTGTGGTAGCAGCATCACATTGAAAGAGAACACATGGACCAGCATCATGTCAAAGCCAACACTTGTGTCACTTGAATGTTTGTGATCTTGTGCATTCGTGGTCATGAACAAGGACAAACAACACACTGTGATTGACAAACAATGAGACATTATGAACACATAGACAATTAACAAGACATTCAGTACACATAGACAAAAAAAGTAAGACATAAAGTTCACATGGACAAACAAGACATTCAGTACACATAGACGGAATTAACCTGTCGTGGATGAACAAAAAGACAAAACATTAAGAGTAAATAAAATAGAAGTCCAAAACTCTTGCAAATTTTTTTTTTTTTTTGTAGAAGGGATAATTGAAACATCAATTGAAGTTGAAACAATATTCAAAACTACAGCCAAGAACATGATGAATATACGGCAAGACACTTATTCAAGAAATGTGAATTGTCAGCTGGGAGAAAAGAATATAGTGACTAGTGTAAACAAGGAAATAAGATGTTTTGTTTCCTGCAGTTTAGAATATGGAGAATAAATTCTTGTTGACATGTATTTTCTCGCTAGACAACTATCTAAGGTATTTTGTACCTATACAAACACATTTGTCTGCTCACTCATAACCATTCTTTTATGTCCAAAAATGGTGTGTGCCAGCCATTTGTGTGTGCCAGCAATTTCGGTCAACTGTATTATGTTTGACACACCTGCATGTTTGTGATGCTGTAACCGCTGTGATTATTCAACTTACAGATTGCAAGAAAATCTGGAGCTTCTCAAGTCTCGATACATGAGAATTCAGGAAAGCAAAAGTGCTCTAGAGGTAAGAGAATTGTCTGTCCGCCGGCAGCTTAGTCATCTAAACTCATTCACAACCTGACCGGGGCAATGGCTTAGGGCAGGGGTGGGCAAACTACGGCCCGCCAAGTGATTTTATGCGGCCCGTGAGGGCATTTGGAAATACAAATTTGTTAATTCGTTTTTAAGTTATTTTGTTGAATTTTACAGAATTTCATGTACCGTTATGATGAGTGTCAATAACAACGTAAGATTGAAGAGGAATGCCGTGTTATTAATGATGAATGGACAACTAAGTACTGTTTTATAAAAGTTGGTAGCAAATCAGTTTGCTTGTTGTGTCGTGAGTCAGTGGCTGTCTTCAAGGAGTACAATTTAAAAAGACATTATCAAACAAACCATTCCGATTTCGGATACAATTTAACGACCGACGAGAAGGAAAGGAAATGCTTTGAGTTTGGTGAAAAATTTGGAGAAACAGCAAACTGTTTTTACTAAACAGTCTTCAATTCAAGATGCTGCAACTGAAGCTAGTCTTGTGCTGTCACACAAAATTGTAAAACAGAACAAGCCATTTTCTGATGGCGAGTGCATCAAGGAATGTTTGCTAGATGCAGCAAACATTATGTGTCCAGAAGAAACAAAAAAAACAGATTTGACAACATTACTTTATCAAGGAGAACTGTGGTCAGACGTGGTGACAAGATCAGTGACAATTTGATGCATAAACTTCAAGATGCAAGTAAACAATTTTTGTGGTACTCTCTTGCATTGGATGAGAGTACCGATGTACATGGTACTGCCCAATTATTGATATTTATACGTGGAATAAACACTTCTTTCAAACTCACTGAAGAGTTACTGAGTGTTGAGTCACTCAAAGACACAACCACAGGCCATGATATATTCAATGCTGTTACTAACTGTATTGAAAGACCTGGGTTGGTTTGGAACAAGATGGCAAGTTTTACAACTGACGGAGCTCGTGCTTTGACTGGAAAAAATGTAGGTCTGGTAAAGTTGATAAGTGATAAGATTAAAGCAGAATATCCAGACCACACATTATTACCACTTCACTGTGTGATTCATCAAGAAAGTCTGTGTAAAACTGTTTTAAATATCAAGCATGTTATTGACCCAGTTGTCAGTGTCATCAGCCTCATCAGATCAAGAGGACTTAACCACAGACAGTTCAAGTCATTACTTGACGATTTGAAAACTGAACATTCCAATGTCCTGAACCACACCAATGTTCGATGGCTGAGTCTCGGCAAGGTGTTAAGGGAACTCATAGAAGAAATAGTGATGTTCCTAGAGATGAAGGGCATTGCATGTGACTTTAATACTAACATTGTCAATAAAGAGTGGCAGTTAGACTTTATGTTTGCCATTGAAATTATGGAAAAGTTAAATGAACTGAATGTCAAACTTCAGGGCAATGGTGTGTTTGCACATGAATTGTATGTACATGTAAAATCATTTCAGGCAAAACTCTCACTGTTCTCGAGACAAGCAAGTGAAAAAAGATTTTGTCACTTCCCTTTGCTGAAACAAGAAACCATTTCTGGTGAAATGACTGAAAAATACAAAGCCCAATTAGATGCATTGATTGAAGAATTTGGTTGGAGATTCCAAGATTTCAAGAAATTAGAGCCATAGTTTAATATTCTCAGTTCACCTTTTAGTGCAGAAGCTGATACAGCCACAGAGGACATACAGTTGGAGCTACTTGACTTACAAGCAGATCATGACCTCAAAGAGAAATTCAAGACAGATGGTTTGCTGGATATCTATGGATCTTTATCACAAGAATCATTTCCCAACTTGAAAAACTTTGCAGCTAAACTTTTATCATTATTTGGACCAACAAACATTTGCGAACAAGCATTCTCTTGATTGAAGATCAACAAATCTAAGAATATGTCTTTATTGTCGGACTGCAACTTGCATGCTGTCATGCGAATTTCAACAAGTAAACTTGCTCCAGATTTCAAGAATATTGTCAAAAATTGCAAGCAGTTACATACATCTCATTAGAAATCAACAACTGTAGTGACAATGTAGTTGCTGTGTGTCTAAATTAAAGCCATTGATAGATAATAAAGAATATTTGTTATAATAACAAGTTGTAAAATCGTGTTAACAAATTAGTAAAAGTTTTTGTCCATATTGTCAAATATAATGTATAAGTGTATAAGTAAAATAAAATTGCAATAATTAGTTATTTATACTGCTTAATAACCTATAAATAATTAATAATTACTTATTGTGATAGGTTGCTGTAAACAAAATGGACATATATATATATATATATATATATATATATATATATATATATATATATATATATATGCGGCCCGCCAATAGCTGTACATTTGTCAATGCGGCCCTCCGCACGAAAAGTTTGCCCACCCCTGGCTTAGGGGATAGTGTCACAGTTCTCCAATATATCCAGCCAGGGATCGCACTCACCTGCTGGGAGCTGATATCTGTTTATTGATTGTGATGGTATGAGTTGTCAGCTGTTCACAACACATTGGTAAACTACTGAACTAACATTGTCTAGTCAATAGGCCTAGTCAATAAGTAAGTCACACAGTTTTGTGGGATGGCAGGTAAATGTAGTTGGTATTTTCTAAAGGTGCCATTAGGTGACATCAACTTCACACTTTATATTCCCTTTCGTCAGGTGGCGCTAGGTGTCTCATGCGCAGCGCATAAACAAAATGGTGACTGTACTTACAGAGTGTACAACCAAAGAGCAACGTGCTGTTGTGCGTTTTTTGTGGGCAAAAGGACTGCTTGCAAAGGGCAGTCATAAGGAAATGCTTCCTGTTTATGCTGACAAATGTTTGTCCCGTAAAGCGGTTCATAGCTGGGTAGAAAAATTTTCTCAAGGTGTGTTGCTTCATGACAATGCCAGACCACATACGGCTCGATTAACTCAGGAGAAAATTAACTAACTAATGTGGGAAGTTCTGGAAAATCCACCTTACAGCCCCGACTAAGCCCCTAGCGATTTCCACCTTTTTGGTCCACTGAAAACCCACCTTGGCGGGATACATTACGCAGATGATGCCAAAGTTGAAAGTGAAGTGAAAACATGATTTAGAAAACAGAGCAAGCAGTTCTATGCAGCCGGTTTGGGAGGACTGATAAAACGATGGGAATAGTGCATCAATGTTGGTGGAAATTATGTTGAGAAATAAAGGGACATTGTATGTATAAGAGTAAACTGGTTTCAAGTTGTTATCATATTTAGTTATTTTTCTACAGCCATTTATGACTTACTTATTGACTTCCCCTCGTACCAGTGTATGGAAACCAAAGCAAGACAGATCGCCTGCAGCCATGTTTTGAATGCAGTGCACGGGATAATGAATTGCATTCGTAACCCCTTCGCCACAGATCCGGCTAGAGGACATTAACTTTAATTCACATGCAACAGCTATGTACAGTGCTACAACTGTTTGCCAAACACTTCCTGGTCAGACATGTAACTAACTGTAATTCACATGCTACAACTCTATACAGTGCTACAACTGTTTGCCAAACACTTCCTGGTCAGACATATAACTAACTGTAATTCACATGCTACAACTCTATACAGTGCTACAACTGTTTGCCAAACACTTCCTGGTCAGACATGTAACTAACTAATTCACATGCTACAACTCTATACAGTGCTACAACTGTTTGCCAAACACTTCCTGGTCAGACATATAACTAACTGTAATTCACATGCTACAACTCTATACAGTGCTACAACTGTTTGCCAAACACTTCCTGGTCAGACATGTAACTAACTAATTCACATGCTACAACTCTATACAGTGCTACAACTGTTTGCCAAACACTTCCTGGTCAGACATGTAACTAACTAATTCACATGCTACAACTCTATACAGTGCTACAACTGTTTGCCAAACACTTCCTGGTCAGACATATAACTAACTGTAATTCACATGCTACAACTCTATACAGTGCTACAACTGTTTGCCAAACACTTCCTGGTCAGACATGTAACTAACTAATTCACATGCTACAACACTATACAGTGCTGCAACTATTTGCCAAACACTCTCTGGTCAGACATGAGGATGTTGCCATGTCTCATGTCTTCTGTCCACCGTGGGTCATGATATTCTGGGGGGTGTGTACTTGGGAAGTGCAGTGGCTAGCACACTGGGCCTCCAGCCCGGACGTCGTGGGTGTGAATTTGTATCATGGCGGAGTGTTACAGTTGACCTGGGCTACCCAGTCGGCCCATCAAACATGGCAGTCAGTAAATGTCTTGGGGAGTGAAGATGGCCTGTGTGATGCTGACTGCATGGTCTCTGAGTGGCTGGGGCATCAGTTCATATATCTGGGGCATCAGTTCATATATCTGGGGCATCAGTTCATATATCTGGGGCATCAGTTCATATATCTGGGGCATCAGTTCATATTAGTTAGTTAGTCGCAGTTCCAATTTCACAGCAATGGGTCGTCCCCATTATGCTCCATTCCTGTGCCAGTGAATATCACACAAAACACTCCTCACTGCCCAATGTGAAAAGTGGAAAAGACGAGTCTCGACAAACAACAGCCCGCACAGATACACTGTGCATAATGCCACCGCCAGAATGTCAACACAATAGTCCCCCACAAAACATCCAGTTCATTTCTGATGGAATCGGCAGTCATTTTCCCATCTGGATGTTTCCTAGATGTTCACCCACACAGTCCATGAAATACAGTTCATCGTCAATGGCAGTGGCAGTCAACCAGATGCCCAGCAGCCATGCATTTCTGCAAAAGGCAAAAACCAGTAAACTCTGGGACATCCGAACATGCAGTCACGTTCCAAAAAACCTCAGGCAGATTCAAAAGCATTTCACATGAAACTCTCAGCTCACAGTGTCGCACCACCCACTCACTCAGTAGCAGGGCGACGGAACCATCAAGCCTCCTTAGTCGCCTCTTACGACATGCGTGGTAAGCTGCAGTGTTGCTATTCTTTGCTTCCCTTATGGGCCCCGGCAACACACAGGAGATCAGTTCATATATCTGGGGCATCAGTTCATATATCTGGGGCATCAGTTCATATATCTGGGGCATCAGTTCATATATCTGGGGCATCAGTTCATATATCTGGGGCATCAGTTCATATATCTGGGGCATCAGTTCATATATCTGGGGCATCAGTTCATATATCTGGGGCTAGCACCATATGCCAGATCACCTCAAAGCATGTCAACAGTTTCCTTGTTCTTGTTTGAGTCTTGACTTACCACTGATGATGTTTGAGTCTTGACTTACCACTGATGATGTTTGAGTCTTGACTTACCACTGATGATGTTTGAGTCTTGACTTACCACTGATGATGTTTGAGTCTTGACTTACCACTGATGATGTTTGAGTCTTGACTTACCACTGATGATGTTTGAGTCTTGACTTACCACTGATGATGTTTGAGTCTTGACTTACCACTGATGATGTTTGAGTCTTGACTTACCACTGATGATGTTTGAGTCTTGACTTACCACTGATGATGTTTGAGTCTTGACTTACCACTGATGATGTTTGAGTCTTGACTTACCACTGATGATGTTTGAGTCTTGACTTACCACTGATGATGTTTGAGTCTTGACTTACCACTGATGATGTTTGAGTCTTGACTTACCACTGATGATGTTTGAGTCTTGACTTACCACTGATGATGTTTGAGTCTTGACTTACCACTGATGATGTTTGAGTCTTGACTTACCACTGATGATGTTTGAGTCTTGACTTACCACTGATGATGTTTGAGTCTTGACTTACCACTGATGATGTTTGAGTCTTGACTTACCACTGATGATGTTTGAGTCTTGACTTACCACTGATGATGTTTGAGTCTTGACTTACCACTGATGATGTTTGAGTCTTGACTTACCACTGATGATGTTTGAGTCTTGACTTACCACTGATGATGTTTGAGTCTTGACTTACCACTGATGATGTTTGAGTCTTGACTTACCACTGATGATGTTTGAGTCTTGACTTACCACTGATGATGTTTGAGTCTTGACTTACCACTGATGATGTTTGAGTCTTGACTTACCACTGATGATGTTTGAGTCTTGACTTACCACTGATGATGTTTGAGTCTTGACTTACCACTGATGATGTTTGAGTCTTGACTTACCACTGATGATGTTTGAGTCTTGACTTACCACTGATGATGTTTGAGTCTTGACTTACCACTGATGATGTTTGAGTCTTGACTTACCACTGATGATGTTTGAGTCTTGACTTACCACTGATGATGTTTGAGTCTTGACTTACCACTGATGATGTTTGAGTCTTGACTTACCACTGATGATGTTTGAGTCTTGACTTACCACTGATGATGTTTGAGTCTTGACTTACCACTGATGATGTTTGAGTCTTGACTTACCACTGATGATGTTTGAGTCTTGACTTACCACTGATGATGTTTGAGTCTTGACTTACCACTGATGATGTTTGAGTCTTGACTTACCACTGATGATGTTTGAGTCTTGACTTACCACTGATGATGTTTGAGTCTTGACTTACCACTGATGATGTTTGAGTCTTGACTTACCACTGATGATGTTTGAGTCTTGACTTACCACTGATGATGTTTGAGTCTTGACTTACCACTGATGATGTTTGAGTCTTGACTTACCACTGATGATGTTTGAGTCTTGACTTACCACTGATGATGTTTGAGTCTTGACTTACCACTGATGATGTTTGAGTCTTGACTTACCACTGATGATGTTTGAGTCTTGACTTACCACTGATGATGTTTGAGTCTTGACTTACCACTGATGATGTTTGAGTCTTGACTTACCACTGATGATGTTTGAGTCTTGACTTACCACTGATGATGTTTGAGTCTTGACTTACCACTGATGATGTTTGAGTCTTGACTTACCACTGATGATGTTTGAGTCTTGACTTACCACTGATGATGTTTGAGTCTTGACTTACCACTGATGATGTTTGAGTCTTGACTTACCACTGATGATGTTTGAGTCTTGACTTACCACTGATGATGTTTGAGTCTTGACTTACCACTGATGATGTTTGAGTCTTGACTTACCACTGATGATGTTTGAGTCTTGACTTACCACTGATGATGTTTGAGTCTTGACTTACCACTGATGATGTTTGAGTCTTGACTTACCACTGATGATGTTTGAGTCTTGACTTACCACTGATGATGTTTGAGTCTTGACTTACCACTGATGATGTTTGAGTCTTGACTTACCACTGATGATGTTTGAGTCTTGACTTACCACTGATGATGTTTGAGTCTTGACTTACCACTGATGATGTTTGAGTCTTGACTTACCACTGATGATGTTTGAGTCTTGACTTACCACTGATGATGTTTGAGTCTTGACTTACCACTGATGATGTTTGAGTCTTGACTTACCACTGATGATGTTTGAGTCTTGACTTACCACTGATGATGTTTGAGTCTTGACTTACCACTGATGATGTTTGAGTCTTGACTTACCACTGATGATGTTTGAGTCTTGACTTACCACTGATGATGTTTGAGTCTTGACTTACCACTGATGATGTTTGAGTCTTGACTTACCACTGATGATGTTTGAGTCTTGACTTACCACTGATGATGTTTGAGTCTTGACTTACCACTGATGATGTTTGAGTCTTGACTTACCACTGATGATGTTTGAGTCTTGACTTACCACTGATGATGTTTGAGTCTTGACTTACCACTGATGATGTTTGAGTCTTGACTTACCACTGATGATGTTTGAGTCTTGACTTACCACTGATGATGTTTGAGTCTTGACTTACCACTGATGATGTTTGAGTCTTGACTTACCACTGATGATGTTTGAGTCTTGACTTACCACTGATGATGTTTGAGTCTTGACTTACCACTGATGATGTTTGAGTCTTGACTTACCACTGATGATGTTTGAGTCTTGACTTACCACTGATGATGTTTGAGTCTTGACTTACCACTGATGATGTTTGAGTCTTGACTTACCACTGATGATGTTTGAGTCTTGACTTACCACTGATGATGTTTGAGTCTTGACTTACCACTGATGATGTTTGAGTCTTGACTTACCACTGATGATGTTTGAGTCTTGACTTACCACTGATGTTGTTTGAGTCTTGACTTACCACTGATGATGTTTGAGTCTTGACTTACCACTGATGATGTTTGAGTCTTGACTCAATACTGATGATGTTTGAGTCTTGACTTACCACTGATGTTGTTTGTTACCCTTTAGGTGGACCTTGACAGGAGATCTGCACGAAATCGTACCTTAATTGGAGATATGAACTCTATGAAACCAGAGATTAAGCGATTAAACAAGCAACGTGAACAATGGAAGAAATGGCTGTTGGATCATGGGAAAACTCAAGACTTCTTGGACAATTTACTTGAGGGTCGAAGAGACAAGTAAGTCAACACTCACATTGTAACTAATTAACTAGTGCAGTCTCAGGTGCCTTCAAGTCAGTTAACAATTGTCTCCTCATTTATGAACATTGTCACCTCATTCTTTTATGAACACTGTCTCCTAATTCATTTATGAACATTGTCTCCTAATTCATTAATGAACACTATCTCCTCATTTATGAACACTGTCTCCTCATTCATTAATGAACACTATCTCCTCATTCATTTATGAACACTGTCTCCTAATTCATTTATGAACACTGTCTCCTAATTCATTTATGAACATTGTCTCCTAATTCATTTATGAACACTGTCTCCTCATTTATTTATGAACACTGTCTCCTCATTTATTTATGAACATTGTCTCCATGTTTATGAACATTGTCTCCTTATTCATGAACACTGTCTCCTCATTCATTTATGAACACTGTTTCCTCATTCATTTATGAACACTGTCTCATTCATTTATGAACACTGTCTCCATATTTATTAACATTGTCTCCTCATTTATGAACACTGTCTCCATATTTATGAACATTGTCTCCTTATTCATTTATGAACATTGTCTCCAAATTTATTAACATTGTCTCCTCATTCATTTATGAACATTGTCTCCTCATTTATGAACATTTGTCTCCTCATTCATTTATGAACATTGTCTCCAAATTTATTAACATTGTCTCCTCATTTATGAAGATTGTCTTCTCATTCATTTATGATCATTGTCTCGTCATTTATTAGCATTGTCTCCTCATTTATGAACATTGTCAACTGTCCTTGAATCTCAAGAAAACAACATTGGTTACATCAAAGAAACAGATAACACCAAAATGTGATTTAGCGATGAAAAGTACATGCTTAATCAAGTTGTTAAATATAAATACAAATGGCAGTCATAACATCAGATGGAAGATGCACAAAAGAGATTAAAAAGAGAATAGGTCAAGAAAAGTGCATTTAAGAAAATGAAAAATATCTTATGCAATAAGACACAATCGGTGAATGTCAGTAAAAGCATACTGAAATATTATATAGAACCTGTTTCGCTGTATGACTGTGAATCATGAAACATGAATAAAAAAAATAAACAGAGCTAATTGGTGTACCTTCTGCCTGTAGGCTAATATGTGTGCCTTCTCATCATCATCATCATGTGCCATACCCGTAATCGTGGGTGGTCATGTTTTGCCATCTCACTCGATCACCTGAGTCGTGGATCAGCTCCATGTTCTTGTCTCGACTATACAATGTGGCCAGGCCATCCAGGTATTTACTTCTCTGCCCTCCCCTTGTTCTCGTCCCTTCGATCTTGCCAGTTGTTACCATGTTCTCCAATCTATTTCTTCTCATAGCGTGACCAAAAATTTGTGACTGTCTGCGTCTAATTTCTCTGATCAGTTTACGGTTTTCATTTGTTTCTTGTAGGACTCGGTCATTGATTTTTCTGTCTGTCCATGGTATTATTTGCATTTTCCTCAGAAACCACATTTCTACAGCCATCAGATGTTTTTCAGCTTGACTGCTTATTGTCCACGCTTCACATCCATACAAAAGTACAGGTTCTATGTAGCACCTCAAAGCTCTTTTTCTCGTTGCATATGACATCTGTTTATTGGTCAGTATGTTTTTCATCTTGAAAAAGTTGCCTTCTCCATGGCGATTCTTGTTCTAATCTCTTCAAGGCTTCTCCCATCAGATGTTATGACTGTTCCGAGATAATTTTACAGATTCACTTGCTTAAAAATATTCCCATTTACTTGTGTATTACAGTGTGGTATTTCCTTCTTCTTGTGACGACCATAATCTGTGTCCTCTTACAGTTTAATTCTAATCCTAATTGTTCAGTGTGTTCAACAATCACATCTACTAAATGTTGCAGATCCTGCTCATTGTCTGCAATCAGTACTGTATCATCCAGATATCTAATGTTATTGATGATATGTTCCACAATGATGATTCCTTTCATATCGTTAACATTTCTGAAAATACTTTCACTTTACAGGGAAAACAGATCTGGAGACATTACACACCCCTGTCTCACACCTCTCTTAATAGGCTGATATTGACCTACTTCATTATCAATCTTTATGGCAGCTTGTTGTTTCCAATATATGTTTTTTTCAAATTAGTCTTAAGGTCTTTCCCATCAATTTGCAGATCTGCAAGAATCTCCATCATGTTTGACATGTCTTACTTTATCAAAAGCCTTTGTGTAGTCAATAAAGCCTTCTGCCTGTAAGCTGATATGTGTGCCTTCTGCCTGTAGGCTAATTGGTGTGCCTTCACAAGATGCTGGTATCAGTTGGAGCATCCGGCATCACTAGTGCGGACCTACATGTGAATAGGTTGACATCATGGCAAGACTTGTACATTGACAATGTATTTTGTTCTTTGTGATGGTTTATGTATAGCAGTGGTGATGTGAGCATCTGTGCAGAAGCTAAAATGGTTGCCTCACTGTTGGCATTTCTGTGATTTGAGCAGTTGAGGATTTGTTTAGTAGTCATTGCTGAAAGTTGTGGTAAATGAGAGTTAATGTTTCATGTGCAATATCCACAGCCCAGGGGGAGACACGGCTGCTGAGTCTGATATGAACCTGCCTCACTATGATGAGTCTCTATGGAGTGTTAACTGCCAGCGCCCACAAGCAGAAGCACTTCTCAATGGAAAACCTGATGGAACATTCCTCATTCGTCCAAAACTAGAGGAGGAGAATGTTCACGTGTTGTCTATTGTGTAAGTTCTCTTTTTTTCAAGTAAATGTAATAAGAAATTTAGGTTTTAAGTTAGAAATAACGGGTTGTTTTATCTTCATAATAACCAGCATGTAACATAGGATAAGAACTGAAGATGTTTAGATGAGTATATAGTCCAAGACAAATGTGTAATTGTGTTTCTGTCATGTGTCCCCAGCTGTCGAGGCAGCATTGGTCATTGCAAGATCCTGCACAGTGAGACTGGCTATGGTTTTGTGGAGCCATACCTGATCTTCCCATCACTCAAAGAACTGGTTATCCACTACCACCACACCTCCCTGGCCGAGCACAACAACGAGCTGGACATCTGCCTGCTGTTCCCTGTTCGACTGCCCCCAAACGGCATTTACTTACGCATGCAGCAGTTGTAGCGTCATTGTATGCACACAGATGTGCTCGAGGGACACCACCTGCTCATTCTGTCACTGGTTGACAAGCTTTCATGTGGATCATCAGCTCCGTATATTCTAGTTGCCAGAGGAAATAGTTTCACCTACAGCTGGAGGAGTAGTTCCAGCTCAGACTGTCAGATTTGAAAGTGACGTGTGTATTACCGTACAAGATCAGTCATCTAACCTGCTGTGCTTTCTCTCATTTTATGACAGGGCTTCAGCATTATGATGGCGCTCGGGAGAAATTATTACGACCCACTGACACACATGTGACAGTAAACATAGTTTCTTTGTGTCTGCTGTAATAATATTCAACATCGTAATGTCAGCATTGCATGGACATATATGACAGAGACAACGTTTCACTGGCCTGTCTGGTGTGATAGCATTCAATATCATAATGTCAGCTTTGCCAGGGCACATGACTGAGAACTCTGATTCTACCTGTCCAGTGTGGACTAGTCTGTAAAATTGCCAGCAACACATATGGATGTTCTACGGAGCTGAACATTTCTAAATAATAGATGGAATATGATGTGTTGTAACACTAAAGCATCCGTTGTAGGGAAAACATACCAGATACCTAGTCTTGTTTAAGTAGATTAACGCCAGCCACACAGAACGGGCTGTCAGATGTAGACAAGTATGAATGTTTGGCTGTTGTTGTGGGGGATTGTATAACATAAGTGAATAGCATTAGCTGTTGATTGTGACTTCTGTGGGGACCCCTGATGATGAGGCCTGACAACAGCTGACCTTCAAGTAAATGTCAGGGCACAGTTGAATGTCAGCCATGAATCTTCTAATGTGATGAGACCACATGAGCATGTGAATGCACTGTTGGGCTCCACACATTCCCTACACATGGAGCTTGTATTCACTGATATCATAAGTTCTTATGCTGGAACTGATTTATTGCAACAAGTGTTGCTCTGTTTGACCCAGTGATTTATTAATTGATTGATTTGTTGGAGTCAGTATGGCACATCACACTGAAAATGAGAGGTTTACACCAGCTGTGAGCAGTAAAGACGTGTCTGTATGCCTCCTGTGAGCAAGCGGCCATGTGAGATGAGACACTGTACCTTGAAACATGGACTGACATGACACTTGTAATATTAACATTACAACGCTTTGTTGTTGCCATTCATAAATATCTTCTTGTGCTGCAGACAATAATACTGTGTTGATAAACAGCCTTTAATATTTGTTTGTTTATGTCATACAGGAGTAATGATATCATGTTATGTTATTTGTTTGTTTATGTCATACAGGAGTAATGATATGTTATGTTGTTATATATTTGTGTGTCATACAGGAGTAATGATATCATGCTATGTTGTTGTATGTTTGTGTGTCATGAAGGAGTAATGATATCATGTTATGTTGTTTTATGTTTGTGTGTCATACAGGAGTAATGATATCATGTTGTTGTATGTTTGTGTGTCATACAGGAGTAATGATATCATGTTGTTGTATGTTTGTGTATGACATACAGGAGTAATGATTGATTGATTGATTTAGGAATCGACATCACAGCATTCGGGGCATTCCCATAAGCGCTCCATCCCCATCCTCAGCAGCCAGCGAAGAGTTCCAACACCAATAGTACCAGTAGCAATCTGATTATATGTCCGTCTCGCCTTTCCTCTGAGCATTGAGCGTCGGCCAGATCCCCTTGTCACTCCTCGCTGTCTCATTCTTGCCAGACCATGGTAATCCAAATCCATTTGCTCTGAGGTGTACACGTGCTCCCACAAGTCTGCAGCCACGTCTGCCTTGTCATGTATCAATACTCCACCAAGTTCTGCAGAGCCAGCCAATCTGTCCGCCTGTTAATTTCCCAGCACACCGGCATGCCCCGGAGAAAAGATCCATGCGATGCTTTCACCCGTGACCTCCGAAGCGAAGCAAGCCACTCCGCACGAAGCCTGCCCATCCTCACCCTCATCAGCATGCTTTCTGCGTCAGTTATGATCATGATGTGTGTGTGTCGTATTCTCCATCCAGCGGAGAGCCGCAGTGACTGCCTCCACCTCCATTCTTAAGCTGGATGTTGTGGTATCATATGCCAGGCTCTCCTGCACCAAACGTCGACCATTAGCTTTGGCTATGATCCCCCAGCCACTTCTCTCACCTCTTGACACCGAACCATCTGTGTAGAAAATCACATCACCCGAGTGAGCATTGTCGTGAATTAGTTGCTGAATTTCCACTTCTGTGGCCCCTGCTGGCCACTCCCTGCACTCCCGGCTTAATGTGATTATAACTCTGCACAAGTCTGACTGCTCCGCTGGCACTCTGACCCACTCCTCTCCTCGCCTAATCTTCTCCAAGGGGCACACCTGTCTGATCGTATCCTCCGCCTGAGCCATCCATGATTTCCCTCTTATCAGTCGCTGACCCTTAACTTCGTCCAGTGCCTCATGCAACGGGTGATCTGTGTCTGCAGCTACTCTGAGGTATGCCTTCGCCTGCATCACCTTGTGCCTACCAGCAACAGTGGGCAAACCAAGGATGTATCGCATACACACTACTGGGGTGTCTCTGGTGCATCCCAGAATGACCCGCATAGCTTCATTCTGTATGCGCTCTAACTTCACCAGCTGACTCTCTGAGACAGTGAGCAGTCCTAATCCATAATCAATTACTGAGAGGATCAAGTGCTGGTATAGTATATATATACAGGAGTAATGATATGTTATGTTGATTGTTTGTTTGTGTGCCATACAGGAGTAATGATATCATGTTGTTGTTTGGTTGTGTGTCACACAGGAGTAATGATATCATTTTGTTTGTTTGTATGTCATACAGGAGTAATAATATGTTACACTGTTTGTTTGTGTATATCATACAGGAGTAATTATATCATGTTATGTTGATTGTTTGTTTGTATGTCATACAGAAGTTATGGTATCATGTTATGTTGTATGTTTGTATATCATACAAGAGTAATGATATCATATGCTGTTGATGTTTGTCATGCATGAGTAAGATATCATGTTACACTGTTGTTTGTTTGTATTTCATACAGACATTATGTCATGTTATGTTGTATGTCATACAGAAGTTATGATATCATGTTATGTTGATTGTTTGTTTGTATGTCATACAGAAGTAATGATATCATGTTATGTTGTGTGTTTGTATGTCATACAGAAGAAATGATATCATGTTATGTTGTTGATGTTGAGATAACATTTGTTGAGACTGTTTCTCTACCCCCTGTCCCCTCTAACTGCTAATTATCTGATGTTCCCTTACATAATTCAAGACCTGAGGTGTCTGTTTTCAGTAAAATGTCTCAGGGAGTCTGCATTGTTTCGGTGACATGTCCCCAATGATGTTGGCTGGCCAAATATGACACCGTTGTCATAGTCACATGTTATTCTTACATTGCAAAAATACATTTTTTGTGCAAGAGAATAATACGTACCACACTACAGAGTGGAAATTGCTTGTTTATATTTTTTATACACATGGATTTGATATGTAATGTAATTGCTTTGAATCTTCCTATTACTGCATTTTCCTTGGATGTAAATATCAGTCAGTGGTCATGTTTAGTATATGACAGGGGGTGCATATTTTGTCATGTTTAGTATATGACAGCAGTTATTTGTTGTCTAAAGGGTGGTAATCTCAAATGTGCCTGAAAAAACACGGCTTTGCTGAATTTAAAGTGAAATTAGACTGAAGTGGACAACCCTCACGTGTGAAATCGGTCAAGCTGTGTGAGCATCTGGCAAGTGCTAAAGCCCAGAGAAAACACAGAAAATAGTGTTGATCAATTTGCTGTTATGTTATGCTAGGCCAGTCATCTCTGCCTGTGACAGGTGTGGCAACAGTGCAGGTGTGGCAACAGTGTCGGTGTGGCAACAGTGTCGGTGTGGCAACAGTGTCGGTATGGCAACAGTGCCAGTGTGGCAACAGTGCCGGTGTGGCAACAGTGCCGGTGTGGCAACAGTGTCGGTGTGGCAACAGTGCCGGTGTGGCAACAGTGTCAGTGTGGCAACAGTGCCAGTGTGGCAACAGTGCAGGTGTGGCAACAGTGTCGGTATGGCAACAGTGCCAGTGTGGCAACAGTGCCGGTGTGGCAACAGTGCAGGTGTGGCAACAGTGCCGGTGTGGTTAGGCTGTAGAATTACTGTCACTGTGTCCTACATATAATTATCTATATACTTTACAGCAGCACACATTCAATCTACGAAACACGCCAGTTATTACAGCTATAATGGAAGGCATGTGTTGCTCTTTCAGTGTTTCATTAGTGTCCTGTAATGTCCCCCAGATCTTCATTGAGCATACCAGATTTGTCTTGCCAGAATGTATAAATACTTCGTAATAATTATAGGTACGATTGGTAGTCCAGCACCCTAGAACATCTTTGCAGCCATTTCTACGACGTGTTTCTCTGAAGGTTCCAGCTTGTGTGACTGAAATGTGTACAACTCATCTTCTGCAGATGGCTAAGTCAAGGCCAATTTCGATGTTTTACTTCTGCAGATGGCTAAGTCAATACCAATTTAGATGTTCCACTTCTGCTGATGGTGTCCAGTTCCATGTCATCAATCAATGCCATCTTTTAGCAACAAATTCTCCCTGGCAGCCATCACCTTGTGGTCCAGGACCATGTGACATGTTCTGTCCTTGAGCTTGACATTGATTTGTTCAAACTACCTCTTCTTGTGCACATGTTTGTGAATGGGTACGGTTGGTGAGTAACCTAAACACACTTGGTGAAGAGAAGCAGAGACACATGAATATCATGGCCATGACTGTCATAATAATAGAGATAGGTGGGAGGTTCTTTCCTTTGTTATACTTGGCTTCATTTGATTCCATGAGAGGACATGGCTGCAGACACTTAGTTGGTCTGTTCACTAGTTATGCCCCATTGTGCCTTGTCTACTCTTGCACAGACACATGACAGAACCACAGGGGAGATGTCAGTTCATGCACTGTCAGACGATGGCTTGTGACACAGTGCAGGGAACACATTCATGTCGTAACAAGACTAGCAGAAGGCACTGCAGCCTCAGTCTGGTACAGCAGTTCACGAAAGTTTGCGTGAGGTGTGTTACCAACCATTATAAAACTAGTCACTATGTGATACCTGGTCCACACAGTTTTCACTGTTTTAGTTCAGTGCTTAGATGTGCTCCGTGATTTTGAATGTAATCATATTCATAGACTATTATGTTTGCACCTAGACAGTATTTCTAGCCTACTATTAAGTTTGATGTTATAATTCATGTGACATTTATAAATAGGCTGTGCATACCTATATACACAGTGCCTCCCCAACTTGGTACTAACTGTATATTTTACCATTAGGTTTTTTATTATAAATTTTAATTGGGTAAGTGTAAACAGAAGTGATGATGTATGTGGTTTCAATAAAAACATCACTTGAGTTGTCATGAAATGGCGGTTCTATCCGCGGTGACTTGATTCCACGGTTACATAAACTGAAAACCATGTGGTTCTTTCTTTGTTTTGGAGCATGTTAAATCTGCGTGCCTTGTCTGTGTAACACTGCATTCATTGAGCTTCTACAGAACTGAGGAAATGGCATCATTATGTTGGCTTGTTCATGCTGCTGGTAGTGTGTGACTGTCAAACTGTTCACGTGGCAGTCATTGATTATCTGTGTGTGAGACGTCGTCTGCTTGTTCATTGATGACATGTACTAGCAATATTTGTCCAGCACCCCAGCTGTGAGTCGGTGAACCCAGCCAGCCCATGCATCTCAGTCTGGGCAAGTGGAAACCGTCAGCTCACTATAGTGTGGATACAGCAGACATTTCTCTAGGCCTCACCCTAAACAAATAAGTTGTACAAGGACAAGCAGTACATTGTACAAGTTGTGTTGTACTGTCTGTTTCAATCTATAAAATCTGCCATCGGATTTGTTGTACTGTTAAAATCTGTGCATTTCTATGCGTATATTTGAAATTGTTATGAAGTCGTTCATGCGTAGTAATTACTATCATAAACATATTGCAGAAGATGCTGATTGTGATGACTAACAGTTCCCAGTGTGTGAATGCCAGAAGGATTGTTGTCCACTGGTGTCAGAACATGGCTTTATTTACCATATTCTTGGTGGGGTATTTGTGAATGGTATTTGGTTGTCCTGGTCTGCCTGTAGAATGTATGAAGTTGTTAACATAGTGCACTGAATGGAATGAACTACTTGCAGTTAGCTTCACTGAGGCTGTGGGCTAACTACAGTGTCCCTAGGTCCATGTGCAGGGCCAGAGAGACAGAATGTTTGAGATCTGTAGAATGTTTGAGATCTGTAGAATGTTTGAGATCTGTAGAATGTTTGAGATCTGTGTGCTGTCTCTGAGCAGGCTGGCATTGGTACAACATGTGACATGAACTGTTGAACTAGACACTAATCACTGTTTAGTTTGTTCTTCATTGACAGTGTCATGAGCATTTGGTTTTATTGTAGTGCAAATACTCTTACACATCATCTGTATGAAAGTCTGCTTTGACTGGTTGGGAGGTTGTGGACAAAATGTGTCAGTATTTGTGGCAAATCTAATCAAAACTGATGACTACTTACCCTACATGTTGAGTTAGTGCAGAACAAAGGAGAGATATGAGGACATGAAACATTTCATTTGGATCTTGTATATCACAAGAAGATGGATTGAGTAGTGGTGAAATGATTGTTGTTTATTGTGCAACACTTGTGCAGACAGACATGATAGTTTTGTAGATACTTACTGTGAGGTTGAGCAACTGCCACCAGTTTTGATGCGAATTTTACAAGTACATTCATGTTGTATCTGTGCATCCAGTATGGAGTTTTCAGGCAGTGTTGTATAAGTGCAGCTGTGCCGACTTGTATTATTGTGTATTTGCTACAGTCACAATGGCAGAAGATACATAAAATAGGTCACCTAGAAGTAGTTAATAAAAAGGAAGCAACATTCTGTAGATAAAACCATCATCGTTGAAAGTAACAGTGCTTTACACATGTGCTTCATAATGTATATTAAATCAACAGATGTTCAAGGTCAAGGATGAGGCAGATGTTGTGACAGTAACGTTGTCAGAGAGCGGCAGGTGGCAGTGACATCTTGTGTCTATGTAGGCTGACATGCACATACAAGGGGTTGCCTGACAGTAGAACATTATAGAGTGTGATAAATACTAGTGACTGGACGGCAAGAGATCATAGAGGAGTGACTGGACGGCAAGAGATCATAGAGGAGTGACTGGACGGCAAGAGATCATAGAGGAGTGACTGGAGGGCAAGAGATCATAGAGGAGTGACTGGACGGCAAGAGATCATAGAGGAGTGACTGGACGGCAAGAGATCATAGAGGAGTGACTGGAGGGCAAGAGATCATAGAGGAGTGACTGGAGGGCAAGAGATCATAGAGGAGTGACTGGAGGGCAAGAGATCATAGAGGAGTGACTGGACGGCAAGAGATCATAGAGGAGTGACTGGAGGGCAAGAGATCATAGAGGAGTGACTGGAGGGCAAGAGATCATAGAGGAGTGACTGGAGGGCAAGAGATCATAGAGGAGTGACTGGAGGGCAAGAGATCATAGAGGAGTGACTGGAGGGCAAGAGATCATAGAGGAGTGACTGGAGGGCAAGAGATCATAGAGGAGTGACTGGAGGGCAAGAGATCATAGAGGAGTGACTGGAGGGCAAGAGATCATAGAGGAGTGACTGGAGGGCAAGAGATCATGGAGGAGTGACTGGACGGCAAGAGATCATGGAGGAGTGACTGGACGGCAAGAGATCATAGAGGAGTGACTGGAGGGCAAGAGATCATGGAGGAGTGACTGGAGGGCAAGAGATCATGGAGGAGTGACTGGACGGCAAGAGATCATGGAGGAGTGACTGGAGGGCAAGAGATCATGGAGGAGTGACTGGAGGGCAAGAGATCATGGAGGAGTGACTGGAGGGCAAGAGATCATGGAGGAGTGACTGGACGGCAAGAGATCATGGAGGAGTGACTGGAGGGCAAGAGATCATGGAGGAGTGACTGGACGGCAAGAGATCATAGAGGAGTGACTGGAGGGCAAGAGATCATGGAGGAGTGACTGGAGGGCAAGAGATCATAGAGGAGTGACTGGAGGGCAAGAGATCATGGAGGAGTGACTGGAGGGCAAGAGATCATGGAGGAGTGACTGGAGGGCAAGAGATCATGGAGGAGTGACTGGAGGGCAAGAGATCATAGAGGAGTGACTGGAGGGCAAGAGATCATAGAGGAGTGACTGGAGGGCAAGAGATCATGGAGGAGTGACTGGAGGGCAAGAGATCATAGAGGAGTGACTGGACGGCAAGAGATCATAGAGGAGTGATTGGAGGGCAAGAGATCATGGAGGAGTGACTGGAGGGCAAGAGATCATAGAGGAGTGACTGGAGGGCAAGAGATCATGGAGGAGTGACTGGAGGGCAAGAGATCATGGAGGAGTGACTGGAGGGCAAGAGATCATAGAGGAGTGACTGGACGGCAAGAGATCATAGAGGAGTGACTGGACGGCAAGAGATCATAGAGGAGTGACTGGAGGGCAAGAGATCATAGAGGAGTGACTGGAGGGCAAGAGATCATAGAGGAGTGACTGGAGGGCAAGAGATCATAGAGGAGTGACTGGAGGGCAAGAGATCATAGAGGAGTGACTGGAGGGCAAGAGATCATAGAGGAGTGACTGGAGGGCAAGAGATCATAGAGGAGTGACTGGAGGGCAAGAGATCATAGAGGAGTGACTGGAGGGCAAGAGATCATAGAGGAGTGACTGGAGGGCAAGAGATCATGGAGGAGTGACTGGACGGCAAGAGATCATGGAGGAGTGACTGGACGGCAAGAGATCATAGAGGAGTGACTGGAGGGCAAGAGATCATGGAGGAGTGACTGGAGGGCAAGAGATCATGGAGGAGTGACTGGACGGCAAGAGATCATGGAGGAGTGACTGGAGGGCAAGAGATCATGGAGGAGTGACTGGAGGGCAAGAGATCATGGAGGAGTGACTCTAGGGCAAGAGATCATGGAGGAGTGACTGGACGGCAAGAGATCATGGAGGAGTGACTGGAGGGCAAGAGATCATGGAGGAGTGACTGGACGGCAAGAGATCATAGAGGAGTGACTGGAGGGCAAGAGATCATGGAGGAGTGACTGGAGGGCAAGAGATCATAGAGGAGTGACTGGAGGGCAAGAGATCATAGAGGAGTGACTGGAGGGCAAGAGATCATGGAGGAGTGACTGGAGGGCAAGAGATCATGGAGGAGTGACTGGAGGGCAAGAGATCATAGAGGAGTGACTGGAGGGCAAGAGATCATGGAGGAGTGACTGGAGGGCAAGAGATCATAGAGGAGTGACTGGAGGGCAAGAGATCATGGAGGAGTGACTGGAGGGCAAGAGATCATAGAGGAGTGACTGGACGGCAAGAGATCATAGAGGAGTGATTGGAGGGCAAGAGATCATGGAGGAGTGACTGGAGGGCAAGAGATCATAGAGGAGTGACTGGAGGGCAAGAGATCATGGAGGAGTGACTGGAGGGCAAGAGATCATGGAGGAGTGACTGGAGGGCAAGAGATCATAGAGGAGTGACTGGACGGCAAGAGATCATAGAGGAGTGACTGGAGGGCAAGAGATCATGGAGGAGTGACTGGAGGGCAAGAGATCATAGAGGAGTGACTGGAGGGCAAGAGATCATGGAGGAGTGACTGGAGGGCAAGAGATCATAGAGGAGTGACTGGAGGGCAAGAGATCATGGAGGATAACTTTGAATGAAGTCATTCACGTCTCTGATGTCAGATGTGGTGTTTGGATAGTGTGTACACATGAACACAGCAACAATCAGTGTCTGTGGCTGGCCATGACAGTTCTCATCATTCCATCATTTCAAGTCTGTGGTCATTGTCACATGGACCATCAACAAACATGGGAAGACATGTATACAGGCATGCCAAACGGGCAGCCATCCTTGAGTGACAAGAATCAGCTGATGGGAGGGAAACCATTGCTTACAACATACATGTTAACATACCACAGCAACATAGGCACAAATATTGTGCCATGCCTATGGCATGAAGCTTCATTACAGAGTCTGAGAAGTTACAATCCTGGCAAGAAAATGAGAGGTTGACCTCGGTACATAGGGACCCTTCACTCGAGGCACACAGGGACCTCTCACTGGAGGCTAACAGGGACCTCTCACTGGAGGCTAACAAGGACCTCTCACTGGAGGCTACCAAGGACCTCTCACTGGAGGCACGCAGGGACATCTCACTAGAGGCTAACAAGGACCTCTCACTGGAGGCACGCAGGGACCTCTCACTGGAGGCACATTGAAGTCAGGAAGAGAAGACAGACAACATTGGAGATGTAAGAAGTCACCAAGCTAGCTCGAGTGCTGGTCATCTTAATGGTGCTGATTCATTCATTTGTTGTGCTGCACCTTCAGACAACAGTATATCAGTCACAACTTGAGAAAGTGCGCTTAGTCATCCATTATTACGTGACATCTAGCATGGGACATTTCTTTAACATATTGCACAGGGTTAGAAATATGGCTATTGTTGACTTATATTTGAATCAATATTTTTTGGAAAAATGATTTGTCCAGTGACAACTGTTTTCAGCGCTGTCGAATTCGTCTTCACAATTTTGATATCAGGGAATTTGTTTTGTAACTTACCAAAGTTGTGTATGGTTTTGGTTCCTTTCTGAGGATGTCATGTTTAATTTGTCAAATACAGCACACTTATTTTATTCTCAATGCTGTGTTTGATTATTTCTGTTCACAAATATCTTCATATTGTTTGTAAACTCTTCATCCCTTGAGCATGTTGATACTCACAAAGTTTCCAGTTGTAATGCCATTGTACAGAGCTCACCCACCACTCTTCCTCAGCATGCAGAGTCCTGTAGCACACATGTTGTTGTCATTGTGTGTCCTCATTGAGGTTTATCCAATTGTTACAACCAGTTGTTGGCTGTCTTGTCAATACATGGGTCACTGTATTGTATGCCATTGTTTGTCTAGTTCTCTCTACACTACACAGTGTGTGCCATTGTTTGTCTAGTTTACTCTACACTACACAGTGTGTGCCATTGTTTGTCTGATTTTTAGTTCTTCTTTGTTTGGTCATAGTTTTTGTTTGTAATATGTGCTGTTTGTGTGTGATTTACTAGGATATATGTGTTTTTCTTTGTATTGTTTACTCTATATGTGTATAATTCTCTTCTCTCCCCCCCCCCCCCCCCCCCAACTATCACATTATAGAAATACATATGGACCAAACAAAGGGGAAACAACCTGGGTACATTGATGTCATCATGCTGTGGTTGTTTGTGTGACATTCTGACTCACTGATACATATCTAGCTGGTACATATCTAGCTAGTACTGACTCACTGGTACATATCTAGCTAGTACTGACTCACTGATACATATCTAGCTAGTACTGACTCACTGGTAATGTTTCTAGATATTACTGACTCACCAGTAATGTTTGTAACTAGTACTGACTCACTGGTAATGTTTCTAGCTAGCACTGACTCACTGCTACATATCTAGCTAGTACTGACTCACTGGTAATGTTTCTAGCTAGTATTGACTCACTGGTACATATCTAGCTAGTACTGACTCACTGGTAATATTTCTAGCTAGTAATGACTCCCTATATGTATCTACCGACTTTGGTTTGTGTCTGGCTAGCACTGACTCACTGATAACATTTCTAGCTAGCACTGACTCACTGATAACATTTCTAGCTAGCACTGACTCACTGATAACATTTCTAGCTAGCACTGGCTCACTGACATGTATTTAGCTAGCACTGACTCACACTGACATGTATTTAGCTAGCACTAACTCACACTGACATGTATTTAGCTAGCACTAACTCACACTGACATGTATTTAGCTAGCACTAACTCAACACTGACATGTATTTAGCTAGCACTGGCTCACACTGACATGTATTTAGCTGGCACTAACTCACACTGACATATATTTAGCTAGCACTAACTCACACTGACATGTATTTAGCTAGCACTAACTCACACTGACATGTATTTAGCTAGCACTAACTCACACTGACATGTATTTAGCTAGCACTGGCTCACACTGACATGTATTTAGCTGGCACTAACTCACACTGACATGTATCTAGCTAGCACTGACCCACTAGTAATGTTTCTACCTAGTAATGACTTACCAATACGTATCTACCGACTTTGGTTTGTATCTAGCTTGTACTGAATCTGATTTGTATTGAGCTGTATATGTACCTATCTAGCAGTGACTCAGTAATATGTATCTACTGACGCACTGATAATGTATCTAGCTAGCACTGACGCAGCTAACAGCTGGAAACTCTCACTAGCTACAGACTGGGACATGTCACATGTTTGTCTGATATTTCTTGGCCACTCTGGTTGTCTCCAGACCTGGTGGACAATGTCTTCAACATGATACTTGTGTATATTATAATGGAATATAAACCTATGTTCATGAACACTGTAACAAAGATGCTCATAATAAAACACACTACATTTTCATATCTCAGTTGTTGATATTGTTGTTTTTTTACTGCATCAGTAATCTCAGTATTTCAGTTTTTATTTCTTCAACCTTGGAAACATGTCATTTTGCTTATTTTTGTTTGTTTGTTCACACATTCTTTCTCTGTCATTTCCAAGTGCAATCCCATGTATTATCAGCCTGTTTATACCTGATATTCTTGCCTGTACCAGTTGTTACATGTTGTCCTCTTGCTAGCCCAGACATAGTGTTGCCACACTCCTTGTATAGCCCAGACTGTACTTATCCAGACTCCTTGGATAACACAGACTACTTATCCAGACTCTTTGGATAATTGAGACTCCTTGGATAACCCAAACTGTACTTATCCAGACTCTTTGGATGTATAGCCCAGACTACTTATCCAGACTCCTTGGATGTATAGCCCAGACTGTACTTATCCAGACTCTTTGTATATATAGCCCAGACTGTACTTATCCAGACTCCTTGTGTATATAGCCCAGACTGTACTTATCCAGACTCTTTGGATGTATAACCCAGACTGTACTTATCCAGACTCTTTGTATATATAGCCCAGACTGTACTTATCCAGACTCCTTGCATATATAGCCCAGACTGTACTTATCCAGACTCTTTGGATGTATAGCCCAGACTGTACTTATCCAGACTCTTTGTATATATAGCCCAGACTGTACTTATCCAGACTCTTTGTATATATAGCCCAGACTGTACTTATCTAGACTCCTTGGTTATATAGCCCAGACTACTTATCTAGACTCCTTGTATATATAGCCCAGACTGTACTTATCTAGACTCCTTGTATATATAGCCCAGACTGTACTTATCTAGACTCCTTAGTTATATAGCCCAGACTGTACTTATCTAGACTCCTTGGTTATATAGCCCAGACTGTACTTATCTAGACTCCTTGGATATATATCCCAGACTGTACTTATCTAGACTCCTTGGTTATATAGCCCAGACTGTACTTATCTAGACTCCTTGTATATATAGCCCAGACTGTACTTATCTAGACTCCTTGTATATATAGCCCAGACTGTACGTATCTAGACTTCTTGGTTATGTAGCCCAGACTGTACTTATCTAGACTCCTTGGTTACATAGCCCAGACTGTACTTATCTAGACTCCTTGGTTATATAGCCCAGACTGTACTTATCTAGACTCCTTGTATATATAGCCCAGACTGTACTTATCTAGACTCCTTGGATATATAGCCCAGACTGTACTTATCTAGACTCCTTGTATATATAGCCCAGACTGTACGTATCTAGACTTCTTGGTTATGTAGCCCAGACTGTACTTATCTAGACTCCTTGGTTACATAGCCCAGACTGTACTTATCTAGACTCCTTGGTTATATAGCCCAGACTGTACTTATCTAGACTCCTTGTATATATAGCCCAGACTGTACTTATCTAGACTCCTTGGATATATAGCCCAGACTGTACTTATCTAGACTCCTTGGATAACACAAACTGTACTTATCCAGACTTCTTGGATACCCAGACTGCTTATCCAGACTCCTTGGATAACACAGACTTTACTTATCCAGACTCATTGGATAATTGAGACTCCTTGGATAACCCAAACTGTGCTTATCCAGACTCTTAGATAACACAGATTGTACTTAACCAGAATCCTTGGATAACCCAGACTGTACTTGCCCAGACTCCTTGGATAGCCCAGACTGTACATGACATGAGCCCAGCAATTGCCTGTTTGGCCTTGTGTCTGCCTGCTATGACAGGGACTGGTGTAAGTGATGGTCAGACCACAAGAGAGCAAACTCCTGAAGTGAGAGATGATATACAGAAGAGCTGAAGGCTTCACTGAAAGAGAGGTGGTGGGAGGGTGATGGTATTAAATATCATGAGCACACCCTGCATTAGATTTCTAGAGAAACAACAAAGGGCATCTAGTTACAGTGTGATCAGGTCAACTTATTTGACACATTTGAATAAACACATATATGAGTACAGCCAAGGTTATAAATACAGCTCCAGATGAACATCTTCAAAACCTCTGCCTCCTCTATGAGAGGTGTCAGTATGTAATCAGTACCTCAGTTTGTGTTCTTTCTCTCAGGTTAACACTGGCTTATGTGATTTACCACTGACTGGCATTACATGACTGACAATGACTTATGATTTACGTGATTGACTAATCACTGGCTAAGGTGACTGACACTGAAGTATCTCTGACTTAAATGACTTGACACTTGTTTCCCTCAGCTCATCGCCGAGTCTAGAACCGACATGAGCACACTTGGGACATTCCTATAGGTGACATTTAAGCCCAGTCCAGCCGATACTAACAACAAATTAATACAAAATAGAACTGCGAAACTCGGTGAAAGGAAAGACACACCACAGATACTTGCGAACATTTCCACTGTCTTTATCAGCGAACAAAAAAAAACAAAAAAAAACAAGAATATTGAGCTAAAACACTGAAATATAATATATATCAACAACAAAAAACAAGAATACTGTGCTAGCATACTGAAATATATCAACAAGAATACTGAGCTTAAAAAAAAAAAAAAAAGCTAGAAGAGCTAGAACAACGAAATATATCAACAAAAAACACACAAGAATACTGAGCTTTTTTTTTTTTTTTTTGCGTATCCCTTACGGGACGTTGCAGTCAACACCAGCATTTTCAGCTGCTGTTGATGTACTAGGCAAGTGTTACGTTCAGTAGTTTGCCATTGCTTTCTGAACGAGAGCTAGAACACTGAAATATATCAACAAGAATACTGAGCTAAAACACTGAAATATATCAACAAACAACATACAAGAATACTGAGCTAATACACTGACATATATATATATATATATATATATATATATATATATATATATATATATATATATATATATATATACTAGCTGACACGGTCCGGCTTCTCCCAGTCCCTGGTGGGGAGCATCTCATTTAATTCATATGTAGTCATATAAGTTCTCGTTCCCATTACCGACTATCTCATCTGTCTGTTTGTCTGTCTGTCTATCTGTCTGTCTGTCTGATCCGGCCCGGCTTCGTCCAGCCCCTGATGGGGAGCATCTCATTTAATTCATATAAGTAGTCATATAAGTTCCCGTTCCCGACACTCTGTCTGTCTGTCTGTCTGTCCCTCCCTCTCTGTCTGTCTGTCTGTCCGTCTGTCTGACCCGGCCCGGCATCGCCAAGCTCCTGGTGTGGAGCATCTAATTTAATTCATATAAGTAGTCATATAAGCTCCCGTTCCCGTTCCCGACTATCTATCTGTCTGTCTATCTGTCTGTCTGTCTGTCTGTCTGTCTGTCTGTCTGCCTGACCCGGCCCGGCTTCGCCCAGCTCCTGATGGGGAGCATCTCATTTAATTCATATAAGTAGTCATATAAGTTCCCGTTCCCGAATGTCTGTCTGTCTGTCTGTCGCTCCCTCTCTGTCTGTCTGTCTGTCTGTCTGTCTGTCTGTCTGTCTAATCATTTATTGGTTGCAGTTAGAACAACCTAGATAAACGAAGACCAACTTACAAAAAGCATTAGAAAGAGCACTTGAAAGGTCTTTACATCTTCCCCAACAATTAACTTGGGTAAATGGAGCGGCGGCAGCAGCAGCAGCAGAAGAAGAAAAAGGAGGAGTAGGAGCTGGGAGGAGGAAGAGATAGGTGGAGAGAAGAGGAGGAGGGGGAGAGAGGAAGAGGGGGAAGGATGGAGAAGGGAGGAGGAAGAGGGAGGAGAAGAACGCAGGAGGAGGAGGGAGGGGGAGGAGGAGGGATGAGGGGGTGGACGGAGGAGGAGAAGGGAGGAGGAAGGAAGAGGAGTGATTAAGAAGAGGGAGGAGGAGGGGAAGAGGAAGAGGGTAGGAGGAGGAGGGGAGACGGGAGGAGGAGGAAGAGGGAGGATGAGGGGGAAGGATGGAGGAGGAAGAAGTGAGGAGGAGGAGAGCAAGGAGGAGGGAGGAAAAGGGAGGAAGGGAAGGAAGAGGTGATTAGGAGGAGGGCGAGGAGGAGGGGGAGGGGATGAGTAGGAGGAGGGGAGCGGAGGAGGAGGAGAATTATAACGCATATGCCTGTAGATAACTGCAGCGAAAAGGTGGGTCTGTCTATCTATCTGACCTGGCGTGGCTTCACCCAGCTCCTGGCGGGTAGCGTCTCATTAAATTCATACAACAACAAAAAGCAACTTAAAAGAATGCCCTTCCACACACCATCCATTATTTCTAATGAAAACTGTTTCTAATCACCTGCATGACTGTAGATAACTTCTTAAACATAAAAAGATGAGTTACAATGTTATGCATTATGCATTATTTTTATGAAAACTTTGAAAATACCTTAAAGTTTGTATCATTATTTATTACAACTCATATGCCGGTACATAACTATAGACAAAGAGTTTATAAATCTTTGAAAACGATGCAACAATATGACTATAAGGTATACAGAAAAGTTATGCCCCTTGAAATAACTTTTCTAGAGTTAAGTCCCCTCGCTGTATAAAAATAATAATGTAACTTTAAAAATTAAATAATATTAAGTAAGCAGCCGATTTCACACTTAAAAAATATCAGTTGGCTGCGCTGGAATGAAAGGAAGGCGTGTAGAAAATTTCATCTCAATTGGATGGGCCGTTCGCGAACGCATAAAGGACATAGGCCTACTGATTCACTGTTTAAGAATATTCCCATTTACTTGGATTGTTGTATTTCATACTTCTTGAAGATGACCATAGTGTATGTTCACTTAAAATGTAATTATAACGCTTATGAACAATTATTATTATTATTATTATTATTATTATTATTATTATTATTATTATTATTATTATTATGAAACTAATTTCATAATTCACCGTCATCCCGACAATAGCGTTCGAAATTAACTGCGGGAAATTTGAAAGGAGACTGCTTTGCGTTGATTTAGATGGTGTGAGGTGTCAGCCATTCAGAAAGATGGAAAAATGTTGAATTAATAATACCTAGTAAACAACAAGTCTATAAAAGCTGGGGTTGATTGCTGAGGGGAAAACTGCACATTCAGGCCTACATAGCCTACCACTCCACAAACGCCTACTTTTTAATAAGGCTAAACTAACTCACAAAATCCTATTTCAAAATCCCCCAAGCTACATTTGACCATTGTTTAAATATAACGCAAGACATAGAGAACGACTAAATATATTTCATGTCCCTAAACCTAGGATAGACATATATAAAACAAGCTTAGCATAATCTGCCACTCAGTTGTGGAATAATCTTCCACAAGAAATCAAAGACACCACCAATCAGTATACATACAGTCGCAACCTGTTTGAACACTACCTCAGGACAAACTACATGCCCCCTTAAAATAAAAAAAAAAACAACAACAAACAGCAACAAAGACAATAATAATTGTAAATTATCTCGAACGACAACTAGCCAGAAAAAAAAACAAAAAACATTCCCATATGTGTGGCACGTTACACCCACCTTAGGTATTTATTATGCCCATGTTAAACATTGCCTCAACGAGTCATGTATTATTGATTATTTTTCATGCGTTTTAATGCTTATTGTTCTTTTGTTGTTAAAGAATTGCTTCATAAGAGATGTTGAATGAAAGAATGTATGAGAGGAAATAGAGAAGAAGGGCGGAATGTCAGAAGGGTCTGCGTGCCCAATTCTTAACCATTTGAAAATAAAGATTTTTGTTCGTTCGTTCCTACATAAAGTGATCGCGCTATCACACCATTGACATTTATTAGGAACCTGCTTCAGGAGTTAATGTACTACTGATCTGTGAGTACTATGTAAGGAGGTTTATCCCCTTCCCCCACCCTAAATGCGGATTCAATCCGCAATATTTTCCTTCTATAGCTTTATGTGATGTCACACAATCCGCTTCGGAGTATAACACATGAATAACCAATCGACTGGTTTTTGTTGTTATTGCAATATTACATCCCTTTATTTATTTATTTATTTATTTTAATTTAAAATTTGAATTTAGTAATATGGTGGCTATTAGTGGTTGTAGTGGACGGGGTTTAAACACTATCATCATACGAATTACACATGACAACCTTAAAAATTAAAGATGGTGGTAGTGTTAGTAGTGGGTATGGCTTAGTGTCATTCGTTGTAAAGGGATGGGTAGCGGTTATTAGTAATCTTTATAGGGTTGTAGTGGTTTAAACACTATCATAAAACGAGTTACAACACTTCAAATGAAAACCTTAAAAATAAATATGATGGTTAGTGTCAGAAGTCGGGGTGCCCCACCGGCTAGATGAAAGTATTAGTTACTGGCGAGCAATCCCAAATAGTCAGAAACCTACTAGGGACAAAATCTATATGGCTGAACTACAGATTAAGCCCATGAATATTCAACGTACAGCTCCAAGTGGCTCGTTACAAAATTGAAATGAGCTGTGCTGAATATTCGCCAAGGAATGGGAAAGAGAAGGTTAGCTAGGATAGATTTTTAAGTCTGAATTAAAGTGTACTGACAACTATCCCAGTCCAGGTTTTTCTCCCTGACTGCTCCCTTCCTTGGTGTCTAAGTGAACCCCCACCAATGTACACACACAACACGTATGCACAATTGGAATTACAAATATAACGATAGAACTATGAGTTATAATACTACAACATTTATTTACGAATCATATCCGATTTCCAGATGATGATGATGAAATCATATAACATGATAGTGATGACAAACATTACATAACTTGTTACTTGAACTATCTGGATCTGTGGTCCAGATCCCCACTCTCCAGTAGACAAAAAAAAAACAGCTTGCCGGTATTCTGATGACTGTCAGTCCTGGCACTACCTAGTAGTCTCTAGTCTTGAGATCTATAACATAGGTGCTCCTTGTGAGAGCTTGAAAGAAAGTCAAGAATGTGTTATATCTAGTTCTACATCAGTGCAATCCTAAGTAAAACATATTCTAGCACACACATATACAATGACCAGTCTGGTCAAGTTTATCTTCCAGCTCTACTGCGTTTACCATCCTCCTTCTCCCTACTGTCTTAGTCTGGGACGGGCTTTTCAATTGTCTCACACGCTTGTAATGATTACATTTCTGCCGCCCTATGTCCCTGTCGCTAATACCGACATTCTGAGTCGTACAGCCGCTCCTTCCAAAGTTGGTTTAGCAGCTCACAGGTTCGGTAATGGTATCATAATAGTACCTGATCATCCGGGCTTACAAGCCGTGACCAGTATCTGTGCCAGACTCCCGTGAATTACCCTCCACCATACAATGAAAAGGTTTAGCACCATATACCCCATAACACTTGTGGGTAATGTCTGTACCATTACAACTCTGCTACAAATGCAATCGATGGTCAGTGTGCCAATGCGCACACAATAATATAACACTTCATATTGGTAGGCTTGCATATGACAAATCAATATACCAAACATGAAATACCCATAAAACATTAATTACTTAACTAGACATATTATGATACTTTAACATAATAGCATAATGCACTAGTAAGTTTGTATGTATACGAAATGAGATGTATATACACAAAAAGAATATGTACGAGGTATAGTCCTAGCCTCGTATATTCATATAAAGTTACACAATCCAACATATACTTAAACATTAGGCATATGAAAGTATTCCTACATACATAGTATGAAATGCAAACAAGTTGTAGTAACCTGATTATCTACAACTTCTGAGAAACTAATAAGTGTCCATAGAGTAACAGACATTTAACATGATAAATGAAAGTCAAAAGTCTGCCTCACAAAAGGTATAGTAAGAACAACTTGTATAGTAAGAACAACCCTTATAGCAATATGATATTGTACACAGAACTGAAGAATAATAGTGCACACTCCAGTAACCTACGACCATGATAGTTGCGATAACCTAGCTCAGATATAGACTGGAAATCAGTACATACATCTAAAAGACTTAGCTAGTTACTAAGAAATCTACATTTACTCTCTCTTCTCACCTGTTCGAATGTCTGACTTATTCTAAAGGGACCAGGTCTAGCATGGGTTTTTATACCTAGCCTAGAAGTAGACCCTTATCTCCCGGGAATTCAAGTCATCAATTCTTCTTTTATCTCCCCCTATCGTTAATTGCAATTATCACTGCAAACTGGCCATCACACCTTGCTCCTCTCTGTCTGGTACAAAGTCCACAGGCCCAGTGTTAATTGCCTTATCAGATCTGTTTTCACACATTCCTGAGTCTGCCAGTCAGAGTGGACGGGGCTTGTTTACAGCCCTGGGGCTATTATCTCTCCCTGGGTCAATGTTGTTCACATCTGGGCGATTTTGAGTTGCCAGGCCCAGCTCAGTTTCAGTCTGCCCTCTAGTGGGGTGTAATTATCAGTTTGACATGTAACACCTTTAAGCTGGACTGTCTGTGTGATTTCATTCTGGGTTTATTGCCATTACCACTGTCCTGTTTTAGTGGCCAGCAGCCATCTGTTCTGACACTTCACAGTTGAATGGGTTCCTTTTGCTACAACATTTTATGCCTCTATGTGTGCAGGCCTGATTGTTCTGTCTTCCATTTCTCCTCCTTTATTATAGAGAATTGCATTTGTTCTTCTGTAACTTCTCTACATGGTGAACCGAAAATTGTTCTGGGAAGTAAAGGCTGCATTTCATGACAGTTAGTAGTGGGTGTAGTGGTTGAGTTGTGTGTGCATGTGCGTGTGAGCAGATGTGGTAGGGTTACTTCGCTCATAAATTTCACATATGTTTGAAAGTTAGTAGTATGGCATGTTGTTATCTAGCCGTATATCTTGATCAATCCTGAACCCAAAAGTCAGTATCATTGCCGTTTATGTGCCGTCGCAACAAACCTTACGGAGTTGAATTTTCATATTTCGCGAGTGAGGATACTTAATTAAAGCTGGGTTTGTATATTTAAAAAGCAAACTTTACTCATTAAAAGTAATAGTATGTACGAGGTTACATTAAAAGTAGTATTTCTAATGGGAAAAGTGAAAGGTAAAGATGGCGACATGGGCTAGGAGGGCTACCATCAACATCGTCGAAGCATATTTCAGAATCCGATCACCAGAAGCCCTTTAGTTTTCCGTTATATATCTAATGAAAAGTGACCGACTGTGTATTATAATGGCGGTTAGTATTATCTGTAGTGTATAGGACTTAAACACTATCATCATACCAATGGCGATGTGTTAGAGATACAAGACTCGTCCCCGGGTTGTGTGATGGTGTACAGCAAGTCACAGGGTCACATGTCTAAGGGATACATCTAGGACACGTGATTAATGGTTATGACCGGCCCACACGGAGGCGCTGCTTAAGGTCACATGCATAAGGATACATCCGGGACATGTGGATAATGGTTACATCCGGTCAAAGATGGTACTGTAGTCGGTTACATGTCTAGGGGATACATCCGACACACATGGTTAATAGCTACAACCACACCACGTGGTGGAGTTCCTTCCGGTCAAATGCATAAGTATATATCCGGGACACATGGGTAATGGTTACATTCGGTCAAATATGGGTTAGAATTAAATTGTAAAAAGACACAGTTTATTGTCGTCACTAGGAAGAACGAAATATCTCAATGTAATATGGGAATAATCTTCAACAAGTTAATCGGTACAATTATCTCGGAACAGTCATAACATCTGATGGGAGATGTCTTGAAGAGATCAGAACAAGAATCGTCATGTTGAAAGGGGCCTTTAGTAAGATGAAAAACATACTGACCAATAAAAAGATGTCAATTGAAACGAGAAAAAGAGTGTTGATGTGCTACATAGAGCGTGTTCTTTTGTATGGATTGTGAAACTTGGACAATGAGCAGTCAAGCTGAAAAACATCTGAAGGCTGCAGAAATGTGGTTTCTGGGGAGAATGCAAAGAATACAAGGGACAGAGAAAAACTAATGACCAAGTACTACAGGAGAAAAATCAAAATCGTAAATTGATTAGAGAAATTAGACGTAGACAGTCCAAAATTTTTGGACATGTTATGAGAAAATATGAATTAGAGAACTTGGCGACAACTGGCAAGACTGGGAACAGACCAAGGGGAGGACCGGAAGTAAATACCTGGATGGCTTGGCCACATGGCATGGTCGAGACAGGAACACTGAGCTGATCCATGACTCTGGTGATCGAGTGAAATGGCGAGTTATGACTTCTTACTAAGCATTCTCAATGCAGAGTCAGTTATGAGCGGATTGTGTGACGTCATACAGAGCTATATAAGGAATGTGATCAATTAGAAAAGAAGGAGGAAAAAGAGAGAGGAGGGAGGGAGGAGAGAGAGAAGAGAAAGAAAAGAATGATGAGGGATATGATGTAAGTGGTGGGTTTTCTAAAAGTTCGTTCCTCAGTCGAACTCTGCCTACTACACACTACCTTTGATAGTAAAGAAATATGAAGAGAGAGAAGGAGAAAAAAGAGGATGAGAGTAAGGGATACGACAGATGTAGGTTCGTGTCTCCGCGTGAGAACAATAGTTAATTACTATTGCACCATCAATGTCTCGTGGTGTAGGTTATCAGGTTATAGAAGAGATGTACAGCCTCACAAGGTCTCTAAACTACTCTACTTATATTACTTCAGACTGACAAGTCGAAATAAAAGGCAACTCAAACATATTTATTTTCTTCTCGAACAATAACAGAGTGACAATCTACAGCATAATCACATAAAGTAACCAGTACATGCATTGAAGACACATCTACGTATAATCGACTCCAAAAAAACAACACAATACTGCATGTCGTCACAAGGGGAGGTAGACAATATAATAAACTATGCAACCAGATGTTAGAGAAATTATTACCTACTATCACCTCCTAACCGCATGAAGAAAAGGACTAAATCTAGGAATTACACCGGCCTTTGTTTCATAACTATCTCTCCGTAGGCTTATCGGTGGTACATGTATTCAGCCCCAACACCCATTGATCCATAGATTGATCTATCAATCCATATACCCAGGGATTTAATTCGCTCCCATCCAACTTGTTCAGCGGGTAACTGTTTATTCAGCTATGCCTGGTTTATCCAGGCGACTCCAGTTTACCCAGACGATGTCTGAAACATTATAAAACAATACCCGTGAGTTTTATGTCACTATCAACCTTAGTCTTTCACTACCTACAAAGTCCTTACCAGCTATTGCTTCCCTATCTAGGCTAGTATCAATATATCTTAGCTATAACATAAATTAAGAACAGTATTTTAAACACAGTAATTTATCGTTTATATATATTTAACTAATATTATTATCGCCTATTTCCCGACGCGCCGCCTACAGCCAACATTAAGTATTTAACCATTTACCGGAAGATTTGAACTCGCGGCCTGTACCACGCCAGGCCAGCCTTAACTACACAACAGCAGAAGCGCGACCTCCTTTCACCTATGTCCAGCGAACAAAAGACACGCATTCTTTTCCATACCGCTTCGTCTAGGGCGAGCCATTGTCATCCGGTCTCATTGTTTGGGTTGACCCAGCGTGATCGCTTCTCAGGTGCACGTTTGTCTGCTAGACCCGGCCTCTGTGTTGTTTATATCTTGCAGTAGCCTTTCATTCCATATTTACATGTTGCACTCGCCTAGTTCTCACTAATTATGTACGTCTAATTGCTTGGTTACATATGCATACATAGTTTATCGACACTCAGCTAATCTAATCGATTAATATGACTCCCAACACTATAGATCAGCCATTTAAATATAGGTCATTTTCAGGACGTCGCATTCAGTCCTGATCCTTTGCCGGGTCGTTTATGATTACGCGGTAAGTTCACCTACGGTAGTTTGCTATAGCTCTCTAAACTAAGATACCTGATTATAATATACAATTAAACTAATTATGTCTAAGTCTTATGTCAACTTACATTCTTCTTCTGCCTCCCGTCGTCCTTCTGGGTTTCATATCTGAAATACGATTGCTTTCTTCAACCTCTCGTTTGTCGTGAATCCCACTTGACCTTTCCAATCATGTTTGCCATTAGTCTCCTGTGTGATTCCGATCGCAGTGTTTCCCGTGTGATTCCGATCGCAGACTGGCTAGTGGTTGTCCTATCTAACGTTAGCCATCATCTGCAACTACTGAGTGCTCTTCTTTAGCCAACAGTCCTTCTCAAATGGCTTGCACGCCATTTTGTGATCCTCGGAATTTGCGTTCCACTCCATCAGATTTATCTATCTGGAATAAATGGTTCACAGATCCTTGACCATCCTACTTTACTTCGGCAGTCCAGACGAAACCGTGATATATGCATCCTTTCCGTCTTTAATACTGCCTCTCCATCTTCCTGGACACTAAACAGCCTGATATGTAGACATAACCATTGCTGGAGTTCCAAACTCACACTTCCTCCTGGGCTGGGCGACCGCCCAGCCCTCGGATCTGCTGCTACCGCACTCTTGCTCGTTCCACACTCTCTAAACTGACTGGATCCTCAAGTATATATTACTTCTCGGGTTGGCGCCTTTCTTGAATCACGTGACGTCGCTGTCCCTTGTCCTCCAATCAGTACCTCGCGTACCCTGCTTAATTTGCATACTACCTTCATATCATTAACCCAAATCTACATGGTCTCTGAAGTTCATGGTCCTGAGTTCATCCTTTTCCCGCCACCATAAATTTGGAGAGTGGCGTTCTCTTCTGACAGCTAAGGTCACTTCCAATGCCGCCTGTACTAATAAATTATGCCGCCTCTAAAGTTTGCTGTTGTCCCTCTGACAGCTTGAACCCAAAGGTACAATACATTTGGCACACCTCTCCCTGAGTAACTGCTAGTCAACAATAGAGTATGGCCTTGCCGCTATTCGGCACTCCCACTCAACCTATGACTATCAGAAAAACAATCCTGGCCCTTGACCTTTTGGTTTCAAAAATATTCCATTTTATATTCTCCCGGTAAGTTTGAGCGATTTTTGCGAAAAGCGTTTCCCATACTGTCTCATACCCACCTACCAAAAGTTGATGGGTCCCACCATCAATATAGCGTCATCCCTCCTTGAGATCGAAGCCCTGGCTCCGCATCTGACATCCCCCATAAACAATATTGGATGCCTAAGGGGAAAACTCTTTTTGGAACTTCCACCCCAAATAATAATTATAAAAAAAATACCGGTTGCACCCCCTGCTCTCCCAGTGCATAAGGTAGTTAAAACTTCTGACGTGCACCCTAACAAAATAGTAACCAAGTAATATTATCAATAAAAACAGCGCACTACCTGGCCTGCTGGGGGTTCCCCAGAAAACAAAACCATCAATCAATGGATGCAATACTTAGGGGCACCAAAATTAATAAAACAGTGTCAATATAGGCATTCACTTAATATGCCATTCCCCTGTAACAACAACAAAACCAACAATCAAATTCACATCGGTGCTACCCACTAGGACATATGTAGTCATCCTTGAATCTGAAAAAAACATTGTAACAATTCCTGTGACACGACAGGCAAATGCCTGGCCACCACACATAATAAAACAACAAATTCCCCCCTATTCGCAAGGACAAATCAGCATGAAGCTGCAATCTTCACAATCGCCGACGCTGTACACAAAAACAAATCAGCCCCTGCCGTAAGTAGACAACATTTAGTGGCCACAGACACAAACCAAAGTATGCCCAGTTCTTGGACATTATGCTTTATTCTCTTGGCGCTGAAACAACTCTGAAAAAAAATGTGTGCCCAGTTCTTGGACACCCTGGCGCTGAAATAATTCTAAAAAAACATTTGTTTGCCCAGTTCCCGGACATGGCGCTAACATATATTCTTCGCCATGCCCCTTCACATTAAAACCAACATGTACCGGCATTAACATCTACTCGGGCAATCTCAGATTATAAATGGTCTCCTTGGCCTCCTGACACGACATTGAACTATGTGTAGTCCTTATGACACCTAATACTGCAGTTGTGTCTGCCCAACACGATAGAGTGAGGTGCAAACAAAATTAAAAACATTCGCATACCCGACTTGACATCTTCCGCTATGGAAATAACAAGGGAGCTAACTGCGCCACAACAGTTGATCCTATCAAGTAGTCATATTCCTTTAAACAACAAAATAACATGTTTCTAACTAAGTTCAACCTGTAAAACAAACAAAGGATGGCTAAACGTGACTACACCAAAATTGTCATTCAATTATGAACCAACACTACACCACGAACGTTTAACTAATTATTTAACTATTGTTCATTGTCATGCTGAGATAAATATCTAAGGAATATGTTTCTGCTTGCGGGTGCTCTCTGGATTCCGTTTTCTTCTTCACTGAATTTCTACGATTGTTTTCTTTAAAATGTCTATTCTATATGCACGGGCAGAAATATAGGGCGTCACTGGTCGTTCACTGCCCAACACCGTTAACATGTCTATCATGAAACTTGAACACGCCGGTACACTGAATTCCACCTCTGTTCCCGCCTAAAAAAAAAGGGATTTTCTAACTACCACGAGTGACACTGTCATCTGTCTCTTCACAACAGCCATAATTAACTCACTGCATAAAACAAAAGGGAAACATCACCTCATGATGATCTAATTGTTATCGTTCATGCTTGCATTTCTGGTATGCACATGTGGCATTGGTAACTTCGGCACAGCCCGTCTCGCTCTGCCGCTGGTGGGGCACGCTAGCACGATGAGTCCTTGTTGTCGTTCCTTGCAGGGCAACACAAAAAGGGGGGGGGGGGAGACACATTGTTCTGATGACTTCAGATGTGGCCACTGCCACAAAACGTATTGCGTTCAGCCAGGCAAAGCACTTTGCATGGCTCTGGGTTTCGCCTGCCATGCCCTGTCATCAATTATGACTCTTGACTTCCTGGACGAAGAGTGGGTGACCTTTGTATAACGGTGGAGTATTTTATTCTGATACTCTTTAATGATGAAAAGATAAGGCCACTTTTACGTTGACTTGCACTGCTCAGCTGTTGTCTGAGATCATTTCGGACAGATTCCGCTGCGCTGACTCTCCTTCTGAGTTGGCTATCCCTGGGTATTTTGTTGTGGTGGGTTTTCCTGTATTCTTGTAGCAAGGTGGTTTGGCCGGTGTACTTTACACAAGAGTTTCTAACTGAACAGACTTAGTAGAAACCTCGCCGACAGATAGTTCAGACAATTTACCAACCAGCTATGAGATACGTAGCCTAGTAAAGGAACACTTACTGAGACAACTATCGAGCAGGCAATCACGAACTACTGACTGTAAGCGACAAATCTATGTATACGATCTCACTATGTAGTAGAACCTGACACCACCGAGACAAAGTTCACATGGAATCTCCTGGGAGCTCCCGGACTAAGCTGGAAGGTCCCAAAAAATTCTGGAAACATATCCTTGCTCGACGACGCCATGTGTGACAGCTAGAAAAGAAAGGAGGAAGAAGAGAGAGGAGGGAGGGAGTAGAGAGAGAAGAGAAAGAAAAGAATGATGAGGGAAATGATGTAAATAGGTGTGAAGCCTAAAAGTTCGTTCCTCAGTCGAACTCTGCCTACTACACACTACCTTTGATAGTAAAGAAAGATGAAGAGAGAGGAGGAGAAAAAGAGGATGAGAGTGAGGGATACGACAGATGTAGGTTCGTGTCTCCGCGTGAGAACAATAGTTAATTACTATTGCACCCTCAATGTCTCGTGGTGTAGGTTATAAGGTTATAGAAGAGATGTACAGCCTCACAAGGTCTCTAAACTACTCTACTTATATTACTTCAGACTGACAAGTCGAAATAAAAGGCAACTCAAACATATTTATTTTCTTCTCGAACAATAACAGAGTGACAATCTACAGCATAATCACATAAAGTAACCAGTACATGCATTGAAGACACATCTACGTATAATCGACTCCAAAAAAACAACACAATACTGCATGTCGTCACAAGGGGAGGTAGACAATATAATAAACTATGCAACCAGATGTTAGAGAAATTATTACCTACTATCACCTCCTAACCGCATGAAGAAAAGGACTAAATCTAGGAATTACACCGGCCTTTGTTTCATAACTATCTCTCCGTAGGCTTATCGGTGGTACATGTATTCAGCCCCAACACCCATTGATCCATAGATTGATCTATCAATCCATATACCCAGGGATTTAATTCGCTCCCATCCAACTTGTTCAGCGGGTAACTGTTTATTCAGCTATGCCTGGTTTATCCAGGCGACTCCAGTTTACCCAGACGATGTCTGAAACATTATAAAACAATACCCGTGAGTTTTATGTCACTATCAACCTTAGTCTTTCACTACCTACAAAGTCCTTACCAGCTATTGCTTCCCTATCTAGGCTAGTATCAATATATCTTAGCTATAACATAAATTAAGAACAGTATTTTAAACACAGTAATTTATCGTTTATATATATTTAACTAATATTATTATCGCCTATTTCCCGACGCGCCGCCTACAGCCAACATTAAGTATTTAACCATTTACCGGAAGATTTGAACTCGCGGCCTGTACCACGCCAGGCCAGCCTTAACTACACAACAGCAGAAGCGCGACCTCCTTTCACCTATGTCCAGCGAACAAAAGACACGCATTCTTTTCCATACCGCTTCGTCTAGGGCGAGCCATTGTCATCCGGTCTCATTGTTTGGGTTGACCCAGCGTGATCGCTTCTCAGGTGCACGTTTGTCTGCTAGACCCGGCCTCTGTGTTGTTTATATCTTGCAGTAGCCTTTCATTCCATATTTACATGTTGCACTCGCTTAGTTCTCACTAATTATGTACGTCTAATTGCTTGGTTACATATGCATACATAGTTTATCGACACTCAGCTAATCTAATCGATTAATATGACTCCCAACACTATAGATCAGCCATTTAAATATAGGTCATTTTCAGGACGTCGCATTCAGTCCTGATCCTTTGCCGGGTCGTTTATGATTACGCGGTAAGTTCACCTACGGTAGTTTGCTATAGCTCTCTAAACTAAGATACCTGATTATAATATACAATTAAACTAATTATGTCTAAGTCTTATGTCAACTTACATTCTTCTTCTGCCTCCCGTCGTCCTTCTGGGTTTCATATCTGAAATACGATTGCTTTCTTCAACCTCTCGTTTGTCGTGAATCCCACTTGACCTTTCCAATCATGTTTGCCATTAGTCTCCTGTGTGATTCCGATCGCAGTGTTTCCCGTGTGATTCCGATCGCAGTCTGGCTAGTGGTTGTCCTATCTAACGTTAGCCATCATCTGCAACTACTGAGTGCTCTTCTTTAGCCAACAGTCCTTCTCAAATGGCTTGCACGCCATTTTGTGATCCTCGGAATTTGCGTTCCACTCCATCAGATTTATCTATCTGGAATAAATGGTTCACAGATCCTTGACCATCCTACTTTACTTCGGCAGTCCAGACGAAACCGTGATATATGCATCCTTTCCGTCTTTAATACTGCCTCTCCATCTTCCTGGACACTAAACAGCCTGATATGTAGACATAACCATTGCTGGAGTTCCAAACTCACACTTCCTCCTGGGCTGGGCGACCGCCCAGCCCTCGGATCTGCTGCTACCGCACTCTTGCTCGTTCCACACTCTCTAAACTGACTGGATCCTCAAGTATATATTACTTCTCGGGTTGGCGCCTTTCTTGAATCACGTGACGTCGCTGTCCCTTGTCCTCCAATCAGTACCTCGCGTACCCTGCTTAATTTGCATACTACCTTCATATCATTAACCCAAATCTACATGGTCTCTGAAGTTCATGGTCCTGAGTTCATCCTTTTCCCGCCACCATAAATTTGGAGAGTGGCGTTCTCTTCTGACAGCTAAGGTCACTTCCAATGCCGCCTGTACTAATAAATTATGCCGCCTCTAAAGTTTGCTGTTGTCCCTCTGACAGCTTGAACCCAAAGGTACAATACATTTGGCACACCTCTCCCTGAGTAACTGCTAGTCAACAATAGAGTATGGCCTTGCCGCTATTCGGCACTCCCACTCAACCTATGACTATCAGAAAAACAATCCTGGCCCTTGACCTTTTGGTTTCAAAAATATTCCATTTTATATTCTCCCGGTAAGTTTGAGCGATTTTTGCGAAAAGCGTTTCCCATACTGTCTCAGGAACATATTGTGGATTGAGTCCGCATTTAGGGGGGATAAACCTCCTTACATGTTTTTTGTTTGTCCATCAAGAATGATGATGACCATTCATTTCATCCAGTGGCGTCGAACGTATGGAGCCGTGAGTTCTAAGATGGCTGATAAGGCCTATTTGCTTCACAGCTTTTGCAGTCCTGGTTGCCTCACACATGACTGCACTCTTGCGTAATGATGCACGCCACGAATTTTGGTCTCTGGCTGCAGCCTCCTAGGTGTCATGGTGAATTCCAAAAGCATTCAGTGAGAGTTTCAGAGTGTCTTTAAAGCATTTCCTCTGGCTGCCTTGGGAGCGTTTACCACAACGCAACTCGCCGTAAAAAATTCGTTTAGGGAGCCTGTGATCTAGCATGCGAGTTAAGTGACCAGTCCAGCGAATCTGATTCTTCATTAGTAGAGTGTGGATACTGGGCATGGACGATCTTTCTAGGACCTCAGTCTGGGATCTTGTCTTGCCATTTCTTCTTCTTCTCCTTTGCGTTCATCCAGAGTATTTTTTCAGATGTGATTGCGGTGTGTCTAAGTTATGCGCCCTTGGGCCGAATTTCGTAGGCCAACACATCCGACTTTAGCGTGAATTTTTGACCAGGTTGCATTCCTGGGAGACACTCACTTTTGTGGTGCCGTCCACATCACAGCTAGTCAAGTTGGCACAGTCGAATGCTTTACGATCAGCCCTCAAGGGAAGGCAGGGACGGTCCATGGCATTTTCCACCATACAGGGTGGCTTCCATAGTTGCAGAGCCCACACACTGCTGGGCTCACCGAGGGAATCGTCACGTCCTGCTCATGGCTGCTTTAATTCCTCACTTCGATATATTGGGCATATCGTTTACCACGAGCCTTTCCCGCACTGACCAGACCTGTCTACAGACGGTATCCACTCAGCGAGTTTTCGATTCGGACATGTGCTTGTCGATGTGCCCGTCAGAGCTGTTCCGGGCACAACAAACATTCGGAAACTAGCTAGTCAGAGCTTTTCCGAACACGAACTATTCGGAAAACTAGTTAGTCAGAGCTGTTCCTAGCACGAAAGACATTTCACTCGGACGTTTGTTGCGTTGTGCCTGATTTATTTGCACCCGTAGGCCAGCACATCCGACTTCAGCAGGCATTTTTACGGGTTTGCCTTCCCAGGGTTTCGAGAGACGTTAGACTGTTAGTGCTGTGGTGTCACCCACATCTCAGCTGGTCAAAGTATAACGGTCAACGACATCACAGTCAACCCTCAAGGGAAGGCAGGGGCACACCATGACCATTCCCCCGCTATCCAAGGAGGCTTCCATAATTGCAGAGCTGGCACATATTGCTCTGAGACTGGGCTCACCCGAGGAGTTGCCACGTCCTGCTCATGTCTGCTTTAATTCCTCACTTCCATGTGTTGGGCATTTCGATCGCTCAAGCACAAACCAGGAACGGTCAGTATGCGGGCGACATCCACTGGGTAAGCTTTCGCTTTGGACTTCGGACCACGCAATGGATTCGTTAGCCGTGCGTTACATTTCGTGTTATTGAGACGTTTTCCCACCTTTGTCTAGACCAGTGTTTCCCAACGTGGGGCCCACGCCCCACAGGGGGGCAATTTGACTGTTAAGGGGGGCAATTCGAAAATGGAAGAAATCGGCTGAATATAACAAAACAGGGAGACTTGAGACTGAAGTTAACTAAATTGGAACCTGACATAAGATCTCTTTGCAGCAAGCATCAAGCGCAAGGATCTCACTAAATTTAAATAATAAATAATTACTAATAATTAAAATAATATAGAAAAATCTTTCATTAAAATTATTTTGTACTTGAATTTCAGTTCTCCATTATATGTTTTGAAAATTTACTTACTGTGTTTGCTCAATAATTACCTAGTGATTTCTTCCTAAAACCTATCATTCAAGTTTCTTTAGTGAACATTTCAATTTTTGAATATTAAAAATAATGTATATGTTGAGGGGGGGGGCATGGGGGGGGGGCATGGGGCGGGGGAGGGGGGCAATATGAATTTTAGAAAGGCTTAAGTGGGGCACGGTACAAAAAAGGTTGGGAAACACTGGTCTAGACTCTCTATGAGTTAGATACAGACAGTTTTCGTAACCATTTCATTCGACTGGGGCACTTCTTTTACCTTTTAGTACTTGCTCACGAGGTAGACTACATGTGCTGCCGGCTCAGTACCTTACCTCCGCGCAGAAGTGAGCGAGAAACGGCCAGGCCCTCTCATCCGGGGATCCCTCATATCATTTAGCTGAGAGCCTTCGGACAAGTATCTGAACTGGGCTTGTAGCGTGCTCAGGAATCTCACCTCCATTTTTCGGTAGGTGGGTATCGGCCCGGCTCTCACATCCGAAGGTTTATGACTTAGAGGCGCTCAGTCCTCTCTGCCGTGTGTCCACCTTGACGAGGTAGAGGGGCTTGTGTCTTCCAATGACCCCAAGAGCTATTCCGACGGTAGCACAGCTACTGGTAGGGTCACCCATGTCGGACAGGTCAAAGGAGAGGGACCAGACAAAGAGACACACAAACCTGCTGCCTTGTGGGTGGACTGGGGACAGTAAAAGGCTAGGGAAAGCACCCCAAAAAGTGCTTGTCGAAATAGGATGTACTGAGCCACAGGCTTGACAAAGCAGTGCAACGCAACTTAATTCATGATGTCACAAATTAAAATTAATCGTTATGGTGCTAATCCCGTGAAGTCCCATCAGGCGGTGATAGTGCCGAGCCCCCTGCCTCGAGGGGGTCCACCCATGATTACTGGTGGTGACCTTCCCCTGTGCTGTGGAGTCAAGGCACAGAGGAGTAGGTTAAGAGCTATTGACCAAACACCCCGGACACCCAACATACTACAGTGGAATGCCGAAGGAGTTTATAACAAGAAAGTCTCCCTAACACAGCGTCTTCATAAAGATAGAATAGATGTAGCATGCATCCAAGAGACACACCTCAATGCCAATCGCAAATTCTCAGTCAGAGGATATCTGGCCACACGTTTTGACCGCGAAGGACACAAAGGAGGAGTTCTAATACTTACACGAAATACAATACCTTGCAGCGAAGTATTTGTGATGTCTGACAGCCAAACGGAAATTATAGGTGTTGATATAATGATAAAGGACGTGAAAATAAGAATCTACAATCTGTATAGCCCAGCAGATAAGGACCTTACACTCTCAAAAATGAAAATAACTGACACAAACTGCATTATTGTTGGAAATTTAAATAGCCGTTCGGAAAGATGGGGATACCCAGATACTTACAAAAGAGGAGATGAAGTGGAGGAATGGGAAATAGACTCAAATCTCCATCTACTCAACAAAGCGGATGACACACCGAGCTTCTACTCCAGAATGCGGTTTACCACTTCTACTCCAGACTTGGCTTTCTGCACAGGAGACATCCTCAACAAAATCGATCACCATGTGCTTGACCAATTAGGAGGTAGTGACCACAGACCAATCAAGCTTGTAATGCCCAGGAAGGTTAACCCGGTCAACAAATGCCCGCAGAAGTCGGATGTGTCGGCCTAACGGTGCAAGAACGCAGCTCTGCTGTAAACAGGCACAACGCAATCACGTCCGAAAAAAAAACTCCGGATGAACGAAGAAGAAGAAGAAGAAGAAGCTTGTAATGAATATGGAGTATGTTCCACAGGAGCAAAAGCCTTTGCCCCGCTGGAATTACAAACGAGCAGATTGGTACAGATTTGCCATACTAACAGACACATATTGTGAAAACATAAATACACGATATGGCAACATGAAGCAAATGGTGGAAAGCCTAACCAGAGCAATAATACAGGCGGCCACTGAGTCTATTCCAAGAGGAGCGAGGAAAAATTACAAACCATACTGGACTGAAGAACTACAAATTTTGGAGGATAAAGTTGAAGATGCCAGGAAGACAGCAGAGAGAGAGAACAAACAATTGAAGCGAACATCTGTTTCAAAGCCATCTCAGCAAAATATAAAAGAACAGTAAATCAAACAACAAGAGATTGTTGGAGGGAAAAAAACAGAAAATCTGAACTTTGACAGGGATGGAAACAAACTATGGAAACTAGTGAAAGCCATGAACAATGAAGGACCGAGAAACAAACTAATAACAATTAAACAAGAAAATACCTTGCTTACATGGGAAAAGGCTGCAAATGAACTAATGGAACACTATGCCAGTGCAAACCACATTGATATTACAACCGAACAGAAGAAAGCAATCAAAGATAAACATATACATCATAGTAATACAGAGACAGCAGCAGAATATATGATGGCAAATCTAACAATGGAAGAAATGGAACAGGCAATGAATACCCTAAAAAAGAATAAATCACCAGGAAAGGATGGAATCACAAATGAAATGCTAATAGGACTATGCACTAAGGCAAAAAAGAAACTACTAGCAGTCCTAAATTACAGCTGGAAGAGAGGAATAGTCCCACAGGCATGGAAGGAAGCTGTACCAATACCAGTCCCAAAGAAAGGAAAATACCTGGAAGAACCAAAGACCTATCAGGCTTCTTAGCTGTGTAGGAAAATTAATGGAACGCATTATCAATGGCATGCTAACATGGCATCTGGAAGAAAACCAACTCTTAACACCACACCAAGCAGGATTCAGAAAGCACAGATCCACTGAAGATAATATAATCTATACAGCTCAGGAAATAGAGGATGCCTTCCAAGAGAAAAGGCACACACTAGCGGTCTGGATAGATTTAGAAAAAGCATTTGATAAAGTATGGAAGGAAGAACTGAAAGTGAAACTGCAAAAAATGCATGTTTGTGGGAAAATGTACAAATGGATCAGCCATTACCTTGAGAACAGAACTGCCAGGACAAAAGTACAAGGACAAACCAGTAAAACGATGCTGTTGGAGCAAGGTGTCCCCCAAGGAGGAGTACTTTCACCAAAATTTTTCCTAGCATATATAAATGACAAAACGGAAATTTTCCAGCCAGAGTACACACATCCTCCTTTGCAGATGACCTAGCCATATGGACATCTGAAGAATATATTAGCACGGCTAACAGCAGATTACTATTAGCGCTAGAGGACTGGTCAAAATCATAGCTAGTGAAGATAAGTGAGGAGAAACAACATGCGCAGTGTTCTCCCTCTCAAATAAAACTCAGCAAACTAAGCTGGTATTGAATGGAAAAATATTGCGCCATGAAGAAAATCCAAACTATCTGGGAGTCACCTTTGATCGTCGCCTGACATGGACGACACAGGTTGTGAAAAATCGGACAAGAGCAAGGCAAAGAATGGCAATCATGAAAAAGCTTGCTGGTACAACGTGGGGAGCAGATGAGAAAGTTCTCAAGAAGTTATATACTGGATACATTTAATCTTCAGTAGCTTCCTAAGGCAGACAGTGTGAAGTTGGTTTAATTTCCTAGCGTGTCGCTAATAAACAGTCCAGGTTTCACAAGTATATAGCATGGTGGATAATACAACTGCTTTGTAGACTTTCAGCTTTGTTTGCAGGCTTATTCCATTTCTGTCCCATACATTCTTGTACAGTCTGCCAAAGGTCGTGCTGGCCTTGTAGATTCTTGCATTCACTTCGTCATCAATTGTGGCAGCTTGTGACACAGTGCTGCCAAGATGGGTGAATTTGTCCACAACACTTAGTCTATGATCATTCACTTTGACTTCTTTACATACTACTTCTGTGGCCACAGTCAGCGTGTCTGTAAGAGATGTTCAGCCCACCGCCTGCAGCTTGAGACCTTGGCCAACATCTATTTGTGGTTACAGTCTTTGTCTCTGTAATAGATCCCCAGCCCACCATCTGCCTCATAATTCCTTAGCCAACAACTATCTGCGGCCACAGTCTTTAACTCTGTAGTATATCCCCAGCCCACCATCTGCCTCATAATTCCTTAGCCAACAACTATCTGCGGCCACAGTCTTTAACTCTGTAGTATATCCCCAGTCCACCATCTGCCTCATAATTCCTTAGCCAACAACCATCTGCGGCCACAGTCTTTAACTCTGTAGTATATCCCCAGCCCACCATCTGCCTCATAATTCCTTAGCCAACAACTATCTGCGGCCACAGTCTTTAACTCTGTAGTATATCCCCAGTCCACCATCTGCCTCATAATTCCTTAGCCAACAACCATCTGCGGCCACAGTCTTTAACTCTGTAGTATATCCCCAGTCCACCATCTGCCTCATAATTCCTTAGCCAACAACTATCTGCGGCCACAGTCTTTGTCTCTGTAGTAGATCCCCAGCCTACCACCTGCAACATAAGACCTTCAATCAATCAATCAATTAGATGCCGTCTCCACAATGAAGATTGTCTGCAATTGATCTCCAACACTGTCTGTCTCGCGCCTTGACTGTACTTTCTGTCAGGCTGATTTTCGTCCATCTCTTGATGTTATCTTCCCACTTGTATCATTGTATACCTCTTGCTCGCTTGCCCTAAACCTTGCCTTACAGTGTGGTTTTTACAAGAGTATCATAGCCGGTGTCTGTGGCTAAGGGCTTGCGAACGCGGTTTGTGAACCCGTATACCCGGATTCGAAACCCAGCGGTGCTGTTTTTTTTTCGAAAAAGGTATAGGAACCGGTCGTTCAGAAAGCAATGGCAAACTACTGAACGTAAAATTTGCCCAGGAATCACGAACAGCGAAAATGCTGGGGTTGGCTGCTACGTCCTGTGAAGGACATGCAACTTAATTTTTTTTTTTTTTTAAATCATGTCTTTTAACGTGGCCGAAATATTTCACTTGCCTCCTCTTTATTTCTTTCATCAACTCTCTCTCTCTTCATTCCCAGTTTTTCTAGAACCTCTGCATTTGATTGTTTTTGTTTCCATGAAATACGACATATTCGTCTGTATATCCACATCTCCAGGGCCTCTATGCGACTTTCTAGTTGTTTGTTCAATGTCCAGGCTTCCGCGCCATACAGTAGCGTTGAATATACGTAGCATTTGACAATTCTCATTCTTTAATGCGTTATTAATCTCTCTAGATGTTAATACTGATTTCATGCCGTTGAAAGCATTTTTGGCCATTCCTATTACTATTATCTTTTTGATTTCCATTTCACTTCTGCCATCATCTGTTATTATATGTCCAAGATAGGAAAAACTTGTTACTTGTTCTAGTATCTGCCCGTTTACTGTGATGCTAATTGATGACCTTTCTTTTTCACTGCTAATTATCATAGTTTTTGTTTTTTGGATGTTAATATCTAAGCCACATTCTGCACTGTGCCTGTTTACTTCTTCCACTAGGTCTTGCAACTCTTGCTCACTTTCTGCTAGTAACATGGTATCGTCAGCATACCTAAGATTGTTTATGATTCTTCCAATGACGTTAAGTCCAGGCATTTCAGCTTGTTTAAAACTTCTTTCTGTGTATATGTTGAAGAGGCTTGGGGATAGTACACATCCTTGTCGTACTCCTCTTTTTATCTCTATAGGCGACGAATAGTTATTTCTGCATCTAATAGACGCCACTTGTTCCCAATATACAATGAGTCTGATGTTCTTTCCGTCGACTCCTATATTATGAAGGCACGTAATTAGTCGTTCATGTTGTCCTCTATCAAAAGCTTTTCTTGTAGTCTATAAAACAAACAAAGGTACTTCAATTTTAATTCACCGCAAACACAGAAGAATCCCTTCGAGCCTCATTTGCATCAGTCCGGCAAAATATCTAAATTCATGTTTTTTGCTTCTTCAATAAGGTTATCAAACTTCCTTGCTTGATATAAGGTGCGTACGTTCCACGTACCCATTCTTAGACTTCTCCTTTTACTTTTCAGGTAGGTATTGTCAGAATGCACCCTTTCAAAAGAATTTGGGATGCATTCGTCATTATGCACTTCCTTATTCACTATAAGAGTTGTCTCTTCCCTGTGAATATTTACAACAGGCTCATCTTCAGGGGGCCAAGAAAGACCTTAGTCAACAACTATATGTGGCAACAGTCATCGTGTCTGTAAGAGATGCCCAGCCCACCGACTGCAACATAAGACCTTAGCCAACAACTATCTATCAGCTGCCTTCAGGCTCAATCAACCACGTGGTCCACTAGCAGCACTCCTGCAGCCTAAATAACAGGAGAGTCTTTGGGGACTGATCTGTTCAGAAAGTATTCAACACATTTGTTCATTTGGTATTCGCGTGCACTAATAAATAATCCCGGTTGTTTCTATAGCGGCGTTTTCTCTCGTATGTCACGTCTTCGCGTCTGGCTGAGCATTTCTGACTGGATTTTATTTTATAAATATGTCAAAGTAGCTATTTAGCCACGATTTAATGAAATTGGTAAGAAGTAAAACAGAAACAAGTAAAATATAATATAATTTTATTGTGAGAGGAAAGAAGGCAATCAATGGTGCCCAGTGAGGCTTGTACGCAACAACCCTGGCGCACTCACTAAGGATTGATCTGATGAGGGATACATTTTCCGCGTTTGTGTCGCATATCAAAAACAATGTACGTTTATAGAGACATTAGAGGATGCAAACATGACTGAAAAACTCATGAACAAGTGAAGACAATATTTTATTTATAGCAAAGCGGTGACTTTGATCACAAACATGAAATACGTCGAATGATTGACCTATATTTGAAGTTATGAGACATGATTGCGATGTTTGCCTGTAATGTGCACATTCACAGCTGTGATCCACTGTACATGTTTATATCATGTTTGCAGGATTAGTTTTAATCGCATGCAATGAACAAGATTTACAAATCTGGTGCTAGTGTGGGGAAAATAACTAGCTCTCATTTACAGAAGGTTGGCATCATGACATCCATCATGGCTGTTTAGTAGTAGATTTGTGTATGATGGCTTTTAACGTTTGTTTTTATCTCAAGTCAATGTTTATAGCAAAAACTACAAAGGAATAGATAGATACAGATCGGATCTTTAATTTGATACATAACATGCAACGACCGCTGAGGTTTTTATGAGTGAAAAACACTGTTTCGTGCTCACTATATAAGTCATCACAACAGAAAATGGCTACCATAACCACGATTTTGTGTTTGTTGACTAAAAGCTTTTATTTGTATGGTGCTAGTATATTTCTTATTTTAAAACTTCATCAGCAGGTAAATATGGACTAATGTCTGTTTTACACAATTTTGACATCTGCGCTTAAAAATGCTTTAGGTATACAATGAATTGATGGGTTTTGTGCGACTACTCAATCAACTTGAGAAGACAAAACCATCATAAAAGACCGTTTTTCTACAATACAAGTGACGCGCACCGCTTTACGGTAGAAAGAATACTTAAAATAATATATTCAGTAGCGATAGAAATGGAAAAGACAATAAAACAAAGCCTATTTAATATTTAAAATTAATGTAAACCCAGGGACGAAACACAAACACGCACAAACAACCGTGCCTCCATCAGCTGGTGGCGCGCCCAGACCGCTGCTCTCTCGGACGTCCGCCAGCTAGACTTTTGTCCAAATGTGGCCGAGTTTCCCCGTCAACACAGTTTGTGCACCAAGTTGTCGGGACATTTACCCACCCAATACACAACTCTTCCATAGAATATACTGTCTGTTGTTCACTTGTAGTAAACATACTCACTGAAAATGGATGACGCCACGTCTGCGGCTTCAACAACTCCAGCTGCGACTGCACCAGCCAAAGCTTCTAAAAAGAAAGCTAGCAGCAGTAAGCCCAAAAGCAAGAAGCCCGCAAATCACCCCAAATATTCGGACATGATCAAGGTAAGGCTTAGAGTTATAATTAATATAATCTTATTAATATTAATTATTATTATCGTATACTTATACGTGATAAGCTAAGGCTCATTAAACCTTCAGAAATATTCGGACATGGTCAAGGTGAACCTTATCTTATACCAGGTGATGTTCAGAAATATTTGGACATGATCAAGGTGAACTTGATCTTATACCAGGTGATGTTCAGAAATATTCCGACATGCATGGTCAAGTTGAGCCTTATCTTATAGCCTGATGATGTTCAGAAATATTTTATTTATTTTTTCAACTCAACTTTATTTTAATTACATATTATTAATAATAATAGATTATTAAAATAATATATAATTAAATAGCCAGGTGATGTTCAGACATGATCAAGGTGAACCTTATTTTATACTCACTTATAGCCAGATGTTTTATACTCACTTATTAGTATAGCCAGATGATGTTCAGAAATATTTGGACATGATCAAGGCGAGCCTTATCTTATAGCCAGATGATGTTCAGAAATATTTGGACATGATCAAGGCGAGCCTTATCTTATAGCCAGATGATGTTCAGAAATATTTGGACATGATCAAGGCGAGCCTTATCTTGTAGCCAGATGATGTTCAGAAATATTTCGACATGATCAAGGCGAGCCTTATCTTGTAGCCAGGTGTTCAGAAATATTTGGACATGATCAAGGTGAGCCTTATCTTATAGCCAGGTGATGTTCAGAAATAATAATATTCAGACATGATCATGGAAAGCCTTATCATATAATAAATTAATATTAATAATATTATATAATAATATAATTAAAATATTATATAGTATAGTAGTATAGCCAGGTGATGTTAAGAAATATTTGGACATGATTAAGGTAAATATTATAGTCATGTGATCTTAAGAAATATTCTGATGTGATCAAGGTAAGTCTGATCTTACAACCAGGTGGTGTTCAAAATCATCAGATTATGGATTTAAAAGTGAACATCTTGTGTGAGGATTACTTTTCCACAGGAACATATACACAACAGTAATTTACTTATAAATATATATATATTTATTCAGTTTAGAAAATCTGATTATGAAATAATAAAAAGCAACACATTATGTCTCTGACTGCCACTGGTAGAAGCAAAGTTTAGATCTAACACCTACTACTGCTAGCTGTCAATATTTATATTGTCAGATCACTTCTCTGGTCCACTGGCGGTCAGTGTTTATATTGTCAGGTCACTTCTCTGGTCCACTGGCGGTCAGTGTTTATATTGTCAGGTCACTTCTCTGGTCCACTGGCGGTCAGTGTTTATATTGTCTGGTCACTTCTCTGGTCCACTGGCGGTCAGTGTTTATATTGTCTGGTCACTTCTCTGGTCCACTGGCGGTCAGTGTTTATATTGTCAGGTCACTTCTCTGGTCCACTGGCGGTCAGTGTTTATATTGTCAGGTCACTTCTCTGGTCCACTGGCGGTCAGTGTTTATATTGTCAGGTCACTTCTCTGGTCCACTGGCGGTCAGTGTTTATATTGTCTGGTCACTTCTCTGGTCCACTGGCGGTCAGTGTTTATATTGTCTGGTCACTTCTCTGGTCCACTGGCGGTCAGTGTTTATATTGTCAGGTCACTTCTCTGGTCCACTGGCGGTCAGTGTTTATATTGTCAGGTCACTTCTCTGGTCCACTGGCGGTCAGTGTTTATATTGTCAGGTCACTTCTCTGGTCCACTGGCGGTCAGTGTTTATATTGTCTGGTCACTTCTCTGGTCCACTGGCGGTCAGTGTTTATATTGTCAGGTCACTTCTCTAGTCCACTGGCGGTCAGTGTTTATATTGTCTGGTCACTTCTCTGGTCCACTGGCGGTCAGTGTTTATATTGTCAGGTCACTTCTCTGGTCCACTGGCGGTCAGTGTTTATATTGTTTGGTCACTTCTCTGGTCCACTGGCGGTCAGTGTTTATATTGTCAGGTCACTTCTCTGGTCCACTGGCGGTCAGTGTTTATATTGTTTGGTCACTTCTCTGGTCCACTGGCGGTCAGTGTTTATATTGTCTGGTCACTTCTCTGGTCCACTGGCGGTCAGTGTTTATATTGTCAGGTCACTTCTCTAGTCCACTGGCGGTCAGTGTTTATATTGTCTGGTCACTTCTCTGGTCCACTGGCGGTCAGTGTTTATATTGTCAGGTCACTTCTCTGGTCCACTGGCGGTCAGTGTTTATATTGTTTGGTCACTTCTCTGGTCCACTGGCGGTCAGTGTTTATATTGTCAGGTCACTTCTCTGGTCCACTGGCGGTCAGTGTTTATATTGTTTGGTCACTTCTCTGGTCCACTGGTGGTCAATGTTTATATTGTTTGGTCACTTCTCTGGTCCACTGGCGGTCAGTGTTTATATTGTCAGGTCACTTCTCTGGTCCACTGGCGGTCAGTGTTTATATTGTTTGGTCACTTCTCTGGTCCACTGGTGGTCAATGTTTATATTGTTTGGTCACTTCTCTGGTCCACTGGCGGTCAGTGTTTATATTGTCAGGTCACTTCTCTGGTCCACTGGCGGTCAGTGTTTATATTGTTTGGTCACTTCTCTGGTCCACTGGTGGTCAATGTTTATATTATCTGGTCAGATCTTGTCTTTCCTTTGCTTCCACAAGTGCCCCAAGAACTACTCTAGCCATGGCTTCTAATGTCAACAGTTATTGTAAGTTCTTGCTGTAACGTGTACAGTGTTTTATCACCTGACAACTGTTGTACATGTATTTCCTGTCAGCTTCTGTGCAGGGTATACTACACCTGCCATTGTTGATGTTGCAGTAATACCCCTACACCTGCCATTGTTGATGTTGCAGTAATACCCCTACACCTGTCATTGTTGTTGCATTAATACCCCTACACCTGCCATTGTTGTTGTTGCATTAATACCCCTACACCTGCCATTGTTGTTGTTGCATTAATACCTCTACACCTGCCATTGTTGATGTTGCAGTAATACCCCAACACCTGTCATTGTTGTTGCATTAATACCCCTACACCTGCCATTGTTGTTGTTGCATTAATACCCCTACACCTGCCATTGTTGTTGTTGCATTAATACCCCTACACCTGCCATTGATGTTGCATTAATTATTTCATGCTTGTAGCACAGTTACTGGTTCCATGGTGAAGGGATTACAGGCACAAGTGTGTGATCTCACATACCGCGTTCGAAACACTTCTGCAGGCGGTTGGGCAGCAGAATGCCATGTGGTGGTGTTTTTATGAAATGGTATGAGTGCTGATCATTCAGAAAGCAATGGTAAACTACTGAACATAAACTTGCCAAGAGATCACAAACAGCCAACAAATGCTGGGCTTGATTGTGGCATCCTGTAAAGGATATGCAAGTAACTAACTTAATCAGACTTATTTCAGTAAACTGTTAATATTTCTTGTAGTAATGCATTGACAGTTGTTCCATTAAGCTGTTAAAACACGTCTCTTGTTACATAAGGCTTTTTTCAGAAGTTTAATGTGGTCCTGGATGAAACCATTAGTTCATGCGCAGCACAAGGGTCGTCCATTAAGTGTCCAGACCGGTCTCTAGATAACTCGGAAATGACATGACCTGTACTAGTTACCAATGTTGTCTCTGCAATGCATTTCCCTTGACCTTGTGTCATCTGGCTTATAAAATTGTCTTTGTTGCCCTTGAGCAATTGAACTACTTGATACATTTTGCTTCTGTTGTGGTTTTTATTTTTTGTGTGTGTCATAATTCTGATTTTCTGGCACCCATTGACAGAAAACTGAAAATTGATGCACTCTCTGATAATGTTCAGATAATTTGCTTATGCCAGTAGCCACTGCGACTTTGTGTACAATAACTGTCTGATTGTCCGAAAACAACCTGTTCAACATATTGTGTCTTCGCTCATAGTGACACTTTTCTCTTGACCTTCACATCGTATTCATAACTTTTGTAAGGTGTGTACACTTCAAACACTAGTGAATGTGCTAGTCTGTTTACCAAACACACATAATAGTTGACATTGAATTTCAGTGGACTCTTTTTTTCACCAAAACTGTCATCGAAACACTTGCTCCAGGACTGGGGTCAACTGGTCCAAAACCATTTTGACAAACGAAGCGCAGGAAAATTGCTGATACTTGCCCACTCCACCACCAGGTGTCAGATGTGTACTGTTCACTTTGGTCTAGTTACTAAGCCCAACTTTTATATTTGGGTTATCCTGACAAAACTGGATACTTACTGGACAATCCTTGTATTTTTGTCTCTGGGCATGCCTCCAGTTGCCAGTTGTTATTCCCTGGACTTGTTGGTCCTGACAAGTCAGACCAACTCAACTTTCTGGTCAGTATCCATACCTTTTGGGTGTTCCTTTTGCACCTGTATTGGTTTCACATCTGCTCTCTGCCCTTTAACTTGGCCAGCTTGGAAGACTGTTAATAGAACTCACTGGGTCACAAACTGGCGACACCTAGTTGACTGATTCAGCTTCAGGCACTCAAGCCGCAAGATGTTCCTGGGTAACAAGTTCATGAGAGAACAGAATAATAATTATAATCTGTACATTGCACAACAGCAGTCACACTATAACCTGTCATGGATGTTGTAAGATACACAGCAGTAGTCACACTATAACCTGTCATGGATGTTGTAAGATACACAGCAGTAGTCACACTATAACCTGTCATGGATGTTGTCAGAGGGATGGCATGAGACCGGCTACTTTATCCTGTAGGAAACTAGCTGTCAAGTGCAACCAATCATGAGCAGGTCTACAAAGGGGTTGGGTGAGTTGGTTGAGGGCTTATGTTAGACTGGGAGATGACAGGCAGGAGGGCTTCAGGTAATAAACACAATCATCTATATTTATTAATGTTCATATTATATTCTAAATAGTTTGTTGTCTTAGTTTATATTCTAAATAGTTTGTTGTCTGTCTTAGGCTGCCATTAACAACTTGAAAGAGCGTGGAGGTTCTTCTCGTCAAGCCATCCTCAAGTACATCGTGGCCAACTACAATGTAGGCAAAGATGAGAAGGTGATCAACAGTCATCTGAAGATGGCACTGCGAGCTGGTTCCAAGAATGGTAGCCTGAAGCAGTCCAAGGGCACAGGAGCTTCTGGTTCTTTTAAGCTTGGTTCCAAGGAATCTGTCAAACAGAAGCCAGCTTCACCAAAGAAAGCAGCTAAGCCCAAATCTGCCAAAGCAAAATCACCAGGAAAGGTCAAGAAACCCAAAGTCAAGAAAGCTGCAGCTGCAAAAAAGCCAACAGCAAAAAAGTCATCTCCTAAAAAGGCAGTGGCCAAAAAAGCCAAATCTCCAAAACCTGCAGCTGTTGCTAAACCCAAGAAAGCAAAAACCCCTAAGAAGGTTGCTCCCAAAAAAGCTGGAGCCAGGAAAGAGAAATCTGGAGGCAAGAAATAAATGTGGCAATGATTGTCACGTGTGAACAGAATATGTACTCTTTGTTTCAGGTGGTTGCCAGCCAACCAGGATCCAGGAATTCCCAGCTTGTGCTACAGTAGTTAGGCTCCTTTCTTCTACAGCAGGAGCTGGGGTGTCCTTTTGTGACAGGAGTTAGGATTGACTTTTCTATCTCACACAGAGACTGTTTGACAGACAAGAAGTGGACATATATATCTGTACATAATTTTCATGCCATTGTAAATATCTGTTGTAAATATCCATACATATTGTTATGACTTCATCACCTGACTGAGTGTGATCGAGCTTTGTTTAAGAGATAACACAGTGAAATAAATGTTGGTAGTTTGTCAACTTCTGTTGGCATCAGTGTTTATTTCTTGTGTGTTCTGTTATTTCATGACTGTTGTACTATCTTGAATACCGTTTCCTCTTAAGTAGAGGTGGCAAACATTTGTAGTTTAGGGTAGGACTTGAAGTGACAAATCCTGTATGCACATGCTACTGGTCGTCAGATGTTTTAACAGATACACACGGGGTGAATTAATACATTTCAAGATGGCTAGTAAACCAGCAGATGACAAACAGAAACGAAGACCTCTTCTCACTCCAGGAACTATACAGCGATTGTCACATTGTTCAGGCTTCCACACAGTCTTCTAATTCTACATCTGTAGCATACTGATCACATATAGCACCTCTCTATCACATTCAGATCACATCTGTAACTCCTCTATAACATACAGATACCATATCATTTTGACATGGTTGACAACTGGCCACTTTGTTTACCAGGTATTGTACATGTGCGTGCCTGGCCTGGTAGCTAGTCTGACATTTGAACATGAAATAACCTGACCATGTTTACTACCATATTGAGGGTTTACTCCCATGTTCAGTGTCGACTCCCATATTGAGGGTTTACTCCCATGTTCAGTGTCGACTCCCATATTGAGGGTTTACTCCCATGTTCAGTGTCGACTCCCATATTGAGGGTTTACTCCCATGTTCAGTGTCGACTCCCATGTTCAGTGTTGATTCCCTTATTGAGGGTTGACTCCCATGTTCAGTGTTGATTCCCTTATTGAGGGTTGACTCCCATATTGAGGGTTTACTCCCATGTTCAGTGTCGACTCCCATGTTCAGTGTCGACTCCCATATTGAGGGTTGACTCCCATATTGAGGGTTTACTCACGTGTTCAGGGTTTACTCAACAAATGACCCATGCTCCAGCAAGGTTGTTACCTGATTCTGACAATCTTCATCCAGTGCTGGTTGGGCTTCTGCAGCCAGTTATCAGTTATCATTTGGGGTATCTTCGTTGCACTCCGGACATGTCCATAGGTGCTCAGATCCTCCCCCCCAGCATATGCATCAGCGTCCGGTGGCTAATAGTGCCAGTTCTGTGTTGGTTGACGAGGCACTTTGTTTTCCCGATGTACCTCTCGCGTCTGGCTGTGCCGATTCTTACTCCCAGGTCTTTCATCCTGGACAGCGATGTGGAATCACTGACGTCAAAGTCCTCTGTTCTCGCCAAATCTTTAAGGACGTTAGTAACATTGGCACGATCCATGGGCTGGCCATCTACAGGGGGTGCAGAGCCAGCCAGTTTGTCAGCTCGTTCATTTCCCTCGACTCCCGCATGTCCCGGGACGAAGATGAAGGTGACTTTACGGACAACAGACTTCCGCAGCGATTCAGTCCACTGTCTGCGAACAGATCCAGCTTCGACCTTCTGAATCACGCTCATTGAATCACTTAGTACACACACGTTGGTATAATGCTGTGATTCCAGCCATATGAAAGAATGTGTCACTGCCATCACCTCCAAACCTGCTGCATGCTGCTTCTGCAGCACTTCAGGTCAATGTCATTTAGAGAAACTTTCATTTTTATGGCATCTTCTGCTGTTTGCGCTTTACCTTCCACAAATCCTTGCCATTTATCCCAACTGTTAGTCGTACTTATCACATAATGTTTAAAATAGGCCCATGTTCTACCCATTCTTCGTGTTTATTTGGCAGCTATAACAAGGTTGGATATGCTGACCAATATGAATGATTTCATTCAATAATTTGTGTAGCACTTGTATGCTCAGTTCACCATTTTTCCTTCTACTGTGGAGTTTGTGGTTGAACTTAATGTGTTGTACTGTAGTCATGCTATTGACTGTACTTGTGCTCCTGTTTAAGATGTTGACATTGATTGTGGTATGAATGATTCAGTTCTATAGATAGAGCTTTTGGGGGTCTGTTGATGCTGGGGGATGGAGCGAGCTAATAGGCTGTTCACCCCTCAAGGGCACAAACTGAAGAGCAAATGAGGACTGACTAATAAATCTGGCAAATACTCATCTATTGACACAACTTGAGGCCCCTTATGGACACACACTAGTATTTCATGCACATTGACACACCTTGCGGTCCTTAACACACTCATGATATTTCATGAATTTTGACAACTTGAAGTCCTTATCTGCCCACACTGGTATTTCATGCACCATTCCACGGGATAGGTTCACAGACACTTTGTTACAGCCCGAGATGAAGGCATTCCTAACACCCCTGCCCTCTGGGAACCAAAATATGAAGTTCACAGAAAAGTCAGAACATTATGTAAGGAGGCAAAAGAAGCATGGTTTGAGAAAAATTGCATAGAAATTGAAAAACAACACAACAGTTAAAATACCAAATTAATGCACAAATGAATTCAAGAGCTTACTAATACAAGAACATGTACATCAGCAGGCTGCCTAAACACAAAAGATAGAAAAATCATAATAGAAAAAGATCAGATTTTACATGTATGGTCAGATATGTGAAAAATCTTTATGATGATAACAGAGAAGAACAGTATGATATTCAAAATAAATGGACCATCAATTTTGAAGATGGAGGTTCATAATGTTCTTAACCATATGAAAACTGGCAATACCTCCGGTTCAGTCAACATGATGAAGATGCTTGCAGATCTGCAAATTGATGGGAAAGACCTTAGACTCATAAAAAACACTGGAAACAAGCTGCCATAAAGATTGATAATGAAGTAGGTCAATATCAGCCTACTAAGAGGTGTGAGACAGGGATGTGTAATGTCTCCAGATCTGTTTTCCCTGTATAGTATGTGTGTCTCCGGATCTGTTTTCCCTGTATAGTAAAACAATTTTCAGAAATGTAAGAGATATGAAAGGAATTATCATTAAAGGAAGAAATATGAATAACATTGGATATACAGTATTGATTGCAGGATCTGCAACATTTAGTAGATGCTGTTGTTGCACACAGTGAACAACTGGGGTTAGAATTGAATTGTAAGAAGACAGATTATAGTCGTCACTAGGAAGAACGAAATTTTACAAGTAGAGAACTGGCCAGGGATCTAGAAGCTTGGACATGAGGCGAGAGAACTGGCCAGGGATCCAGAAGCTTGGACATGAGGCGAGAGAACTGGCCAGGGATCCAGAAGCTTCTTGGTTGGCCTTTCTGCAAAACCGATCGAATGACAACCATGGCGATGAACGAGGTGGAGAGCAATGGATGAGCCAGACATACCTGATGATGAGTCTGATGTACAAATCCTTATTGCAGTTTGGGATCCATTCAGAAACTACAACACACCGATCACTGAATGTTAGTAAGTTGTAAGTTGGTTGTTGTTTTTTTTTTTTTTAAAGGAAAAAAAAAAACAGCTTTAGTTTTAAACCTTCAAATATGTGTGTAGCCAAGAAACAATTTATCAACTTCTCTTTACCGTGAATGCACCAAGCACAGCAAAACAATGTAATCAATACAGTTTAAACCGATACTCTGGGGAAGAGAAGCTGATTAGCCGATGTCCTCGATTATTTGTTTATCTGTTCTCTCTGTATGTGTATGCCTCCACGTGGAACTATTCACGGTGGAGAATTGCGCCCTGTTGCCGCTTTAAGAAATCCTAGCAATATTCACGTACTTGTAAAGGCCTACATTCATGCTTTGCCCCGACACTGTTGTAATTAAACCACCCCTTCCCCTTCTTCTTTCCCCCATCACCGTCCCCATCCAAAGACACTCAGAAATTGGCACAAGCAGTCAGGTTAGCCTGCCAAAATGTGCACACTTAGAGTGCGAGTGAGTGCTGACGGTGCGCTGACACGGGTATTGATGCACGACGAATAGCTTCTCACATCCAAGGTGTTGTTCACCCTGCAAGATCTACTGCTTGCGCTCTTGACAGTTAGCTTCTACTGGTCTCTCTTGTACACACTTGCCAACACTTCCTGGTAACCCAGCAGTTAGCTTCTACTACTGGTCTCTCTTGTACACACTTGCCAACACTTCCTGGTAATCCAGCAGTTAGCGGACGCTCCAGTCACCAACAGTGTATCCAGGATTGAGGCATCTTAAAGGCCGAAGCATGGGAGAGCTCATTCATCTACTCATTCATTCATTCAGTGGCATGTCCTTTGCAGAACCTCGCTGCCATAACAACCCACCGGAAAACTGCTCGATCACAAGCAAGATGTTCCGCGTCCGATACACCCATCTGGAGATCATCCACCACATCCCGCACCCATCTTCTCTTTGGTCTTCCTCTTCCTCTCTCCAGAGGCATATGCCCCTCCATTATTGTTCTCTCCAAACTTTTGTGGCGTTTCAAATGACCAAAATATACCAAGATCACTGGACACGATGTCACGGATGGAGCCGACATTATGAACACTCTAGAGCGATGGACTGACTCGAGGACGTTCAACTGAACACATCAACATCATTAGCTGCATGCACAAGTTGGGGTTGAGGATCACGTCTAGCGAGCCAGTGAACGTCCACAGCCACTTCAACTGACACATGTAGCCCCTGTGTGGTAATGGGGGAGGTCTCTAGACGTGTCCGGAGAGCATTAGTGAACTGAGCTCTCTGATATCAACCCTTTCCATGATCTCTTGGGTTTCATGCACGTCACAAATCTCACGGTAGTTGGAAAATCGCAGAGTAGGCCGTAAAGCCGTTATCCTGGCAAAATTGTTGGAAAGAAAACCTACCTACGACAGAGCACGTGACCTTGGACGGAACCTGTCTAGAGGAAGCGAAACTTCCACACATGCACGTCTGTGTACTGCCAATGAAACGCCAAACGTCACACCGTGAAACAAGGGAAGGCAACCATTTTAGCCACTGAGACTTTGGTAACTTTTCAGTTTTCTCCCCTGAATATATAAAATAGTAAACAACCACGTGACAAGAAACTTATCACCGTTTCCCAACAATGCAGCGGGGTCCTGCACTCTGTTGTGTTGCAGGAAACAAGACATACTAGCAACAATTATCATCAAGAGGGAATAATTTCACTACAAGTTATCACGCTCCCATTTTTTTTTTTTAACCGGGGCGTATAAGGGAAACAACAAATACTAATGTAGGCTACCATGTATGTCGTAAAGGGCAACTAAGGAATCCCCACACCCCAGAATATCATCGTCATCGAGTGCTTTACTGACCGACATAGGCGATCATGCTTCTTTACGTCTTGCGATCTGCAATAGCATGTATCGTGCCATGACAAGGGACTGCCAGGAATCGTCTTTCGCTGTCTTCCTTTATGTCCTTCCTCAAATCCTTCCAGCTATCACAACACGTTCCAGCGGTTTCTTGTCTGATGTGTCCAACACATTTACAAAGCTGCTTTCTGATGTTTATAAGTGCAACGTCTCAGTCGCTCGTTGTAGATGTGACAGTAATGTAATACATGTGCAAATAATTCACCACAAATAGGTCACATGTATCGCTATTTATTTTACAACGTAATCATGTAACATTAGTTATAATCACACTGTGGCATCTCTGGCGAATTATGCAAACATTATACAGCAAAGCACTCATGCCTTCTCGCATCACAATCCATTCCGTATATTAGCGCACAGGCTATCTAATATCAACACGCTCACAACAACAGTAAATATATAGCATGAGACAATCAGCGCACTCTCTCTCAGGTAACCCAAAATACTCCTCTCTCAACCACAGTCAGATCCAGTCTGATCGTCCTTGCCTCGGTCTGTGGTCACGTGGTGTTTGACCAACGTGTCGTCCGTGCTAAGTCGGGTGTCTCGGTATTTTGGTATCGTCCTGTTTCACCCGTCTATCTAGTCCAAGGTTGGACTGTCATTCAAGGGCATGTCCAGTCTCTAACCCTGCCTCCCACTGAGTATACAGTCCTGTCCTACTCTACCCATGTCCTGCCCTTGTCCTGTGTCCTCTCTCACACTTACTAGGACTCTAACAATAAGTTATCTTAGTATCTTGACCTCTTTCAAAACATTTCCTGCAAATGTGTTCTCCTGTCTTGACTTGAGAGCTCGAATCTGGCTCCCAGAGAGAGTGTTCTCCTGTTCCTGACTTGAGAGGTCGAATCTGGCTCCCAGAGAGATGTGTTCGCCTGTCGCTGACTTCAGAGCTCAAATCTGGCTCCCAGAGAGATGTGTTCTCATGTCGCTAACTTTAGAGCTTGAATATGGCTCCCAGAGAGGTTATGCACGAAATGAATGTGAAGAAACCGCGGCATCACTTGCTGACCGTTGCATTCTTCAAGGCAAATCATCTCTTTGGTTCGGCTGCTACACACAGGAAACGGATGGCAGAAGAAGAAGAAGAATCAGTAGGAGGAGGAGGAGATTAGAAAGAGAATTAAAAGAAAATAATAATTAGAAGAAGGTCGAGGACATTAAGAAGAAAAAGAAATCTGTGCGGTCGTTGTCATCTGATTGATGTTTGTCTTGGCTGATACTCTAAGCAACATATGTATCTGTCAACCAAACAATAACGTAACGGCACCTGAAGGAGCAAATGTTTGAACTCGGGCCACAGTTTGTACTGTGTATTGTCTTCAAACATGTGTGCAGTTTGTATTGTCTTCAAACATGTGTGTAGTTTGTATTGTCTTTCAACTCGTGTGTACAGTCTATATTGTCTTCAAACACATGTGTAGTTTGTATTGTCTCCAGTGACATTTCTATTTAAAATGTCAGTGCAAATCACCCCCCTTCCGAATAGAGAGGAATAATTATTTGAAAGTTCACAGAGTTAAGACGAACGCACTCCCTAATTCTTAACAATTATCACAGTGTGAACATGGCCTGGCTGTGAATCGTTAGTGGCTGACATCAATATAGATGACAAACTCCGCGTTGTAGTGTATAAAAGGTTTATTCGAGTCATCAATTACATTTTCATGCTGCCGATGTAAATACAGACATCTTTGTTGTTCTTCTCATGGCCGAATCCCAAGTGACGCGTGAGCAACCCCTGGATACCTAAACCCATTCGTGCTCACGCGTTCACTAATTTTATTTCCCCATTAGTTAATGAATGCGCAGCATTCATTAACTCTCTAACTACTAACCTAAATCCCTTACTGTTATATACCTCCCCTTCTTCAAGAAGACTTTTTCTCTGGAAAAGTCTCAACTCCAACCCTTAAACACTTAACTCAATACTGAAATATTTCTTCTTCTATACCGATTCTACCCAACAATCCCTCAACATATATTTCAAAATTCAAATCTCATCCTCCTATCTCATCATAGCCAAACGCTAACCAGAGACATACTTTATACAATGTCAGTAATACAAAACCCTACTATAAACTCTCTACAAAACTCTCTACAAAACTCTCTATAAGCGAACCGCTTTTAAAGTGTCCATCTAAATTATGATTGACAAAAATTGAAGATATTTTCTTTATCTTTTTCTCACTTAATCATATTCTCACTATTCCAGGATAGACAGAAAAAAGTTTAGTTTAGATTGGTTTGGTGCGCACCAAAGAAAATTAGAAAGTAAGAAAATAGTAAGAAGTAATCACATTTCTCTTCCCATGCATTCTCAAAACTTTATAAAATAAAGTTTTCAAAATTTATCTTCATTGCCGTCAATAATAATTTTTGTTATCAAAAAGTTATGTTAATCCAAAACTACAACCTTTTGTATTATTCACCTCGTCAAGTTCAACCATTCCTTTAAAACCTCCAGAGTCCACTTATTTAAATGTCAAAATTCAACCTGGCATTCCCCCCATATTCTCCCATTAAACGCTGTTCAACCCAGCTCCTATTTCAACCCCCATTTACCCAGTATCGCCCGTCATTCCCCTCATCCATGGCTTTCAATCCATGTATTTACATTACGAACCGTCTAATGTAGTCCCTAATTCAATCCCCCAAACCATTTTTAACGGTTTAACTCTTTTCAACCCCCATGTAATTATCAATTGTTGCTGACAACCCCAGCCACATTTAAATATACCCCTCCATTACTTTCTCTACTACATACTGAGTTACTTCGCTAATCACCACAACTTCCCCTTTAACTCAATCATGTTTCACCCTCAATTTCTATTTATAAACGTTATACACGTTAAGCAACTCAACTTCAAGTCACAAAATTCGTAAAACGAAGCATGGCCCTTACTCCATGTTTCATATTTTCTGCAAGTTCCCAAAAACAACTCTTCATTTTTCCCCATAACTGAACGTCAACCTAAAAATTATTTTAAACACACCCAGGGTAACTCAAAAAAAAAAAAATAAAACCAAAGTTTTGTAAAAATAAACAGCTAAGGTAACATATCATCACATTTTATAAAGAACAACTGAAGTCAAAACAATAGAGCAAACAATATCAACCCCCTCATTCTTTGACATTATTTTTATCCCCACACATTATTCAAAATAAACATATGTGATGAAATGAAAAATCATATATATACATACACCATAATATATTATGACTACTAATCAATCATTTTCCGTCTAAGAAAAACTCAACACTTCAAACTTAAAAATCAAAATGATAATAAAGCATATATCAATCACTCCTAACTTAATACAATATTATGTCTACTCATCACGACAACTCTCAACAACTCTTGATTAAGTTATTTGCTAACCTTCTTCATTTGAAATTCACAATTACCGTGTCCCACTTCTTCTTCTATCTGCAATCTGCAGAATATTCTACCAAGCTATTCATCACTTCTCCATTTTCTTAATAACTCCAAATATTTTTCTATAAGTGCAATCTCTACATCAATGTCGTCATCTTCCCGAGGAGAAATATCTTCTTTCATAGCATCATCCTCATCAGTTTCTGACTCTTCATCCATCTCTTGTTCTGCGTCTGTATACCCATTACTAGCAACTGCTAATCTTTTCCTTTCTAAATCCAATCTAATCTTTCTACCTTGATGTCTTAATGATCTTTCAAATAGTGGCATATCTTCATCACTTGAGGAATTTTCTCTAAATTTTCTTTGCCTCTTAATTTCTCTGTCTTTTTGTCTATCTAACTTTCTTTTTACTGCCTGTCTAGTATTCATAAATGGAGCGTCTATTTTTTCTTGGACCGATTCTTCACTATTATAACCGTCATACGTGTTGTTTTCCTCTGTCACGATCGTTTTTGGTATTGTTTCTTCTTGTTCACCAGTAGTAGATGCTGTTATTATTTGTTTTTGTACCAATTCTCTCCCATTATCTATAGGTATCGGATATTCCGTTTGTCTGATAATCTGTCCATCTGAAAATAATTCTTCTGAATAATAATTATTATTATTATCCTCTGCATCTTTTTCCTCATTATCCCTTCTTAAGTGCTCTACATGTGAACGTGCAACATGCCCTGTAATTTGATTTTTTATAGTATATGATACTGGACCCTTTTTATCTAAAATATAAAATCCCGGGACCCAATGAGCATCAAACTTAGAGTTTTTCCTATGTTTTTTGTAATAAACTCTATCACCTATGTTAAACTCCTGTAAGTGTGCATTTTTATTTGTGTATTTCTTCTGTCTTTCTCGATACTTAATTATATTATTTCTTAAACGTATTTGTGCTTTGTGCATTTCTTGTAACCTCATTTCCTGAAACTCCTCCCCCATATATTTTCTTCTAGGCTTTAATAAATTGTCAATCGGTAATATTGGTTCTCTTCCATGTAGTAGGTAAAATGGTGAGAAACCTGTTCCTTCATTTTGGTGTGTACGGATCGCCCCCAATGCTATTCCCAAATAAAGATCCCAATCCATATCGTGTTCTTCTACATTTTTCGCCAGTATATTGTACAATGTTCTATGTTGTCTCTCATTTTTGGCATTCGAAGATGGTCTGTAGTACGAAGTTTTAATGTGCTTTATATTCAAATGTTTTAACAATTTTTCAAACTTTCTATTTACAAATTCTTTCCCATTGTCTGTAAGTATTGTCTGTGGACACCCAAACCTTGGTATAAATTCTTGTAAAAACATATTTATAACAGAATCAGAACTCTTGTCTGGAATTGGATAAACTTCTGGCCAGAGACTATATGAATCTACGATATGTAGTAGATATACATTTCCCGATAATGTTTTTGGATGAGGACCTGAAATATCCAAACTCACTTTCTGCATTGGAAATTGAGGAATATCTGTATCTTGTAAGGGACATTTAATTATCTTCATGTTTAACCTACACTTTTCACATGCATCAACATATTCATATACGCTTTTAAATAAATTCGGCCAGTAATATTTACTGCTAATAGCCTTAACTAACTTATATCGTCCAAAATGACCATTATTATCATGATATGCCTTTAAAACTTCCCGTTCTAAATGTTTCGGAATATATTTTCTTAATCCCTCACCTTTTTCACCGAGATAATATAATTGATTGTCTTCTTGCAATTCTAAGAATTTTCTTTTAAAACTGTTTTCCCCTGTTTCTTTCAATTTGTGTTTAATCTGTATTATTTTTGGATCTAATTCCTGTTAATTTTTCATATTAAAATGCATCAACTGTGTATCTTCCTCTATTGATTCAGAATCTTGTTCTGTCTGTGAGCTTTTATAATTTATTTTACCAGAATCTAATATATTTACTTGCCAATTCCTGTCGTCAATTTCTGGTTCTCCCTCATCTTGAGTAGTGGTTTCAGATATTGTTGTATGTGGAATTCTAGACAATAAATCAGCGCATGTATTATGTTCTCCTGCAATATACTCTACTTTAGCATTGTATCCCTGTAAATTTAGTGCCCATGTTTGTATTTTCCTATTTTGTATTGGTGCTTCTAATATAGACTTTAATGGCATGTGATCAGTTTTAATAATGAAATTGGCGTTATGTAGATAATAATTTAGTTTCTGGAGAGCATAGGGTATAGGGTAGGCCTCCTTCTCAATAGTCGCCCATTTTCGCTGAGATTTGCTAAGTCTATGTGACAAGAAATAGATTGGTCTTTCATTCTTAACTCCTGGTATTCCTGAGTCTTCTCCTTCATACGGTTGTGTTAAACATGCTCCTATGGCATTATCTGACGCATCTGTATACAAAACCAATTGTTTATTTAAATCTGGATGTGCCAATAGTGGAATTGTTGTTAAGCTATTTTTTAAAAAATCGAACGCCTTCTGACAATCTTCAGTCCACTTAAACCTTGCATATTTACAGGTAAATTTTATAATAGGTTCTGCTATCTGTGCAAAATTTGGAACGAATCGTCTATAATACCCGGTCATACTTATAAAAGCTCGAACTTCTCTCACGTTGGTCGGAGAAGATAAATCTCTAATCACTTTAATTTTATTTTGATCAGGCTTAATTCCCTCTCTATTAATAATGTACCCTAAATATTTGGTTTCTGTTTTTAAGAATTCACACTTACTCAATTTCAACTTAACATCGTGTATTCTTAGCCTATCAAATACAAATTTTACATGTTTTAGATGATCTTGTACGTCTCCTGATGTATATATTAAAATATCATCTATATATGCCAACGCAAACTTTTGAAACCCACGTAATACTTCATTTATTAATAACATGTAGTGAGATGGAGCTGTACGAACTCCGAATGGCATTCGTAAAAATTCGTAAGAACCCATATGAGTACAGAAAGCACTTTTCTTTTGAGCATCCTCCGACATCGGGATACACCAGAATCCTGATCTTGCGTCTAGTGTAGTGAAGAATGTAGAGCCATTAAGTAAGCCCAAAATATCATCAATCACTGGCAATGGGTACGCTACATTCTTAGTGATTTTGTTCAACGCCCGATAATCACAACAGAATCAATGTGAACCATCGACCTTGGTCACAATTACAATCGGAGATGACCACTCAGACTTCGATCTTGTTATTATTCCCGCTTTTAACATATCTTCAATTGCCGTCTCTACAATCTCTCTGTTTCTTAAAGGAGTTCTATATGGTTTTAAACTAATTGGTGGATGATTTCCAGTGTCTATTTCCATTGTAACTGTACTAGTTTTTCCCAATTCTAAATCATTAATTGCAAAAACGTCTTGGTTTTCTTTCACCAATTGTTTTAATATTTCTTTATTCTCCGGTGGGGCTTTTATCTGTGATAACAATTCTTGTTCTCTTGTCTTTTTGTCTACTGTATCTATTTGAGATGGATATTTTTTGAATGTATGGATCAATTCATCATTCCGTCTTTTCCAGCTTCTTTTATAATTATTTCTGACATTATTTCTGACCATGGGAGTTTCTGAATAATCATTTCCCAACATGTTTTCTTTTTCTATAGTTAACATGTTATCATTATTATACGCTACTTTAGCGATTACACAACCTCTATATAATTTAATATTTTTTCCTGTATTGTTTAGGAGCATCACTGGAAAGCTGAGATGTTTATCTAATATTATTAACCCATCGGTGACTTCCAAGCCAGGTTCATCTATTATTTCTCTCTCTAATTCCGTTATTTTAACTGTTTGTCCAACCGAAAAGTACGGATTTTTTTTCATTTTTGCCTGTATTAAATTAACCGTTTGTGGTTTCAAATTCATGGTCGTTTTGACTCTAACTAGTGTCGACACATGCATATCCTCTTCTAAATCCACGTAAACATCTTGGAATTTTAATTTATGTAAATCAAAATAAAGTCTCACCCCATTTTTCACTAAAAAATCTCTACCCAATATCATATTTCTATTTAAATCCTTGACTACATGGAACATATGCCTAACATTTATCCCTCCTAATTTAAAATTTATCATCGTTTGGCCAAGCACTTCTAAATTTTGTCCAGTTACCGAATGAAGATTATCCTGAATTCTAAATATTTTAAATTCTTTTTAATATTCGATATAAAAATGCTTCTTTAATCACACTAACTTGCGCTCCCGAGTCAACTAATGTTCTAATTTTATATTTCCCTATTTCTATAATACATGAACTAGGATCAATCATATTTAGTGACAACTGTTTTATCTCCCCAAGTTGAGGCCACTTCTTATGTTTTTTATTTCTAAATGTCCTATTATACTCATCATTTGGGGTTTTAATATATTTATTCATCTTTTGGATCTTACTATCTTCCCCCTTACTGCCGATCCTGTTCAGTAAGCGGGATGCCAATTTCCCTGATCTCCTGACCTTATAAAATTTCTCTGCACCTCTCCATAATTCCCATTTGATGATCTACCATTTACAGTTCTATTCTGTGTACTAGTCTGAGCACGTCTATTATTTTGTGTATTCGACTGGACACGTCTGTTACCACAGTAGCGAAAAATGTGTCCACGTTGGTGGCACCCCCAACAAACCACATTTGTGTTATTTGTGTTACCTACCATGTCTCTTACAGTATTTCTCACTTGTCTTTCTCTACCTTGATTATATACGTTACTGTTTCTTTGTAACATCTGTATTTCTCCCCTTCTTCTTCTCCATCCATGTCTATACTGTCCTATTTCCATTGGGTCTTCAATTCTATCCTCTGAACTACTACCTAACTCTCGTCCTACCCTCAATCTAAACCTTCTTCTCAAGCTTTCCTCTTGTATAGCTATATCTACAGCTTGTGACAACCTTGCTGGATTCTCTCTCATTAACTTAAATTTCAGTCCATCTGACCTAATCCCAGCAACAAAAATCCCCACCAACATCCGTTCCACTTCCTCAGCTCGGACATTCTGACCCAAAAATGACTGTTCGGCTAAATTGATCAACCTATCACTGTATAGCTGCACACTTTCTGTAGTATTTTGTCTCGTCTGTCGCAACACTGAGAATGCGTGTTGAGGGTCAGTAATCTCTGCATATTTGTGAGCTAGGTCGTCTTTGAATTGTTCCCAGGTTTCACCTCCTCCAGCTTCTAGCTTTCTTCTTATATGATCAGAAACAGGACTTGCACTAGTTCTATAAGCCAAATTCTTTTTATCCCCATCTGTAGCGTTCACTAGATAAGCATGTTTCTCAATGGATACAATCCATTTCTTAAATTGACTCGCTTGTCCATTAAACCTCTCGACATCACTGACTACACTTTGCTGTCTTAACACCGAGTCCAACTTTGATATTGCCCCACCAACTCCACTAAGTACTTGTGAAAGATCTTGGGCTTCCATTCTAAAAAAATCTGAAATGGAAAATACAGCAGTATCAAACAATCCAATATATTAATATGTCCTAAATCAAGCAGTTGGACATCTTAATCTTAAATTTAACAATACCTGCTATACTTATAGTCCTGTCGTTTGTCCAATCGTTTTTCTTATTCAAAACTGATGATCTGCCGTTGTAAAAATTTTAGAACAATTCCAGCGTTTCACAGAGTATGGCTGTTGTCCAATCGAAAAAAATTAAAGGAGTATGACGCCCAATCGACAAAATTGAAGGAGTATGACGCCCAATCGACAAAATTGAAGGAGTATGACGCCCAATCGACAAAATTGAAGGAGTATGACGCCCAATCGACAAAATTGAAGGAGTATGACGCCCAATCGACAAAATTGAAGGAGTATGACGCCCAATCGACAAAATTGAAGGAGTATGACGCCCAATCGACAAAATTGAAGGAGTATGACGCCCAATCGACAAAATTGAAGGAGTATGACGCCCAATCGACAAAATTGAAGGAGTATGACGCCCAATCGACAAAATTGAAGGAGTATGACGCCCAATCGACAAAATTGAAGGTTGTCTTCTTCTCTCGCAGGAAAAGAAAAGGAAGAGCCTCTGGATTCCTCACTTCAATCGAAGTCGGTGCCTTCTAGTCGTCTTCATGCCGCTGATTGTGCTCGTCTGGATTTGAAATTACAACGATCGAGACAATACTCAATTGATTGATTGATTGATTGATTGAGCCGGCTCACTATAAGCGTTGACCAACAACTCCGGACTTTATCTTCAGACTACCAAGGTCACCTTCAATGTACTTCAGACGATAACGGTTAAATCGACAGTTCCAGCAAGACCAGATTTCACGGCAGCATATCTGGAACATCCATACGTTTCGAAAAGAACGAGCAGGTCAACACAGGATTCAAGATTGACGATGGCTGCTCTGTTTCACCACTCGGAACATTATGTGTTGTGTGGCGGTTTTAACAACCATCAACCCCATCACAAAGACTTGAAAATACGACATAAGTTGTTCCTCCAGAGTGCAGTACTTCAACACAACCTTCCATGACTTCTGTTGACTTCTATATTCCAATTTGATTTATTTTATGAGGACCTCTGTGATCAGTGGTGGCCGCGACAGCACGATTCCGAAATCTTGGTATACTCGGCGCCAAATCAGGTCATATCACAGGGTGAACATGGCCTGGCTGTGAATCGTTAGTGGCTGACATCAATATAGATGACAAACTCCGCGTTGTAGTGTATAAAAGGTTTATTTGAGTCATCAATTACATTTTCATGCTGCCGATGTAAATACAGACATCTTTGTTGTTCTTCTCATGGCCGAATCCCAAATGACGCGTGAGCAACCCCTGGATACCTAAACCCATTCGTGCTCACGCGTTCACTAACTTTATTTCCCCATTAGTTAATGAATGCGCAGCATTCATTAACTCTCTAACTACTAACCTAAATCCCTTACTGTTATACAATGACAAAAAGCCTCCTCACCCCTTTCCCTGTCAGAAAATTTCCAACGGCCGCAGTTGTAAACAGCAGCTAAGAACAGCTGAACACATGGTGTTTGATTATAGGCGAGATGGGGAGATGGCGGAAGGGAGCCCATTCCAGAAGATGATCGTCTTCATTGTCAGGAAGAATTACCGCTTGTAAAGACAGGGGTGACAAATGGGAAAATTATCTCCCTTTTCCACAATCGAAAGAATACAAACAGCGCCTACGCTAGAGTGACGCCATGTTCGCGCGGAAGTTGAGGCTTGTAACTGGGGAGGCAAAAGTACTCCCTATTAACATACTATATGTTAATAAGTGAGCTCAACAGTTGCCGGTAAGAAGTTGTATTGTCGAGGTGCAGTCACAGAAAATGCTATGGCAGATCAAGACGTGTTTAGCCAGTTTGGCTGTTGTGGTGTTTTTGTTTTAATTCATGATGGTTTCTGGTAAGATGGAAACAATTGTAAACTTAAGGGGTAGTACATCTGAATTTATAGCAGAGTTTCTTTATGAAGATATAGAGTAATCCTAGGAAGAAAATATGTGATTATTTCTTCGACTTAGAGAGATAGTGACTGAAACTTATTCTAGTTCTGTTCACACGCTATATGAAAACTGAATTTCACTTCCTCTAGTCATTCAGAGTTTCCATGTGTGGTTATGTTTAGACAAAAACTACCATAATGCTGTTCTAGAATATCACCTGTGGTCTTTTATGGAGACGCTTTTCTGGGCAATCTCTTATAATTTCTTTGTCTCTATATTCAGAGGAGACTATGTTTCTTTGCATGTGTATTCAGGTATGGAGAATTAATAATGAGTTATTTATAAATGTGTACATGTGATGTGATGTTACGTATACATTTATATGGGATGAGAAGCATTGTCAAGATGGAGAAGTAGCATCACCCTTGCTGATGTCTATCAGATATTCTCGGTGCTAGAGCCTTGAAAGAACGAGCATGATTTCCCCCATAAGGCAGGAGTGAGAGAGACATATCATGTGAATATAAGGGAAGGACTATATCAGATGTTGGAGCGTTGAGGCCCAATAGAGCCAGGTCAGACAGGTACGCCCTTATGTAATCATCCCTTAACCTTCCACCTTTCTTTCTCTATCCTTTCTCTCTCTCCCTCTCTTTCCCTCTCCTCCTCTCTCTGTCTTTTGTTGTTGTTGTTGTTTGATGACTATTTTCTCTCCCCCCTCAGTTTCTGTGGGTATAGCTATATTGTTTGGCACATATTTTCTACAGGGAACGATGGTTTCTTAATTGTGCTGAACAGTCCTATGGTTGGCTGAAAATTGGTATTTTTCATACATGATGAAGAATGGCAACAATAAGGCAAAGTCCTCAAGGCATGAGGATGCTTTTCCAATGTGGGAAGAGTGATTCTCTCTCGGTCACCACTGACCCATCCATTGTCCGAACACCCAGCCAGGTAAACACAGCTAGACCCTTTATTACTACTTTATGGTTTCCCAGTGCAAACACCCGTGGGCTTATGAACATTAAAACTCCTGTGTTGTTAGGAATAAAAATTAGCACTCCTGTATTGTTAGGAATGAACATTAGCACTCCAGTCAATATCTTGCAGCGAAGTATCTGTGATCTCTGAAAACCAAGCGGAAATTATAGGTGTTTATATAATGATAAAGACGTGAAAATAAGAATTTACAATCTGTATAGCACAGCAGACCTTACACTCTCAATCATGAAAATAATCGACACAAACTGCATTATTGTCGGAGACTTTAATAGCCGTTCAGGAAGATGGGGATACCCAAATACTGTCAAAAGAGCAGATGAAGTGGAGGACTGGGAAATAGACTCAACTCTTCATCTACTCAACAAAGCGGATGACACACCGAGCTTCTACTCCAGAAGATGGTTTACCACTTCTACTCCAGACTTAGCTCTCTGCAGAGGAGACACCCTCCACAAAATCGATCACCGTGTGCTTGACCAATTAGCAGGTAGTGACCACAGACCAATCAAGTTTGTAATCAATATGGAGTATGTTCCACAGGAGCAAAAGCCTTTGCCCCGCTGGAATTACAAACGAGCAGATTGGGATAGATTTGCCATACTAACAGACACATATTGTGAAAACATAAATACACGATATGGCATCATGAAGCAAAAGGTAGAGTCTAAACAAAGCAATAATACAGGCGGCCACTGAGTCTATTCAAAGAGGAGCGAGAAAAAATTACAAACCATACTGGACTGAAGAACTACACATTTTGGAGGACAAAGTTGAAGATGCCAGGAAGACAGCAGAGAGAGAGAGAGAACAAACAACTGAAGCGAACATTTCTCTCAAAGTCATCTCAGCAAAATATAAAAGAACAGTAATTCAAACAACAAGAGATTGTTGGAGGGGAAAAAAACCCAGAAAACCTGAACTTTGACAGGGATGGAAACAAACTATGGAAACTAGTGAAAGCCATGAACAATGAATGACCTAGAAACAAACAAATAATAATTAAACAAGGAAATGCCTTGCTTACAGGAAAAAAGGCTGCAAATGCACTAATGGAACACTATGCCAGTGCAAACCACATTGATATTACAACCGAACAGAAGAAAGCAATCAAAGATAAACAGATACACCATAGTAATACAGAGACAGCTGCAGAATATATGATGGCAAATCTAACAATGGAAGAAATGGAACAGGCAATGAATACCCTAAAAAAGAAGAAATCACCAGGAAAGGATGGAATCACAAATGAAATGCTAATAGGTCTCGGCACCAAGGCAAAGAAGAAACTACTAGCAGTCCTAAATTACAGCTGGAAGAGAGGAATAGTCCCACAGGCATGGACGGAAGCTATACTAATACCAGTCCCAAAGAAAGGAACAGATCTGGAAGAACCAAATGGCTATCGATCTATCAGTCTAATTAGCTGTGTAGGAAAATTAATGGAACGCATTATCAATGGCAGGCTAACATGGCATCTGGAAGAAAACCAACTTTTAACACAACACCAAGCAGGATTCAGAAAGTACAGATCCACTGAAGATAAAATAATCTATATAGCTCAGGAAATAGAGGATGCCACCTTCCAAGAGAAAAAGCACACACTAGCGGTCTGGGTAGATTTAGAAAAAAGCATTTGATAAAGTATGGAAGGAAGGACTGAAAGTAAAACTGCAAAAAATGCATGTTTGTGGGAAAATGTACAAATGGATCAGCCACTACCTTGAGAACAGAACTGCCAGGACAAAAGTACAAGGAAAAACCAGCAAAAAGATGCTGTTGGAGCAAGGTGTCCCCCAAGGAGGAGTTCTTTCACCAACATTATTCCTTTTTTTTAAATTCGCATATCCTTTACGGGGCATCTCTGTCAACAGCAGCATCTTTCAGCTGTCTGTTGATTTCTTGGCAAGATTACGCTCAGTAGTTTGCCATTGCTTTCTGAGCGGCCGGCTCAGTTATCCCGCAAGTCACCAGCGGGGATCGAACCGCTCCCAGCTCTCGCCCGCTACGAGACTCTGCGTGATAAACGGGATTACGGAATATAAATGACATCACGGAAAATTTTCCAGCCAGAGTACACATCGTCCTTTGCAGATGACCTAGCCATATGGACATCTGAAGAATATATTAGTACAGCTAACAGCAGAATACAGCAAGCTTTATTAGCGCTAGAGGTCAAAATCATGGCTAGTGAAGATAAGTGAGGAGAAAACAACATGCACAGTGTTCTCCCTCTCAAATAAAACTCAGCAACCTATGCTGGTATTGAATGGAAAAATATAGCGCCATGAAGAAAATCCAAACTATCTAGGAGTCACCTTTGATCGTCGCCTGACATGGAAGACACAGTTTGAGAAAAATCGAACTAGAGCAAGGCAAAGAATGGCAATCATGAAAAAGCTTGCTAGTACAACGTGGGGAGCAGATGAGAAAGTTCTCAAGAAGTTATATACTGGACGGGTGAGGCCAGTACTGGAATATGGCATCGCAGCTTGGACAACAGCAGCTAAGTCAAACTTTAACAAAATAAGTAGAGTCCACAATCAAGGAATGCGAATCAAAATGGAAGCCCAAAGAGAACGCCTTTTAATGAACTAGAAAAGATCACTTGTTTACAACCAATGCAGGATAGAAGAGATAGCATAGCCCAGCAACAAGCAGAAAAATTTAGAAGATTGACAGACCACCCTATGTATAAAAGGTTTAGTGGTTTTGGAAAGGGAAGACTGAAGCGTAGCAACTTTGTAGACAACACGAAAGATTAGGGCAGATCCCATACTTAACATATTAACAGTCAAACCCATTTACAATGCACACAAGTCCCAGCTTGAAGACAGCGGCAACTTGCCTGAGATGACAGAAACAATTCCTGGTATTGAAAAAAAGAACACTCATAATGAAACAGAAAGAAGAAAAATCGTTCTAAACTACATAAAAGAACATTACCCAAGTAGCAATTGGACCCATGCATATACAGACGGATCAGCCAAGAAATTCAATAGAAAATGTAGGAAGAGGAATTCTCCTAAATTTGAAAAATGTAGTGGAAAAAAAAAAACAGTCAGTGGCAACTGGAAAATTTTAATGTAACTTCAAAGCGGAGGTAGAGGCTTTGAAAACTGTAGCAGAAATGCTCTTGATGGAAGAAAATAAAGAGAAGCAAATAGCTATCTTCACAGATGCAATGTCAGCTGTCTCAATACTGAAGAGCACAGAACTAGCAGACCTAAGAGCAGCAATCTATGGACTATGTCAGAAATCCAAAAAAGGTTGTAATACAGTGGATCCCATCACACTGCGAATGACTTGCGCGATGAATTGGATTAAAGTGAGGAAGAGTTGCGCAATTCGTCGACCTCACTCTCTCGCCTGTGTTAGTTTAATTCCTTCATTGGGGAAAATACCTGAACATTTAATTAACAAATTAGAAATAATTTGTATGTCTTTTATGGATATGTTATTGTATTGAATTTTTTATTGTGGTCGTGTGATGATGTACTATGCCATTCAAACATACACACAGGAACACTTCTCCTTGTTATCCCAATATTGATTGTACACTAGAGTTGTTTATTTACTTATTACTTGGTGTTTAACGTTTTGTTATGCGTGTTCTCATTAATACTACTTGTCATAGGACCACATTACTCTGGAGCTGATAATGGCCGGATACCCACACGAACTCTATGTGTATAAAGAGTGAGTGATCTCATCTTGGAGGTTCAGTAAATTTCCGGTGCCCTATAGGCCATTTGTTAGGAAACATCACTGTATAACTAGTCTATACCCCTAGCAAGTCTTATCGAGCCAATTCAAGTTTCTTAAACAGTGGCTGTTAGAATTAGGGCATTCATCCCCCATATCTTTCTTTAATAATACCACATCTTTCAACTCGTGTGTACAGTCTGTATTGTCTTCAAACACGTGTGCAGATTTATTGTCTTAAAACCTTTGTGTAGTTTGTATTGGCTTCAAACTAGTGTGAAGTTTGTATTGTCTTCAAGCTTGTGTGTACAGTTTGTATGGTGGACAACACAAGTGTAGAGAGTAGTAGTATAGTAACGTGGTTAGCATCTAGTTTCTTTGTGTGCGTGTGTGTGTGTGTGTGTGTGTGTGTGTGTGTGTGTGTGTGGAAGAATATCGATGTCATCCTCAAAGGGCGATAACTCCTGATATAGCCAATGGGCAATAACTAGGTCATATATAAGAGAGATAATTCTAAGAAAGGACAACTCTTATGTTTCCAAGGACAGATAACTATTGAGTTGGTGTATAATATTTTAATTCAACAAGTAAAGAAATATTTCAACCAAACTTATAAATAGCTCGACAAAACTTATAAAATTAGGACAATGTGTTAACCAAATGGGAAAAATATGAGCCAAGTACAGAAATATCTCATCCAAATTTTGCTAGTCAAATGGGAAAAAATATTGGTCAAGTAAAGAACTATTTCAACCAAATTTATACAAGGTAGGAAAATTTGTTATCCCAATGGGAAAAAATATTAACCAAGTAAAGAAATATCTTATCAAAATTAATGAAAAGTAGGAAAATTTGTTAGCCGAACGGGGAAAAATATTAGCCAAGAAAAGAAATATCTCCACCAAACATATGAAAAATAGGAAAAAGTGCTAACCAAATTGGAAAAAATATTGGTCAAGTAAAAACATTACTCATCCAAATTTATAAAAGGTAGAAAAATGTATTAGCCAAATGAGAAAAATATTAGCCAAGTAAAGAAATATTTCCGCCAAACTTATTAAAACTAGGAAAATTGTGTTAACCAAATGAGAAAAATATTGGTCAAGTAAAGAAATATTTCAACTAAACTTATAAATAGTTCAGCCAAACTTAAAAAAAAACTATAAAAATGTATTAACCAAAGGGAAAAATTAATGGTCAAGTAAAGAACTATCTCATCCAAACTTATAAAATGTAGGAAAAATTGATTGTCCAGGGGGTAAAAATATTGGTAAATTAAAGAAATTTCTCATCCAAATTTATAAAAAGGTATGCAAATTTGTTAGCCGAACGGGAAAAATATTGGACAAGTAAAGAAATATTTCAACCAAATTTATAAATATCTCGACAAAACTTATAAAAAGTAGGAAAATTTGTTAACCAAATGGGCAAATTTCCCAACCTACTGGAGATAATCATCTGTTCCCAAGGCAAACAACAGCTGTATTTCAGAAACTGAAAAGTTATGCATTAACTCACTATCGTTGAATTAAAAAATAAAATTTCAACAAAAAAATTTCCCAAAAATTAAAAATTAAATTTCTCTTTATTGTTTCCAATTTGAAGTTTTAATGTAGAAAGATAATTTTTCCATCAATGTGTAGATCTTCAAATATCCATATCATGTCGATATGTCTCACTTTATCGAACGCCTTTGTGTAGTCAATAAAGCATAGGTGTAGATCTTTGTTTACTTCTATAGAACGTTCAATTACTGATCTCAGTATGTACACAGCATTTACTGTACCCTTGCCTTATACAAACCTACATTGTTCCTATCATGTTTCAGGTTGTATTGTCTTCCTAACTCTTTGTTTGATAATTCTTAGCAGAATCTTCGTGATTTGACTCATTATACTAATTGTTCGATGTTGATCACATTCCAAGGCTCCTGATTTCTTTGGGATTGCAATAAATACATAATTGCATAATTCATTAGGTATATCTCCTGTATCATATATGGTATTTAGGAGTCTCGTAACTTTATCTATTCCGTATTCTTCTGAAGCATTAATCATTTCTGTTCTGATACTGTCTGAACCGGGGGTCTTGCCAGATTTTATATGGTTAAGAGCATTCTGAACCTCCATCTTCAAAATTGAGAGTCCTTCATTTTGATTTTGAAAATCATACTGTTCTTCTCTGTTATCAGAAAATGGAGACAAGAAAATCCGACTGCTGTGGAAGCGAAAGTACAGGCTTTGATCTTCGAGATTTCTTTGGAGGGTGATGCTGTCATTTACACAGATGGGTCGGTCGTTCGAGGAGTGAGAAGTTCATGGGCTTTTACGACTCAAGCTGGAGGGAGAATTGTGAAGTTAGATTCTGGTGCTTTTGCTGTGACCACAAGTAGCCTGACCATGGAAGTCATGGCAGTAAGTAAAGCAATAACATGGCTAGAGACACATACATTCACTAGGGCATGTTTCCTTAGTGACTCAATGAGTATGCTCAGAAGGATAGAGATGGGGTGGGTCTGAAGAGAGTGGCTTCTGTCTCTGGAGCGGTCTCGACTGGCAAAGATTAGTTTCGTTTTCGTGCCAGGACATGCGGGTGTACGAGGAAATGAGTGGGCTGACAAGCTTGTAGGTAAGGCTACTGTGGAAGGTGGACGAACCATGGGCCAAGCTGACATTTTGAATGCTTTACGAGAAGCAAGACTTTTACGAGAACCAAGTGATGACTGTGAATCTACAACCATGGTAACTAACCAACCAACCAACCAACCAACCAACCAACCAACTAACTAACTAACTAACTAACTAACTAACATTGGTGTCATGCTACTGTTGGCTGCTGTTGGAGCTGGGATTGTGACAATGGTGTCATGCTACTGTTGGCTGCTGTTGGAGCAGGGATTGTGACAATGGTGTCATGCTACTTTTGGCTGCTGTTGGAGCAGGGATTGTGACAATGGTGTCATGCTACTGTTGGCTGCTGTTGGAACAGGGATTGTGACAATGGTGTCATGCTACTGTTGGCTGCTGTTGGAGCAGGGATTGTGACAATGGTGTCACGCTATTGTTTTAGCTGGGATTGTGACAATAGTGTCATGCTACTGTTGGAGATGAGATTGTGACAATGGTGTAATGCTATTGTTGGAGCAGGGATTTTGACAATGGTGTCATGCTATTGCTGGAGCTGAAATTGTGACAATGGTGTCATGCTATTGTTGGAGCAGGGATTGTGACAATGGTGTCATGCTACTGTTGGAGCTGGGATTGTGACAATGGTATCATGCTAGTTTTGGAGCTGGGATTGTGACAATGGTGTCATGCTACTGTTGGCTGCTGTTGGAGCAGGGATTGTTACAATGGTGTCATGCTATTGTTGGAGCAGGGATTTTAACGATGGTGTCATGCTACTGTTGGAGCAGAGATTGTGACAATGGTGTCATGCTGCTGTTGGAGCTGGGATTGTGACAATGGTGTCATGCTATTGTTGGAGCAGAGATTGTGACAATGGTGTCATGCTACTGTTGGAGCTGGGATTGTGACAATGGTGTCATGCTATTGTTGGAGCTGGGATTGTGACAATGGTGTCATGCTATTGTTGGAGTAGAGATTGGGACAATGGTGTCATGCTATTGTTGGAGCTGGGATTGTGAGAATGGTGTTATGCTATTGCTGGAGCTGGGATTGTGACAATGGTGTCATGCTGCTGTTGGAGCAGAGATTGTGACAATGGTGTCATGCTGCTGTTTGAGCAGAGAGATTGTGACAATGGTGTCATGCTATTGTTGGAGCTGGGATTGTTACAATGGTGTCATGCTGCTGTTGGAGCAGAGATTGTGACAATGTTGTCAAGCTATTGTTGGAGCAGAGATTGTGACAATGGTGTCATGCTATTGTTGGAGCAGAAATTGTGACAATTGTGTCATGCTATTGTTGGAGCAGAGATAGTGACAATGGTGTCATGCTATTGTTGGAGCTGGGATTGTGACAATGGTGTCATGCTATTGTTGGAGCAGAGATTGCGACAATGGTGTCATGCTACTGTTGGAGCTGGGATTGTGACAATGGTGTCATGCTACTGTTGGAGCAGAGATTGCGACAATGGTGTCATGCTACTGTTGGAGCAGAGATTGTGACAATGGTGTCATGCCCACTGTTGGAGCAGAGATTGTGACAATGGTGTAATGCTATTGTTGGAGCTGGAATTGTGACAATGGTGTCATGCTGCTGTTGGAGCAGGGATTGTGAGAATGGTGTCATGCTGCTGTTGCAGCAGGGATTGTGACAATGGTGTAATGCTATTGTTGGAGCTGGAATTGTGACAACGGTGTCATGCTATTGTTGGAGCAGAGATTGTGACAATGGTGTCATGCTATTGTTGGAGCTGGAATTGTGACAATGGTGTCATGCTGCTGTTGGAGCAAGGATTGTGACAATGGTGTCATGCTACTGTTGGAGCAGAGATTGTGACAATGGTGTCATGCCCACTGTTGGAGCAGAGATTGTGACAATGGTGTAATGCTATTGTTGGAGCTGGAATTGTGACAATGGTGTCATGCTGCTGTTGGAGCAGGGATTGTGAGAATGGTGTCATGCTACTGTTGGAGCAGGGATTGTGACAATGGTGTCATGCTGCTGTTGCAGCAGGGATTGTGACAATGGTGTAATGCTATTGTTGGAGCTGGAATTGTGACAACGGTGTCATGCTATTGTTGGAGCAGAGATTGTGACAATGGTGTCATGCTATTGTTGGAGCTGGAATTGTGACAATGGTGTCATGCTGCTGTTGGGGCAGTGATTGTGACAATGGTGTCATGCTATTGTTGGAGCAGAGATTGTGACAATGGTGTCATGCTGCTGTTGGTGCAAGGATTGTGACAATGGTGTCATGCTGCTGGTGTAGCAGGGATTGTGACAATGGTGTCATACTACTGTTGGAGCTGGAATTGTGACAATAGTGTCATGCTACTGTTTGAGCAGGGATTGTGACAAACTTCGCTGACTAAATGCAATTGCTGTCGTGACGTGCAGTTCGTAAATTGTTGTTGTTGTTGTTTAGTGTGTTTGATTGTGTTGGTTGTTTGTGTAATGTTGTGAAGTATCATCCTCATACATCGTCGTATTAAGCAAAGGTCGTCCCATATCAGATACTGCTGCTGTTCGCGTGTGAAATAAATATTCTAGGGCCGCGACAAATGAGGTGTAATGGTCATTTCCCTTCCTCATCGACTGTCATTCCCATACAATGTCCAGATTATTCTCAAAATGGCAGAGTTCCTATGTTATAAAGCTCTGTGGAAACCAAACCCGCGCTATTGGAAGCATTGCCGTGCCTCTGCTGGGGTTTGAACTCGGATTCCAGTCATGGCATGCGAGCGATAATCGTTGTACACGTGACTATTTATAAATGAGGATTGATAAAATATCTGGTTTGTCCCAATGTCTGTGTACAGTCAGCTAAAGCAGAGATTGTTCAACTATTATTCATACGTGAACACGCATTTTGTCATCTAAAGGTTGCTGTACATCGGGGCGTGAACACAGGGGACATAATTGTTGATTTCATATTGTCCGGGATATTCAAGAATGATCTTGGCAAACCGGCGCTGCAGCGAAGGAGTTAGAACACAGTTGTTAATCCCATATATTGCGTTCGAAACATAGCTGCAGGCAACCTCTTTGCGTTGATGTTCATACAATGGTATAAAGTGCCGTCGTTCAGAAAGCAATGGCAAACTACTGAACATCAACTTCCAAGAAATCACCAACAGTAAAACAAACAACAGCTTGTGTTGACTGTGGCCTGCTGTAATGTATATGCAGCTGTCTTGGCAAGATGCAATGCCAACGCTTACAAGAAACGCATACCAAAGTGACATATTTCAGCGACTGTCATCAGATGAGCTTACGTTCCAGAAGATGATGGAATATGAGATTATGCTGATAACAGATATTACAGATAAATAAGACACTGGTCTTTTGAACGCTTCAACGAGCTTAGTGATAAGAGGCGACTATTTCGTTCGATGGAAATCATCGGTAAATTTGCTAACCGCCGAGTTTCAATGCTGGAGATTCTGAAGGGGCGAACAATACTTCAAGATGCAAGGACAATCCATTTATTATAAACGCGTATGGGTGATAGAATGACCGCAGTGTTACACGAATGGTCACACATTGATGGGTATGACCATTTCAAAACAAGATTTTACCGTTGTGAATGTGAACAATGAAGACACAATCACTATGGTGCACAATTTATTGCCTGGCAAATGCCGCTGCATCTCGTCAGGTGCATACAGCAATCAATCAACATAACACGACACAAACAGTGAGTCTTTAAAGCTGAAACACACAACACACACACAATTGTAAAATGACTACCACGGTAATTATAAACTGAGAATATTCTTCCTCTTCTTCTGCGTTCATCCGGAGTTTATTTTTTTCGGATGTGACTGCGTTGTGCCTGTTTACAGCAGAGCTGCGTTCTTGCGCCGTTAGGCCGACACATCCGACTTCTGCGGGCATTCGTTGACCGGGTTAACCTTCCCGGGGAAACTGAGAACATTATATGCTTACAAAGCGAAGTGTTAGCAGTTCGGAACGCAACTGCTTCAGCGATCGTTGACATTAGTCCATTTTTTGCTATGAAGAATGCGCGAAACGCGTTGTCTCTATCTTGTTATCTGTGTCAATAAGATGGCGTGCAATGGCGAATGTGGGTATCTGTTCATGGCCTTATTGGATTACCAGAATATTGTTATATTAGCAAATATATTTATTTAGGGATGTGTTCTGACACTCTATTATTCAACTGCCTCTCCGTTCTGCCAATGTTGATAGAATGAAACCTACTTTAAAATTGATCAATGCAGTATGACTCCGCGTACGGAAAAACCGGTTCTTCCACAGTTTATGCGGTTGCGTATCTAATAACTGGGGCAGCACAGAACATTCAGCTGCTTTGTATCGGTCCTGTAGACGTTTAAGCCATCGCATGTAAACAATATAAAATAACACAAAGTAATGCAGCTTTGCAGAACAGGAATACGACACATAAAGGACGTTGCGGCGACTAGCCTTCATCAGTAAACAAATAAATACACAAAACACAACATATAATCACGGAGAAGACCCCCCCCCCCCCTCGTTACTACATTAAGGCCCGAGGAGGGGATGAGAAGAATAAAAAGATGTAACGATGAAATCTTGAAAAAAAAAAAGAAAAAAAAGTTTACTACTTATCTCAGAATAGGCACAGCTTGGGATTCTGAGATAAGTAGCAACAATTTTTTGTCAAGTTTTAATTTGATCTTCATTGCTTATACTTTTTCATTATTAACCAGCAGCTGAAGAAAAAAAAATAAAGAAACTAAAATTAGGGTAAGAAATATATTCCTTCTACTTTCCTGTCCATGTCTATTTAGATTCTACATTATTTACCCCATTCCCATGTAAATTCTCTGTCTTTACAAATATTACACATTGCACTCACATCCATACACTTCCTTGCGTCTTTACCCGAATAGTTGTGCATTATTGGTAAACGATTTTGTTAGCGTGAATTCAAAAAACACCTGGTATAAACATCACCCAAAAAGATTATGGAACTTGAGGAGTCCTAATCATAAGATCAGAAATCAGATTGATTACATTCTCATCAATAGAAGATTTCGAGATGCATTAAAAGTCACAAAAACTATACCAAGCGCAGACTGCTACAGCGACCATAGATTAACCATAAGCAATATACATTTAAAATTAAAGAAACTCAAATATACACCAAGAAACACAATATTTGATCTACGGGGACTGAAGAGTGAGGAGATAAAAGATAAATTCAACATAAAGGTAAAGAACAGATGTCAGCGACCAATGGGAAATATTAAAGAAATGAGTCAACACAAGCTGTAGAAACAACCATCCCAACAATAAAGATAATGGGATGTAAGAAATGGATGACGGAAAACATCTTAAAACTCATGGAAATAAGAAGAAACAACAAAAATAACAAGGAAAAATATGAAGAGATTCACAGGAAAATTAGGAAAATATGCAGAGGCAAAAGAAACATGGCTTGAAGATAATTGCAATGAAATTGAAAACCAACACAACACCCTGAATACCAAATTAATGTACAAAAGAATTAATGACATCACTAACAAAAGAACACACACATCAACGGGATGCCTAAAAACCAGTGATGGCAAAATCATAATAGAAAAATATCAGATTTTACATGCGTGGTCAGATTATGTGTAAGACCTTTATGATGATACAAGAGAAGAACAGTATGATCTTTGGAATAATAATAATAAAGGCCCCTCAATTTTGAAGACTGAAGATCAGAATACTCTTAACCATATGAAAACTGGAAGGGTCCCGGGTACAGATAACATCACAGTAGAAATGATCAATGCCTTAGAACAGGGTGGGCAAACTTTTTGTGCCTAGGGCCGCATTGACAATTTAAAGTTATTGGCGGGCCGCATATATATATATATATATATATATATATATATATATATATATATATATATATATATATATATATGTGTGTGTGTGTGTGTGTGTGTGTGTGTGTGTGTGTGTGTGTGTGTGTGTGCGGCCCGCCAATAACTTTAACTTTAAATATATATATATATATAATATCCATTTTGTTTACAGCATCCTATCACAATAAGTAATTATTATTATTTATAGGTTATTAAGCAGTGTATATAACTAATTATTGCAATTTTATTTTATTTATACACTTATACATTATATTTGACAATATGGCCAAACACTTTTACTAACTGGTTAACAAGATTTTACAACTTGTTATTATAAAAAAAATATTCTTTATTATCTACCAATGGCTTTAATTTAGACACAAACCGATTACACTGTCACTATAATTGTTGATTTATAATGAGATGTATGTAACTGCTTGCACCTTTTGACAATATTCTTGAAATCTGGAGCAAGATTATTTGTTGAAATTCGTATGACAGCATGTAAGTTGCAGTCCGACAATAAAGACCTAGTCTAAGATTTTTTTATCTTCAAGCAAGAGAATGCTTGTTCACAAATGTATGTTTATCCAAACAATGATAACAGTTTAGCTGCAAAGTTTTTCAAGTTGGGAAATGATTCTTGTGATAAAGATCCATAGAAATCTAGCAAACCATCTGTCTTGAATTTCTCTTTCAGGTCATGATCTGCTTGTAAGTCAAGCAGCTCCAAATGTATGTCCTCTGTGGCTGTATCAGCTTCTGCACTAAAAGGGGAACTAAGAATACTGAACTGTGGCTCTAAGTTCTTGAAATTTTGGAATCTCCATCCAAATTCTTCAATCAATGCCTCTAATTGGGCTTTGTACTTTTCAGTCATTTCACCAGAAATGGTTTCTTGTTTCAGCAAAGCGAAGTGAAAAAATCTTTTTTCACTTGCTTGTCTGGAGAACAGCGAGAGTTTTGCCTGAAATGATTTTACATGTACATACAATTCATGGCAAACATAAAGTCTAACTTCCACTCTTTATTACAATGTTAGTATTAAAGTCACATTCAATCCCTTCATCTCTAGGAACATCACCATTTCTTCTCTGAGTTCCCACACTCGCCTCAACACCTTGCCGAGACTCAGCCATCGAAAACTGGTGTGGTACAGGACATCGGAATGTTCAGTTTTCAAATCGTCAAGTAATGCCTTGAACTGTCTGTGATTAAGTCCTCTTGATCTGATGAGGTTGATGACACTGTCAACTGGGTAAATAACTTGTTTGAAGTACAACACAGTTTTACATAGACTTTCTTGATGAATCACACAGTGAAGTGGTAATAATGTTTGGTCTGGATATTCTGCTTTAATCTTATCACTTATCAACTTTATCAGACCTGCATTTTTTTACAGTCAAAGCACGAGCTCCGTCAGTTGTAACACTACCCATTGTGTTCCAATCCAACCCAGTTCTTTCAATACAGTTAGTAACAGCATTGAATATATCATGACCTGTGGTTGTGTCTTTGAGTGACTCAGCACTCAGTAACTCTTCAGTGAGTTTGAAAGAAGTGTTCATTCTACGTATAAATATCAATAATTGGGCAGTATCATGTACATCGGTACTCTCATCCAATGCAAGAGAGTACCACAAAAATGGTTTATTTGCATATTGAAGTTTATGCATCAAATTGCCACTTATCTTGTCAGCACGTCTGATCACAGTTCTCCTTGATAAAGTAATGTTGTCAAATCTGTGTTTTTGTTCTGGACACATAATGTTTGCTGCATCTAGCAAACGTTCCTTGATGAACTCGCCATCAGAAAATGGCTTGTTCTGTTTTACAATTCTGTGTGACAGCACAAGGCTAGCTTCAGTTGCAGCATCTTGAATTGAAGACTGTTTAGTGAAAACAGTTTGCTGTTTCTCCAAATTTTTCACCAACTCCAGGCATTTCCTTTCCCTCCCTTCGGTTGTTAAATTGTATCCGAAATCGGAATGTTTTGTTTGATAATGTATTTTTAAATTGTACTCCTTGAAGACAGCCACTGGCTCACGACACAATAAGCAAACTGATTTGCTACCAACTTTTATAAAACAGTACTTAGTTGTCCATTCGAAATTAAAAACACGGCATTCATCTTCAATCTTACATTTGTTTTACGCTTACCGGCATGGCACATGATAGATGGAAATGTGGAAATAATTTATAACAGCAAAAGACTTTTAAATGTAATATTTTCTGCAAAATAAATCATTGTATACACTGGAGAAATAGCTGTTTTTCATAAAATCATCCTTTTAAAATTTTTACGTGTCGATAAAATTTCTCTCTATAAAAATCGATAAATTCGCATTTTAGCATTACATGATTCCAAATGTTGCTGTATGTAGCCAGGGGCCGGGTTGGGGTGAGCGCCCAATCTTGCATAAATACCCTAAAGGCTCGTGCTTTCATCACCTATGCAGCAAAAGTCCAACTCCTGGCCTTCTCGTGACGGAACTGTTTTAACTAACAGGATAAGGGGCGGCAGCGAGTCACAGGCGCCGAGAAATATCCAGAACGCTCCAGATGTGTATGCACGTACATGCATGCGCAGACATGTGTGTGCGTGCCTACACACCTAAACTCGAGTAACACCACAGTCTGTTCTAGCAAAGGAAAGGTGCTGAATACGGAGGCAACCAGCCAGGAGGCGCACCACATAAATCAGGATGCCACCAATCACGCGTAATGAAATATGTCGACTACTGCTAAATGTTATGGTCTCGCCCTGCTTTGAACCCCCAGGCAGGTGCAGTGTCGGGCCATATGCCTCGAAAGGGTCCAACCACAGCTACTGGAGGTCCTTCTCAGGTGTCCTGAGGAGCTAGGGGACCTGAGAATAGAGCATCTGGCCATATCAAACAAAAACTAAAACTAATGCACTGGAATGCGGAGGGATTCAGCAACAAAACAATAAAACTAGAAAACATCTATCCATCAAGCATGTGCCATGCCGGTAAGCGTGGGCGGTCATGTTCTGCCATCTCACTCGATCACCAGAGTCGTGGATAAGCTCCGTGTTCCTGTCTCGACTATGCCACGTGGCCAAGCCAACCATGTATTTACTTCTAGGTCTTCCCCTTGGTCTCTTCCCTTCGATCCTGCCAGTCGTCACCAAGTTTTCCAAGTCATTTCTTCTCATAACATGCTCCCCCACCAAAAAAAAAAAAAAAAAAAAAAAAAAAATTACTGTCTACGTCTAATGACTCTAATCAGTTTACGATATTCATTTCTTTCTTGAAGGACTTGTTCGTTGATTTTTCTGTCTGTCCATGGTATTCTTTGCATTTCCCCCAGAAACCACATTTCCACAGCCAGCAGCTGTTTTTCAGCTTGACTGCTCATTGTCCATCCACGCTTCACATCCATACAAAAGCACTTCAACACTCTTTTTCTCGTTTCCATTGATATCTGTTTATTGGTCAGTATGTTTTTCATCTTGCAAAAGGCTACCTTCGCAATGGCAAATCTTGTTCTAATCTCTTCAAGGCATCTCCCATCAGATGTTATGACTGTGCCGAGATAACTGTATCGATTAGCTTGCTTAAGAATATGCCCATTTACTCGTATATTGTGGTATTTTCTTCTTCCCAGTGACGACCATAATATGTGTCTTCTTAATATTCAGTTTTAACACTAGTTGTTCAATGTGTGCAACAACCGCATCTACTAAATGTTGCAGGTTTTGTTCATTGTCTGCAATCAAGACTGCATCATCTGTATATCTAATGTTATTGATGTATCGTCCCCCAATATCAATATCGTCCCTCATGTATTGCGTATTGTTGTTCTTGACAACACTTGTTAAAACCCAAACGTCCGACATGTGTGGTGTATTTTAACGAAGTTATTATTTCTTTTCTTAGTCGTGATTATTTTTATTAATTTTCCGACTGTCCTGAAGTCTTTGATTGATATGTTACATATTTGTGATGTTACTTCTCCCCAGAATCTTAACAGTTTTCTTTCATTCTATAGACCAGGGCCACATGACAAGCTAGGGTGCTGTACTGAAACACTAAACAGTACACAGTTCATAGTAACAGCAATTGTGATTAAATAAAACACAATTTGTCCCGACGCAGTTTCCTGACATTGATCATTTCGTGTGATAGCGTCATCACATGTTGTAGGCCTGAGCGCATGCAGGCATAGGTGGCCAATCTTTCCCTCACATGTTGAAGGCCTGAATGCATGAAGGCATAGGTGGCCAATCTTTCCCTCACATGTTGTAGGTCTGAATGCATGCAGGCATAGGTGGCCAATCTTTACCTCACATGTTGTTGGCCTGAATGCATGCAGACATAGGTGGCCGATCTGTCCCTCACATGTTGTAGGTCTGAGTGCATGCAGACATAGGTGGCCGATCTGTCCCTCACATGTTGTAGGTCTGAGTGCATGCAGACATAGGTGGCCGATCTGTCCCTCACATGTTGTAGGTCTGAGTGCATGCAGACATAGGTGGCCAATCTTTCCCTCACATGTTGTAGGTCTGAGTGCATGCAGACATAGGTGGCCGATCTGTCCCTCACATGTTGTAGGTCTGAGTGCATGCAGACATAGGTGGCCGATCTGTCCCTCACATGTTGTAGGTCTGAGTACATGCAGACATAGGTGGCCGATCTGTCCCTCACATGTTGTAGGTCTGAGTGCATGCAGGCATAGATGGCCGATCTTTCCCTCACATGTTGTAGGTCTGAGTGCATGCAGACATAGGTGGCCGATCTGTCCCTCACATGTTGTAGGTCTGAGTGCATGCAGACATAGGTGGCCGATCTGTCCCTCACATGTTGTTGGCCTGAATGCATGCAGACATAGGTGGCCGATCTGTCCCTCACATGTTGTAGGTCTGAGTGCATGCAGACATAGGTGGCCGATCTGTCCCTCACATGTTGTAGGTCTGAGTGCATGCAGGCATAGATGGCCAATCTTTACCTCACATGTTGTAGGCCTGAATGCATGCAGGCATAGGTGGCCAATCTTTACCTCACATGTTGTAGGTCTGAGTGCATGCAGACATAGGTGGCCGATCTGTCCCTCACATGTTGTAGGTCTGAGTGCATGCAGACATAGGTGGCCGATCTGTCCCTCACATGTTGTAGGTCTGAGTACATGCAGACATAGGTGGCCGATCTGTCCCTCACATGTTGTAGGTCTGAGTGCATGCAGACATAGATGGCCGATCTTTCCCTCACATGTTGTAGGTCTGAGTGCATGCAGACATAGGTGGCCGATCTGTCCCTCACATGTTGTAGGTCTGAGTGCATGCAGACATAGGTGGCCGATCTGTCCCTCACATGTTGTTGGCCTGAATGCATGCAGACATAGGTGGCCGATCTGTCCCTCACATGTTGTAGGTCTGAGTGCATGCAGACATAGGTGGCCGATCTGTCCCTCACATGTTGTAGGTCTGAGTGCATGCAGGCATAGATGGCCAATCTTTACCTCACATGTTGTAGGCCTGAATGCATGCAGGCATAGGTGGCCAATCTTTACCTCACATGTTGTTGGCCTGAATGCATGCAGACATAGGTGGCCGATCTGTCCCTCACATGTTGTAGGTCTGAGTGCATGCAGACATAGGTGGCCGATCTGTCCCTCACATGTTGTAGGTCTGAGTGCATGCAGACATAGGTGGCCGATCTGTCCCTCACATGTTGTAGGTCTGAGTGCATGCAGACATAGGTGGCCAATCTTTCCCTCACATGTTGTAGGTCTGAGTTCATGCAGACATAGGTGGCCGATCTGTCCCTCACATGTTGTAGGTCTGAGTGCATGCAGACATAGGTGGCCGATCTGTCCCTCACATGTTGTAGGTCTGAGTACATGCAGACATAGGTGGCCGATCTGTCCCTCACATGTTGTAGGTCTGAGTGCATGCAGGCATAGATGGCCGATCTTTCCCTCACATGTTGTAGGTCTGAGTGCATGCAGACATAGGTGGCCGATCTGTCCCTCACATGTTGTAGGTCTGAGTGCATGCAGGCATAGATGGCCAATCTTTCCCTCACTGATGCAGGCGACGAGCCCAGGCGTTGACATGTTTAAAGAAGTTAACCACAAATAACAGATAAAAAACACCGTCTACAAGTTCAGTAGACAGTCAACAATTATGGTCAAGACTTGCCGGATGTTCTGACCTTGTAGCAATGAACCGTACCAAGGTCCTGACAACAATGCAGTACAACAACTATAAGCTCTGTAGCGGGCGCGCTGCTGTACCCACGTCACGACAACAACGCGGTACAACAACTATAAGCTCTGTAGCGGGCGCGCTGCTGTACCCACGTCACGACAACAATGCGGTACAACAACTATAAGCTCTGTAGCGGGCGCGCTGCTGTACCCAAGTCATGACAACAACGCGGTACAACAACTACCAGCTCTGTAGCGGGCGCGCTGCTGTACCCAAGTCATGACAACAATGCAGTACAACAACTACCAGCTCTGTAGCGGGCGCGCTGCTGTACCCACGTCACGACAACAATGCGGTACAACAACTACCAGCTCTGTAGCGGGCGCGCTGCTGTACTCAAGTCATGACAACAACGCAGTACAACAACTACCAGCTCTGTAGCGGGCGCGCTGCTGTACCCACGTCACGACAACAATGCGGTACAACAACTACCAGCTCTGTAGCGGGCGCGCTGCTGTACCCAAGTCATGACAACAATGCAGTACAACAACTACCAGCTCTGTAGCGGGCGCGCTGCTGTACCCAAGTCATGACAACAATGCAGTACAACAACTACCAGCTCTGTAGCGGGCGCGCTGCTGTACCCAAGTCATGACAACAATGCAGTACAACAACTACCAGCTCTGTAGCGGGCGCGCTGCTGTACCCACGTCACGACAACAATGCGGTACAACAACTACCAGCTCTGTAGCGGGCGCGCTGCTGTACCCACGTCACGACAACAATGCAGTACAACAACTACCAGCTCTGTAGCGGGCGCGCTGCTGTACCCAAGTCATGACAACAATGCAGTACCATTATTAGACTATTACTCTGATACCGGCATGAGTTATGTCGGGGAGATATAGACCTGTTCCTCCGTGCACACAGGCCACACACTGTGATGGTACGAACACTTCAGACACCTACAACAGCCGACTGCTACAAGACTGGGTTTTCTTATTTGGGTGGTTTGTTTGCAAGCTCTGACCGTATTATAGTAACAGACATGTCGCGAATGACATCATTGGAGTAACATATGACATATGTGGGCTGTAGTCTAGAAATCAAAGTTAAGGAGGGCGTGTTTATTATGTTTTTAGCAAAGGAATGAGACGCATCGAAAAGCTGGAAAATGCCGCCAAGTAATTTCTGTATGCCGCACTGATAGTCTGAACACCTACATGTCCGTGGCCCGAGAATGAATCGATTAGTTCCTACGCACACCCTGGTTTGGTTAGCGAAGTTAGACGCGTTCAAACTCATTCCAATTTTAGTGGCCATTTTGCAATCAGATTAGCGAAGTGTTAAGGGGAAAATGGACATAGTTAAGTGTGTTTATAATGGGAAACTTGAGACATTAGGTTGAAGAGCAGTACGACAGCCCGTCACCTGACTTCTATAGGCACTATATTGATGGCGGCGTTACGTCAACCAATAGGCGAGTGGAGCGACTCAGCAGTTTTCTTGAATACGTTAGCAATTTTCACCTTGTCATTAAATTCATCGTCTCTGTTTCTATCGTACCTGACAATTTGTTGCACCTGTCTGTCTATTAAATCTATTGGTGTTATTACGTCCTGGTTGCTGCCTCTGAAGCGGTCTCGGCTGGCAAAGATTAGTTTCATCTTCGTGCCAGGGCATGCGGGAGTACAAGGAAATGAGCGGGCTGAAAAGCTCGCAGGTGAGGCTACTGTTGAGGGCGGACGCGCCATGGACCAGGCTGACATTCTGAATGCTCTACGAGAAGTGAGACTTTTGCAAGAACCAAGTGATGACTGTGAATCTACAACAATGGCCAGACTGCGAGAGCAGCAAATTAAAAGAGGGGTGGCCAAACAAGAACACTACGCAGGAAGCCAAAGAAGATTGATAAACCAACACAGAACTGGCGTCGTTAGCCGCTACACGCTGCGGGATTTGCTGAGGAGGGGATCCGAGCACTTATGGACTGAATGGTCCGATGTGCAACGAGGATGATCTGTCGACTAACTAACTAACTAACTAACGTTAAAGCCCACACTTGTCTGATTTGTACATCCAGTCACCAGAATAGTTGTCCAGTCTACCCCATTCTCCCAGCTGCTACAAATACACAAATTCTGCCAGCATGATTTTAATATTTGTGTGCGAAAAAATATAACATATTAGATTCTCCTCCCTACATGTAACATGATATTCCACTCCTTACATGTAACATATAAGATTCTCCTCCTTCCATGTAGGCCCTAACATATGAGATTCTCCTCCCTAAATGTAACATATAAGATTCTACTCCTAAAGTGTAACATATAAGATTCTCCTCCTTAAGTGAAACATATAAGATTCTTCTCCCTAAATATAACATATAAGATTCTCTTCCCCACATGTAGCATATAAGATTTTCATCCATAAATGTAATATATACGATCCTCCTCCCTAAGTGTAACATATAAGATTCTCCTACCTAAATGTAACATGTAAGATTCTGCTCCCTAACTGTAGCATATAAGATTCTCATCCCTAAATATAACATGTAAGATTCTCCTCCATACACGTAACATATAAGATTCTCGTCCCTAAATGTAACATATAAGATTCTCCTCCCCACATGTAACATATAATATTCTCCTCCCTAAATGCAACATATAAGATTCTCCTCCCTAAATGTAATATATAAGATTCTCCTCCCTACATGTAAGATATAAGATTCTCTTCCCTAAATGTAATATATATGATTCGCCTCCTTTCATATAACATATAAGATTCTACTTCCTAAATGTAACGTATAAGATTCTCATCCTTAAGAGCAACATATAAGATTCTCCTCCCTAAATGTAGCATATAAGATTCTCATCCCTACATGTAACATATACTATTCTCCTCCCTAAGTGTAACACATATCTTCTCCCTACATGTATGAATTGCAAACAATTAGGTATATTTAGCTCCTGCGAAAAGAAGTTCTTTGTAAGGTATGTACATTGTGTCCATTCCACATTTCTGCTCCCACATGGGAACCAAGTAGTTGTGTTTATTTTATTTTCTGTCCCCCCCCCCCCCCCCCCCCCCCCCCCCGTTTAAAAAACAAAAAATCTATTTGTGTTGTCCTGTCCTTGACAACGATTCTTAGAATCAAAACATCGGCCGTCCCTTGTGTCCTATAATACTTCCGTTTTTATTTTATTATTTTATTATTATATATTTATTGATTGTTTCTGATTTTGGATAATGTCACACTGTGTTTTCACCTGTGTTTGATATAGTTCTTTGTAAGGTATGTACATTGTGTCAGTGTTTAGTAGGTCTCTTCTTTTTGCAGGCGCTAAACTCCCTGGCCCAGGAGTTAACGTCTTTCTCCGTAATCCCGTATTTTCTCGTGAGTAACGTAACCTGCGCGAGAATCGGTAGTGGTTCTCGTAGCGTTGGAAACTTAGGGGGTATGTGAGCCGGCCGCTCAGAAAGCAATGGAAAACTAATGAGCATAATCTTGCCTAGTACATCAACAGCAGCTGAAAAATGCTGATGTTGACTGCAACGTCCTGTAAGGGATATGCAAAAAAAAAATAAATACCTAATTGTTTGCAATTCATATTGTTATATCCTGCTGCAGTCGCTGCTTTTTCTTGTGTCCCTTCATGTAATATACAAGATTCTCCTTCCTAAATGTAACTGTACTCTGTACTGACATGGAGAACACATCCATCGTGGTCTTGGATCCTCTAATCCCTCGTGTGTAAACGTCAGCACAGTTCATGTATCGGAAAGCTCGGTGTGACGCTGGTTGCACGCCGGTCCGGTGCTCATATGTTCGAATCCCCATCGAATAGAATGTTAAATTGACTTTAGTTCCCAGGTCGACGTAGCCTGGAGCCTGGGGCATGCCCTGGGATATCAGAGCGGCCACACCACACCACACCACACGACACCACACGACACCACACCACATTAAGTCATTAATTGACCAAATACGTCAATGGAAATGTGACTTGAATGACAGAATACATAATTCAAGAAATGTGACTTGAACAGCAGGCCCTAGCATGAGACTTCTGCCTGGGTTCCGCTGCGATAGTTTTCTTCGCCAATGTGAGTCTCGTCCTCATCGGTCAGCTCCTCTTTTGTAATGAACGGGATACTGTAAGTAAACACATCGCTGCACTGAGAGCTAGAAATAGGTGAACAAGAATGTGTAGTTTCTAGGACCTACACATTAAAATTCTAATACACCAACATACACATACACAAAAATGGTTTTGATGTACCCGCCTTTGTTCGAATGCAGCATTTTCTTCACTAATATTCATTCATCATGCGCCATGCCGACAAGCGTGGGCGGTCATGATTCGCCATTTCACTCAATTACCAGAGTCGTGGATCAGCTCATTGTTCTTGTCTCGACAATGCCACGTGGTCAAGCCATCCAGGTATTTACTTCTATGCCTTCCCCCGTTCTCTTCCCCTCGATCTTGCCAGTTGTCACCAAGTTCTCCAATGTATTTCTTCTCATAACATGCCCCAAAATAATGTTGACTGTCTACTTCTAATTTCTCTAATCAGTTTACGATTTTCACTGTTTCTTGTAGGACTTGGTCATTGGTTTTTCTGTCTGTCCATGGTATTCTTTACATTCTTCTCAGAAACCACGTTTCCACAGCCATCAGCTTGACTGCTCATTGTCTACATTTCATATCCATATAAAAGTACAGACTCTATGTAGCACCTCAATACTCTTTTTCTTGTAGCAATTGACATAATTTACTATTATTGCCTTCCCTTTGTTTTCGTCCCCTCGATCTTGCCAGCTGTCTACAAGTTCTCCAATTTATTTCTTCTCATAACGTGACTAAAAAATGTTGACTGTAAGTCTAAGTTCTCTAATCAGTGTACGATTTTCATTTGTTTCTTGCAGGACTTTGTCATTTATTTTTCTGTCTGTCCATGGTATTCTTTGCATTTTCTTGAGAGACCACATTTCCAATTCTATTAGATGTTTTTCAGCTTGTCTGCTAATTGTCCACGCTTCACATCCATACAAAAGTATAGGTTCTATGTAGCACTTGAACATTCATTTTCTCGTTGGATGTGACAGGTTGGCCCACCTCTCAGATAGTTTTTTTTATTAGATGGAGATAGCCCTCAGTAAACCCCTCTATGTATCCTGTATTATTTTTTATTTTTATCTATATTTTCAAATATTAGATAAAATCGTCTTTGGTTAGTGTATTTATATACATAAAACTATAGAGAGAGTTAGGCCTAAATACTATTTCTTCTTATAGTTAGAAGTAGATGTAGGGTAGAGTTCGTTTACAAGCCAAGAAATCAAGTCAGGCTGAATTTTATATTCAGGTTTGGCTGTGAATAATAATTTTGCCACAGGAAGGGAACTCTCCTGGATGAGAAGTTAACTTCCGGTAGCACCCTAACCTCTGCCATTTTCTGACAGCAGGCTGGAGGGAGAAGAAGCTATCACGTCAATTGGCTAAAATTGAACAACTGTCTGTGTTTAAACATATTTTATTGCTGGCTCTTGTTAAGCCGAACAACCCTCTAAAACATAGAAAAGCCAATGATAGTCTCCACTCCCGATAGGCCAGTCAAAATCTAGTTGCAGGGTGAGTTAATAATAATTTTGTTAAATATTTTTCTGTGTGTCAATATGCCGGAAAAATCTAAAGGCCACGCCGATCGATAATAGATACTATTAATTAAAACTAGTGTTAGTTAACTAATATTAGAATTAGGACCATGTTTATGCCATGTGGCTTGCCGACAAGGGTAAAACGCAAAGCTCGTCACATGTGGCATTAGAAACATGGATAAATTACATTACGTGATTCTCGAAATTAGGTATCCGCCTGCGGAAGGACACCTGAGTTAGTCAGTGTAACGGAGTGTTTCGGGTTCACCTTGGGTAGTGAGAGTGAACCACACCCGAGGTGTCTCTAGCACTCCCGTGTATTCTAGCCCCAGGGGTTGGACGAGCAGATACACTTTTTTTTTTCTCTGTGGTTGATCTCAGGTTATTTAGTTACGTCTACACACCCCTCCAGATTCTAGACCCCTACTAACTACCTACACCTGTTGAACAATGAACACTTAGGCATCGTCCGAGACCACACTCAATCATTATACAAAGAGCAAGTCAACTTACATAAAGTTTATTCTACCCTTGAGAATATAGAACTGAAATGAACATCCTGATAGAAGAATCTATTTACACAAATAGAAGATAGAGTAGAGACAGAATTAGAGATGTAGGTGTCTTCATCGAGGTGAGAAGTAGAGTGGATGCAGATGTCCCGTCCAGTTGGTCCGCCACTCACCCGGCTTCCTTCCAGTGAGATGACTAGAACCTTGGAGACCACTCCGTCTCCCGAACGTGGAACCACAACAATAGAGTCACTGCTGGACCACACTTCACTGGACCAACTGCATCTATAACACTCCCACGGAGTCACTGGTAATATAGTTCTCGAACACTACCGAGTTGGAGACAATCTTCCTGGACTTGGCTCCAAGTATTGGTTACTTCGATGAACTACATAGTCACTGACCAACCGAATGGTCTGTCACTCATAGCACAGTCCCACTGCAGAACCGATATGGCATTGACCAATTCAATGGTCTCTTACAGTCACACTTTGTAGGATCAGATATGGCTACTGAAAAGTTACTGAGTCCTTCTAGAACACAGTTGATAATCTGGATACGGAAACAGTACATGAATAGAATCAGACATCTATTTTACGGAAACAATTCAGGTTGGACTATAATCCCATAGTCCCTTCCACCGGTTACACTTGACACACAAGTCAATGCTGGTGTAGTTCTTCTCAAGACCTGCCACTCGAGCTGTCCAAAGAACCATTCAAGTGTCTGAAGATTAATTACTTCTGCGTTTAGGCAGAACCCCCGTCAAACCAGACGGACCGGTGTTCCCTGTCGAGCATGATTACTCAACATGCTGAAATGTTCCTGGCAAAAACAGAGTATCTTCTATTTTAAACGATCACAAACCATCACTTCTCACACGTGCACCTTCAGGGCAGTTGTATGTCTTGAAGCAAACTTCACACATGGTGAATCACATTGGGTACCTGGTGTGATGGAGTCTGGCGTGATAAGTAAAGAACTGAACCCTTCGCTCTGTCACACGAAGTGGTTTTCTGCCAACAACAATTATAGTTGACTGGTTCCTCAACAGGCAAACTCCTGAAAAGGAAGAGCGACCGGTGAGAGTATACTGGCCCAAACATTAGTCCACATGCATCCTACCAAAACTACTCAACTCTCAGTCATGCTAGTTAGTTATCCATATAACCAAAGCATTATCTCTATATGGAGAGTAGTCAAGCATGGGTTCACAAATGTCAGCTGGCCTCACAGAACAGCCCGTCAAACAGAGCTAGACATCAGAATGACGAGTCTGATCATTGGTCTCACCTATCCCTAATCATCTACCAGTCGTCGCTAACGTCAGTAATGATACAAGGCTGTTATTGTTCTAATTTAATCGAACTAAATAAATAGGTAAAGAGTCCCTAGACTCGTTCCTAACATCATCAATGTACATTAAGAAACATAATCTTGATCAATATACCATCCCTCGGGATATAGGAATAGTACATGATCACATCCAATATGTACACAAGCCTGTTTGCTGGTGGGACCACCTGCCCACGCCACCGCAAACTCTTCTTATCAGACTCTGCCTTAGAGTCAAGAAGCCTTCTTGAGAATACATGTTCCCCCCCCATGTTCCAAGGGTACTGTTCCAAGTCTGTCCTCCCAAGTGGTTTAGCCTTGGCCTGGACTGAACTTCATCGTTGGTTTGGTCTACCAACACATACTTTCATAACTTGCTTTCACATCCCCCATATTCGATATTTCCCCAGTCTCATACAGCCTCCTGCATCCTTCCATACGTCCAACCCCTGGGGCTAGAATACACGGGAGTGCTAGAGACACCTCGGGTGTGGTTCACTCTCACTACCCAAGGTGAACCCGAAACACTCCGTTACTTTCTCGGGAACACGTCATTCCCCGCCTAGAGTTTCTAGATCTCTCTGCACGGGAAGTTAGAGCGATACCCAGCATCACGGGTTACTCGAATTCCGGTGTTTCGAGATGATTCTAGATAATAAGTCCTCCATCGGCTTCCCTCAGTCTATTTTTAGCTGGGAAAGTCCCCGATGACGCGCCAAAATAGTGCGGTATCTTGACGACCCAAGACAGATAAACGCGTTTCGTCACATAGGCCCCCACTTTAAGAGGATCGACCCCGTCGTTCCACTTCTTCGCAGAAGCTGTCTATGTCGTTCGTTCTTCTTTCTAAGAGACCGGATGGCGGGTGAGGAAGTCTAACCCGTCAATATTCTATAGAATACTTTTACCACATTCGGTGGGGTGACAAGCTATTCAGTATCACGGGTGAACAACGCCTACTCCGCTACTGCGATCGGGCATCTCGCAGTATCTTGCGGACCAGAGCTCCCGTCTCGACCTGATTTAACGATCGTTCCTGCCAGAGTTTACTGGACTTCTGCAACTCCAGCTTCCCCTTTCGAGGACCCAGCTGGACTGCCGTCGGTCGGATTGAGGGACCAAGGGTCTGTGTCCGTTCCGACACAACCCACCTCTTCCTACCACGGTTCTCAGTGTAGCTAGCACTGCGGGTGTTCCTTTGGCCGGTCATGTTCCCCCGAGCACCGGGCTGAACCGAAGAAGGTACCTGCACATACATATAGGACTTCCTATGGTGTGACAGGCTTTCCGCTACCTGACCTGAACCCCGAACCGTTATTTCAGCGAATCTCTGCGCCCTTGGGCTGGTGGACTTATCATCGGGCTTCCCCTCATAGCGCATGAGGAGACTGGAATGGAAAGTAGTAGACTTTCCCAGGATCACCACTCCATAGTGCTTGTGGAGCCCCACTTTATCCACTAGGAATGGGCCCTGCCACCCGATTTCGAATTCGTTCCCCTCGATTGGGAGGAGTACTAGAACTCGGTCTCCAACCTCTAAGGATATCTTCGTCTTCGTCCGTTTCTCAGGTGTGCATTTACGGCACTCCGGACAAGACCTAATATACCTGCGCACGTCGCCTGTCATTCCCGGCCACCAATAGTACCGGGATAGACATTTACTGGTTGTCCCTACAGTCAGATGTCCGGTTGGGGACCTGACATGTACCGTTCGCAGCAGATTAGCTCTGAAGCTCTCAGGAACCAACTTACGTTCCCTCTGCCTTTTCTCTGTTCCAGTCTGAATTAACTCTGACTGGTTATCAGAGTTGAACTTACCCTGAGTTAACGGGTTTTCATTGTTGGGCAACCATTCCGAACAAGGACACTCCGTCGCATCCTTGCTCCGAGCATTACTCATTCTATCCGGGTGAGGATTTCGGAGACGTACCTTTTCGAGACCCTCTTCCTCTATATCTCTGACCTGCCTAGACTTATGGATGCTAGGGTGTTCTGGTTCGCCCAGAAACACGTACTTCCGGCCAAGAATTAGGGGATAGAGAGGATCCGGTACGACTGCCGCCTGAATGCGTCCAGTAACGTACTTGCTCCGAATCTCCACATTGGCAATCGGGCAACGTAGCGCTACAGCACTCCTACTGGCTGGCTGTATCTCCGTCATCTCCCCGGTGAGTTGCTCTGGGCCTGTCAGGTGGGATGCAATTACAGCTGAAAATTGCAATCCCGTGTCGTAGAGGCACAACACCTGTCGCCCATTCACTTCTACTCTCTCAACCACTGGAGGTCGTCTAGTTTCTCCATTCCCATCAACCGACTTCACTTTCCTGCAAGATCTATCCCTAACCTCTGCAAGACAAGCAAAGTGAAAGTCCTTGGGCTTACTCCTACACTCACTCGTATTGTGAGTGCTGGACTTGCAGAATTTGCACCAACGTTCACTCCACTTCCTCTTTGGAGAACTAGGTGGGCTATTCTTACCTTGGTTGACGTTAGAGATCTTCTCTAAAGAGCCTACCTGTTTCTTTGGTTCCTCAGAACCTGTGGTCTTCTTTGACTTCTTCTTTGACTTACCTTGATCCGGATCTTTCGATCTCGGATCTGTTGGACTGGTGTCCCCAGTCTCGCCATAGACTTCAACGTATCTTTCGGCTAACTTGGTGACTATATCCAATCTCTCAGCCCCATTCTCACCTAAGAAGTTTCGCAAGGGTTTAGACATTTGCATTCGCATCTGATCTACAACCATCAACTCACGCAAACTTTCATACTCCTCCTTAAATCCGGCCAAGGCCATCCATTTAAGAAGGTATGAGTTCAATCTCACACTGTATGCTGAAAACAGTTCACCAGGTTCTCGCTTCGCCGTTCGAAACTTCCTTCGGTATGAGTGCGCTGTGATCTCGAATCTCTTCAAGAGAGCCGCTTTCAATGCCGGGTAATCATTCTGTAAACCCGGTGGTAAGCGTGCATACACCTCATAACCTTCGGCACGGAGTCCCTGTGAGAGTTTCAAACACCATTTCTGTTTGTCTAGACCCATTGCAATAGACATAGCTTCATACTTCTCTAAGTATTGGTCTATCCGTTCCTTCTCGGGTTCGAACGGCTGTAAAGGCCATTTCATAGCCTGGTAGTCACGTCTACTGGTTGACTCTGAGCCAGGAGGTACACCTCCTCCCATAGCTCCATCAGTTACACCTGTAGCAGGCACTTGTGCCTCAAGTAGCTTCATTCGATACTCATGGTCACGTTTTTCTTTCTCGGCTTCCAACTCAAGCCGTTTCATTTCAGTATCAGCCGCTATCCTCTTTTCCTCAAGAGCCACTTTACTGGCTTCCAGTTCTCTTTCTGCTCTCCTCCTCTCTCTTTCCTCTTGGCGAAAATTTCTTTCCACCTCTTGGACATAGGATTTCAAAGCATCTCCTTCAAGACCAGACTTACATCCAGTTTCCTGAACTTTGTCCAAGTCTATCTCTTGGGTAGACATGTTGACTATGATAGGTGGGTACTCAAGTATGTGTGGGTGAAGCAATACAATGAATCAATAATCAATAGTACTAACTAATCACCACAACACAAATGTCCGTCAGACAGTTAGGAGATAGGTAGAAGTAGTAGAATCTTATGTAGACTGAAGTAGAGGATAAAGACAAAGTCCCTATCCCTATGTGAGAGGTCTACAACACACAAAGATCTTGGAATAATCCCGGACGAGCCCCCACTCTGTAACGGAGTGTTTCGGGTTCACCTTGGGTAGTGAGAGTGAACCACACCCGAGGTGTCTCTAGCACTCCCGTGTATTCTAGCCCCAGGGGTTGGACGAGCAGATACACTTTTTTTTTTCTCTGTGGTTGATCTCAGGTTATTTAGTTACGTCTACACACCCCTACAGATTCTAGACCCCTACTAACTACCTACACCTGTTGAACAATGAACACTTAGGCATCGTCCGAGACCACACTCAATCATTATACAAAGAGCAAGTCAACTTACATAAAGTTTATTCTACCCTTGAGAATATAGAACTGAAATGAACATCCTGATAGAAGAATCTATTTACACAAATAGAAGATAGAGTAGAGACAGAATTAGAGATGTAGGTGTCTTCATCGAGGTGAGAAGTAGAGTGGATGCAGATGTCCCGTCCAGTTGGTCCGCCACTCACCCGGCTTCCTTCCAGTGAGATGACTAGAACCTTGGAGACCACTCCGTCTCCCGAACGTGGAACCACAACAATAGAGTCACTGCTGGACCACACTTCACTGGACCAACTGCATCTATAACACTCCCACGGAGTCACTGGTAATATAGTTCTCGAACACTACCGAGTTGGAGACAATCTTCCTGGACTTGGCTCCAAGTATTGGTTACTTCGATGAACTACATAGTCACTGACCAACCGAATGGTCTGTCACTCATAGCACAGTCCCACTGCAGAACCGATATGGCATTGACCAATTCAATGGTCTCTTACAGTCACACTTTGTAGGATCAGATATGGCTACTGAAAAGTTACTGAGTCCTTCTAGAACACAGTTGATAATCTGGATACGGAAACAGTACATGAATAGAATCAGACATCTATTTTACGGAAACAATTCAGGTTGGACTATAATCCCATAGTCCCTTCCACCGGTTACACTTGACACACAAGTCAATGCTGGTGTAGTTCTTCTCAAGACCTGCCACTCGAGCTGTCCAAAGAACCATTCAAGTGTCTGAAGATTAATTACTTCTGCGTTTAGGCAGAACCCCCGTCAAACCAGACGGACCGGTGTTCCCTGTCGAGCATGATTACTCAACATGCTGAAATGTTCCTGGCAAAAACAGAGTATCTTCTATTTTAAACGATCACAAACCATCACTTCTCACACGTGCACCTTCAGGGCAGTTGTATGTCTTGAAGCAAACTTCACACATGGTGAATCACATTGGGTACCTGGTGTGATGGAGTCTGGCGTGATAAGTAAAGAACTGAACCCTTCGCTCTGTCACACGAAGTGGTTTTCTGCCAACAACAATTATAGTTGACTGGTTCCTCAACAGGCAAACTCCTGAAAAGGAAGAGCGACCGGTGAGAGTATACTGGCCCAAACATTAGTCCACATGCATCCTACCAAAACTACTCAACTCTCAGTCATGCTAGTTAGTTATCCATATAACCAAAGCATTATCTCTATATGGAGAGTAGTCAAGCATGGGTTCACAAATGTCAGCTGGCCTCACAGAACAGCCCGTCAAACAGAGCTAGACATCAGAATGACGAGTCTGATCATTGGTCTCACCTATCCCTAATCATCTACCAGTCGTCGCTAACGTCAGTAATGATACAAGGCTGTTATTGTTCTAATTTAATCGAACTAAATAAATAGGTAAAGAGTCCCTAGACTCGTTCCTAACATCATCAATGTACATTAAGAAACATAATCTTGATCAATATACCATCCCTCGGGATATAGGAATAGTACATGATCACATCCAATATGTACACAAGCCTGTTTGCTGGTGGGACCACCTGCCCACGCCACCGCAAACTCTTCTTATCAGACTCTGCCTTAGAGTCAAGAAGCCTTCTTGAGAATACATGTTCCCCCCCCCCATGTTCCAAGGGTACTGTTCCAAGTCTGTCCTCCCAAGTGGTTTAGCCTTGGCCTGGACTGAACTTCATCGTTGGTTTGGTCTACCAACACATACTTTCATAACTTGCTTTCACATCCCCCATATTCGATATTTCCCCAGTCTCATACAGCCTCCTGCATCCTTCCATACTTCCAGCACCTTAGCATTCACTCGCACTAGCGCCAGTATGAAAGTAACAGGATAGCTTAGACAAGATTTCAGAACGCATATTTACATCGCGACGGCACGCAGTGTTATCACGCGTCGATCTATTCGGCGTTCGGAATTACCCCAGGAAGTATCCCATGCCATGAACTAATATATATACACATTGTCACATCATATATATATATATAGATATAGCACCAAAGCCACTTACCTTTCCACAGAAATCCGCTGTTCCACACAATGAATTCACTATTAAGTTACTACATAATAGTTACATCATTCCTGGTGGCACAGAACTAAGTTCTTCCTTTACTTAGTAACTCAGCACAATTTTGTCTGAATCTCCACCTACCAACTTACCTGGTTTTCTAACCGTTCTTCTGGCTTCAGCAACTGACTGACATAATCTAAGTTTCCATCCGGCACAAGTAACTAGGTTTTATTCTAACACAGCAACCTAATAGATGCAACGATTGGCAATATATGGTACATATATTTGGAACCCAAATCGCCCACATCACATTACGGCGTTCCTAACAGCTGATTCGCGAGCACACGGTAAACAAACCCACGATTAATTGTCACCTGCGTTATCGATCGGTTTGCTAATTAGTATGCAAGGACATCCGCATAGGTAATGAGGTTAGAACAATGGCGTGTGGAACACACGTACAAAGTTAAATGATTTAAACAAATATCTACCTGCATGGTGAAACCAGCTCTCCAGTCAGCTTCCGAACTGTTCAAGGGCTTCTCAGCTTCCTTTTCATAACAGTCAGCCGAATCATGGTTGAGGTGAGACGCAACACAAAAATGGCTCACATTCAGGCCAGCGTCTGTTCTCTTCGAACAAAAGTAAGTGAATGGCTGGTTTAGCCAATTTCCCGCTTCGTGCCAACTCAATGCGCACAAGAAGCGAGTGCTTCTTGAGAAAAGATACTTTCTCGGGAACACGTCATTCCCCGCCTAGAGTTTCTAGATCTCTCTGCACGGGAAGTTAGAGCGATACCCAGCATCACGGGTTACTCGAATTCCGGTGTTTCGAGATGATTCTAGATAATAAGTCCTCCATCGGCTTCCCTCAGTCTATTTTTAGCTGGGAAAGTCCCCGATGACGCGCCAAAATAGTGCGGTATCTTGACGACCCAAGACAGATAAACGCGTTTCGTCACAGTCAGTAGACGATTAGAGTTAAGATAATGTAATTATGTGCTTAACTTCGGAACTAGCGTATTTCTCTAGATAATATACTTATTAGTTGAAGGAATTAGTTCAGAGAGTGAATAAGTTACAATTAATTATTCTTTATTAATCTCTATCTTGCCGATAGTCAGATTACTACCATGTGGTCCAATATGGCCCACTTAACAAAGTTCAAACCTTGGGGGAATTCTCCAACCCTAATATTGTTCTTGTGTATAGTGAAAGTAATTTTTAAACCTAGCTAAGAAATCTTCTAGATAATTAATTATGTTTTAATTAATATAAGGAAGACTTGCTAGTAGTACAACTCATAACTCTTTAAGTGAACTTGGGGTGTTTCATTGATTTTAATGGTTCACTCGTGTACATCGTGAAGTTATAGTTGTGGTGTGTGATTTCATTTCATTCTGTGGAATTCATCAATTTGTGATGTTAATTCATCGTGTGGAGTGTAGTTTGTGTGTTTCCATACTTGGAAAATGATGTGTGGTGTTTCATCGATTTAATGGTTTGTTAATGTATATGTGACGTCGGAGTTGTGGCGTCTGAGTTTCATTCCAGTGAAGTCATCCAATATGTACTGTTAATTCATTATGTGAATTGTGGTTCATGTTTCCATGATTAATCATGACTTAGAATATATATTTGGAATGTGGTCTTTGACGTAGAGCATTGTGATTGTACATGTTTGATCTAAATATCAGCAGAGAGAATAGGATATCATTTGTGTGCTGTTTCCTTTAGATCAGTGTGCTGTTGTAGATTTCAGATAAGGAATCAAAATGTGTAAATTGAGATAATACATGCTATTGAAATTTATGAGACAAGCATGCCATGCAGGACAATGACATGGCCAAAAGAATTTACAATTCTGTCTTGAAGGATTATTCACTCCTTCTCACTGTCATTCACAGAGCCTGCACCCTGATCATCTGTAGCCGTAGTCACGACCGGTGATTGAGCTACGAACCACTCACTTGATGCAGCAGAGAGTGGACTCCATACCACGATCCAGTCAGCACTGCCAGCTTACCATCCAGGAGGCTAAGGATTATCAAATGAGTGGCTACCCACCCGTTTGCCACTGCACAGCAATCACAAAATTTGTCCGCTAGTGGCTAGGAGTCTATGATTATATCCTCTAGCTCAGTGGTTCTCAACCTTTTTTGGCCCATTCCCCCCTTCATCATATTTTCAGAACGCCACCCCCCCCCCCTTCCTATAAAAAATTTGACCCGTTCCCCCCTTCACCGTATTTTCAGAACGTCATTCCCCCCCTTTCATATTTCCTATCTAAAAATCCCCTCACCCCTACACAGTATACGTAACAATGGAAGGTAAATTTAATAGCATACACTAAAACAAGTCTAGACATCCACATAAAACATGATTTGTGGGTCTACTTACTTTATAAAATGAATTTTAGAAGGACGAGACATACATAACTGTAAAGTATGAAGGGAAAAACTATGTCAAGTAATCGGTTCTTGTATTAACACGATCTTGAAATGGTCTTCATTCCCCCCGTGGAAACCATGAAATTCCCCCTTGGGGGGGGGGGGGAATTCCCCACCGGTTGAGAACCACTGCAGTCTAGCTGAACATTATCTTGTAGAAATTTCAGGGATCTGAGTATCTCTTATGTGTCAGTGAGTTCCCAGTGGGGCTCACGTAGTGTTCTTTAGGATTAAACGTTATGTTATATTTGTAATTTTAACAACTGCATCTGTCATTATAGAATTAGATTATAGCATCATAAGATTGTTTGACGAGTGAAAGGACTATCTCTATATGTATAAATCTGTCTTATCTCCTGTTGTGTGAGAATACATTAGGCAGTGGGGGATCATTATTCATCCAGGCACGTTAGCAGGAATCACTTGACATACTCTCTTCATTTGTTAGTACAGTTAGTCGTCATAACTTTCCGCCTGGCACTGTTTAGAAGTAGTGATCCATTCTGGGACTTTGATAATCATTCTTCTAGAATTGCGAGCCATTTGATCGCTTCTTCAGCAGTGGTTAGATTCTCTATTCGTAGAAGTCTATTAAGTATCTACTTTGATCCAATTCCATCCTAGTAGAATACACAACGCGACATTGGAATTGACATCTTTTTATTGATCAGTATGTTTTCCATCTTGCTAAAGGCTACCTTCACCATAGCGATTCTTGTTCTAATCTCTTCAAAGAATCTCTATCATTGTGGTATTTCCTTCTTCCTAGTGACGACCATATCTGTGTCTTCTTACAATTTAATCCTAGTTGTTCACTGTGTGCAACAACCGCATCTACTAAATGTTGCTGATCCTGCTCATTGTCTGCAATCAATAATGTATCATCTGCATATCTAATGTTATTCTTGTTATGTCTTCCAACGATGATTCCCCTAATATCTTCTACATTTCTAAAATATTTTCACCATATAGGGAAAACAGATCTGGAAACATTACACATCCCAGTCTCACACCTCTTTTAATAGGCTGATATTGACTACTTCATCCTTATGGTGGCTTGTTGATTCCAATACGTTTTTAGAAAGTCTTTGGACTTTCCCATCAATTTGTAGATCTGCAAGCATCTTTATCATGTAGACATGTCTTACTTAATTGAAAGTCTTTGTGTAGTCAATGCAGCATGTCTTTGTTTACTTCTATAGAATGTTCGATTAATGTTCTGAGATTATATACACAGCATTTGCTGTACCTTTACCTTCTACAAAACTACATTATTCCTCTCCTATTTCTGGTTGTATTATCTTCCTAACTCTTTGCATGATAATTCTTCGCAAAATCTTCGTGAAGTGGCTCATTGTTCGATGTTGATCACATTACAAGGCTCCTGATTTCTTTAGGATTTCAATAAATATAGAATTACATAACTCAGGGTGTATATCTCCAGCATCTGTATTGTGTTCAGCAGTCTGTGTTTACTTATATATACTTTTTCAAACAGTAATTAAATGTTTGCTAATTCCATATTATGCTAGGCAATCCCATAGCTTATTTCTGTCAACTCTGTGAAAAGCTTTTCGTTAGTCTATAAATGCCACTTTACAGGTCTAACCATGTTCAACTGCTTTTTCTGCCAGTTGTTCAAGTGTGAATATTGCATCTTTGCAGCTTCTGTTTGGTCAAAAACCAATCTGGGCTTCTGATAATTCAAGCAATGGTCTTAATCTTCTTTCGATGATTTTGGCATTCATTTTTCCAGTGTGGCCAAGTAGTGAGATGCCTCTATATTTAGTACACACTTTCTTATTGTCTTTATTTTTCCAAGCTGGTAAAATTATTGCTGTTTGCCAATTATCTGGTATTTCTTGATCTGAAAAGGCGTATTGTTTTATAATGCACAGAAAAGTCCATTAAAAACAAGTGCTTGCGTTGATTACTCTTCTGTATAATTCCAAGAAGCAGGAGAAGCGACACCATGCGAGACTCTGAACTATCATTTCACAACCATGAAAAGGCATTGACAGCATTGATAGGGAATCTCGTCTGAAATTAGCATGATAACATGGGGTCTCACAGAAACCTCGTTCAAAGAGGTGAAATTATACACGTGGACACAGCAATGAAGACAAGAACGATGTGGGAGGGGGCAGAGAGAAATACGAGAATACGACTACAAAATATCAAAGGAGCTTTAAAAGCTCTAGGACATTTGTGGAAGTCAAAATAAAATAAAATTTAGTGCCAAAAGTTCAACCCTGCAGCTGCAAGCGCCAGCAACCTGGAGAATGACTAACAAACTGGCCAGTTAACTATAGACATATTATCAGGATTAGATGGACGAACAAACTGGCCAGTTAACTATAGACATATTATCAGGATTAGATGGACGAACAAACTGGCCAGTTAACTATAGACATATTATCAGGATTAGATGGACGAACAAACTGGCCAGTTAACTATAGACATATTATCAGGATTAGATGGACGAACAAACTGGCCAGTTAACTATAGACATATTATCAGGATTAGATGGACGAACAAACTGGCCAGTTAACTATAGACATATTATCAGGATTAGATGGACGAACAAACTGGCCAGTTAACTATAGACATATTATCAGGATTAGATGGACGAACAAACTGGCCAGTTAACTATAGACATATTATCAGGATTAGATGGACGAACAAACTGGCCAGTTAACTATAGACATATTATCAGGATTAGATGGACGAACAAACTGGCCAGTTAACTATAAACATATTATCAGGATTAGATGGAAGAACAAACTGGCCAGTTAACTATAGACATATTATCAGGATTAGATGGACGAACAAACTGGCCAGTTAACTATAGACATATTATCAGGATTAGATGGACGAACAAACTGGCCAGTTAACTATAGACATATTATCAGGATTAGATGGACGAACAAACTGGCCAGTTAACTATAGACATATTATCAGGATTAGATGGACGAACAAACTGGCCAGTTAACTATAGACATATTATCAGGATTAGATGGACGAACAAACTGGCCAGTTAACTATAGACATATTATCAGGATTAGATGGACGAACAAACTGGCCAGTTAACTATAGACATATTATCAGGATTAGATGGACGAACAAACTGGCCAGTTAACTATAGACATATTATCAGGATTAGATGGACGAACAAACTGGCCAGTTAACTATAGACATATTATCAGGATTAGATGGACGAACAAACTGGCCAGTTAACTATAGACATATTATCAGGATTAGATGGACGAACAAACTGGCCAGTTAACTATAGACATATTATCAGGATTAGATGGACGAACAAACTGGCCAGTTAACTATAGACATATTATCAGGATTAGATGGACGAACAAACTGGCCAGTTAACTATAAACATATTATCAGGATTAGATGGAAGAACAAACTGGCCAGTTAACTATAGACATATTATCAGGATTAGATGGACGAACAAACTGGCCAGTTAACTATAGACATATTATCAGGATTAGATGGACGAACAAACTGGCCAGTTAACTATAGACATATTATCAGGATTAGATGGACGAACAAACTGGCCAGTTAACTATAGACATATTATCAGGATTAGATGGACGAACATCAAAATCACAAAAATCACGTGTGCGGAGTCTAAGGAGAAAACTAAGCAAATAGCTGAGAATCAAGAAGGGAGATATATATGCTGATGTCTGCACAGGAGAAACAGTGAGACAGTCTGTGAACAGCGCAACTAGACAGTAGTGTCGAGGATCCCACAGGGCAGGAGAAACGGAGGCATACCTGGCACAGACTGGGAAGAACATTAGAGGTAGGGATTGATGATATAGTGAGGACATGGGTGGGGTTGTAGAGAAAGATAGGAAGGCATGGCGTAATTTGACCAAGGCCTTATGCTTCACGGACGATGGCAGGCAGCAGCTGTAAAAGAAGAAGAAGAAGAAGTAGAAAAAGAAAAGAAGAAAGAAAAAAAGAAGAAGTAGGAGAAAAAGAAGGAGAAACAGAAGGAGAAGAAGAAGAAGAAGAAGAAGAAGAAGAAGAAGAAGAAGAAATAGACGAAGAAAAAGGGCTCGATGCGCAGTGAGAATGGAAACGCAGTAGATGTAAACAGTCTCCATTATATGTAGACATAGTTGGTGTGATGCATGTGGTGTTATCATGAATATATGTCAGCATACTATATGTTATGCCTCGTCATCTAATTAGTGACGCGCATGAATGGATTAACGAGATTCCCACTGTCCCAAGGGAACGGGCTTGGTAGAATCAGCGGAGAAAGAAGACCCTTTTGAGCTTGACTCTAGTCCGACTTTGTGAAGACACATGCAGGGTGTAGCATAGGTGGGAGCGCAAGCGAAGTTGAAATACCACTACTTTTATCGTTTCTTTACTTATTCAGTTGGGAGATTTGCTCGCAATAGACGAGCAATATCTCCCGAGGTACCTCCGGCGCGCCTATTCCCGCTGGTCGCGGGGTCCGCTAAGGTCAGGCGGAGAGTCTGACGATAGTGCACGCTTTACACAGGTCCGGACACTTGTAATTGACAGATGTACGCGTCCTTATGGTCCGGGCGCGTACGAGGCCCTCACCTGTGGGACTTGGCTGAACGCCTCTACGCCGGGTCCCTTGGGTTCCAGGGTCTGGCCATCACTCGCCACCAGCTCATGGTGGTGAGGTCTCGGAGGATTGACGCTGTGCCGCCAGCGTCTGCAGCCTACCTTGTGCCAGACGTATTGGTTACCCATTCCTCTGGAATATACAAGATTAGGCCGAAAGAGGGAACATGTCGTTTGGGCACCACATGTTTCTCTGAAGCTCTGCCCAGGCATTGTGATGGAATATTGGCCACATTCCAACTCACATACTTTGGTCTGTCAAGACTGCAAGGTGCCACTCACTATATGTGGATATTTGCAGGCATAGTGTATGTGTTGTAGTCTTGAATACATGCAGGCATAGTGTATGTGTTGTAGTCTTGAATATATGCAGACATATCATATGTGATGTAGTCTTGAATATATGCAGACATATCATATGTGATGTAGTCTTGAATATATGCAGACATATCATATGTGATATGTGCAGTGTCGTTGTAGCATTATGTGTTTCCTAATAGCAGCACCTGGGATGCATGAACTACAAGAAGTCATGAATATGCAGGAACTACAAGAAGTCATGAATATGCAGGAACTACAAGAAGTCATGAATATGCAGGAACTACAAGAAGTCATGAATATGCAGGAACTACAAGAAGTCATGAATATGCAGGAACTACAAGAAGTCATGAATATGCAGGAACTACAAGAAGTCATGAATATGCACGAACTACAAGAAGCCAGGGATATGCAGGAACTACAAGAAGTCATGAATATGCAGGAACTACAAGAAGTCATGAATATGCAGGAACTACAAGAAGTCATGAATATGCAGGAACTACAAGAAGTAATGCATATGCAGGAACTACAAGAAGTCATGAATATGCAGGAACTACAAGAAGTCATGCTTATGCAGGAACTACAAGTAGCAAGGGATAATCACGAACTACAAAAACCAGGGATATGCGTATTGTCTCACGTGTCCAGCGCCAAGTATAGTCCATAATATTTCCATTTGCCAGTGACGTATTCCTGGTGGTGGTCTTAAACATGTCCTTCTGCTTGCTTGTGCCGGAGATCGATATTTTGTGGAGTTGGAGTGCAAATTTGTTGTCACAAGAAATGATCCGTGTCAGGACGTCAATACGAGGCGAGTGAGTCGCAGGCCACATGTATCCTTGCTCGCCAAGGATTGCCGTTGTCCTCCTCTACTGTGCGCGCCTTTGTTGCAGTCGCGGGTAGTGGATGATGCCTAGCATAGAGCTGTAATCTGTTTGTCCAGTGACCGAATGTTAGAGGGAAAGAACCCATTGTTTTACATATGCCCCGTATGTAGCCAAGCCTCGCTATACTGGAACTATCAGCACGCAGAAAATACCCTGAAGTTAAACACGTGTATGAATGATCAGTGTGTAGTATAATGTGATTGTTATGGGCAAAGTGTGCTATTTCCTTCACGCGGAATATACAGACGGTGTTTTCAATGGATAACGTGACCTCTAACCTTTCAAGGTAAATAAATACTGTTTTGTTTGCTCTTTATGGCTTCATTTCATAAAATGTCTTAGGCGCTCAACAGTTCTATAACATCTGTGTATTAGACAACAGTCACATGATGCCTGTATGGCACTGCCACCTCCTGAAATGACCTGTTTTATCCTCCAGATTTAAAACACATTCCACAGCCTGTTGACCCGCTCGCTGTCTTATTTCTAGTTAAAGGCCAGTACAGTCATACCAATGACATCGTGCTCAGCAACGATTCTGTCTAGCCATGTGCTGACAGTATCAACAACAAGTTCAATAAAATAGTAGGAAATGTCGCAAACTATCAGGCATCGGTAAGAAATATTCTAACAAACTAACAAAATCAGACATAAATATTGTAGCAAACTATCAAGCATCGGAAAGAAGTATTGTAGCAAATGATCAAGAATAAGAAAGACATTTCGTACACAGCTATCAAGAATCTGTAGGAAATATTGCAGCAAATTATCGAGAATCAGAAAGGAATGTTATAACAGGCTATCAAGAATCAAAAAGTAATATCATAACAGGCTATCAAGAGTCTGAAAGATTTATTGTTGCAATCTATCAGGAATAAATAGGGAGTGTTGAAATAAGCAATGACTGATCAGTAGAAAATATTGTAACAAACTATCAAGAACCACAAGGAAATATTGTAAAAACAATCTAGAATCAATAATGAGTAGGATATATTGCAATGAACTATCAAGGGTCACTTGGAGATGTAACAATCAGCTAATAATGAGTAGGAAATGATGTAACAATCAAGAATGAGTAGGAAATTATGCAACAATAAAACAACAATGAGTAGGAAATGAAGTAACAAACTATCAAGAATAAGTAGAAAATTATGTCACAATCAACCAAGAATGAGTAAGAAATGATGTAACAATCAAGAATTAGTACGGCACTATTTAAAATCAACCAATAATGAGTAGGAAATGATGTGACTAACTATCAAGAACGAGTAGGAAATAATATAACAAATTATCAAGAATGAGTAGGAAATAATATTTAAAAAACTGTCAAGAATGAGTTGGAGATGATGTAACAAACTATCAAGAATGAGTAGGAAATGATGTAACAAACCATCAAGAATGAGTAGGAAATGATTTAATAAACTATCAAAATTGAGTAGGAAATGATTTAACAAACTATCAAGAATGAGTAGGAAATATCAAGAATGAGTAGGAAATGATTTAACAATCTATCAAGAATGAGTAGGAAATGATTTAACAAACTATCAAGAACGAGTAGACTATATTGTAACAAACTATCAGGAATAAGTATGAAATGTTGAAAAAAAAAATTTCAAGAATGAATAGGATATACTTATGTGATTCATAGTTGGTTAAGTTATTCTGTTTCCTTATGTGGCTCTTGGCTGCTTGAGTTATTGTTTCCTCATGTGGTTCTTGGCTGGTTGAGTTATTGTTTCCTCATGTGGTTCTTGGCTGGTTGAGTTATTCTGTGTCCCTATTTGGTTCTTGGCTGGTTGAGTTATTATGTTTCCTTATGCGGTTCTTGGCTGGTTGAATTACTCTGTTTCCTTATGTGGCTCTTGGCTGCTTGAATTATTATGTTTATTTATGTGGTTCTTGTCTGTTTTAGTTATTCTTTTTCCGTATGTGGATCTTGACTGTATGAGTTATTCTGTTTCGTTGTTCTTGGCTGGTTTAGTTATTCTGTTTCCTTATGTGGTTCTTGGCTGGCTGAATTTTGCATTTGAATTTGTATACGTATTGGGGTAGCCTGTCAAAGCACAATCATTATTAGTCGCCTCCCAGAACATGCATGGTACCTTACAGTGATGATTGTCTTAGCTTCCTTTCCTCGTCTTGGTCAACGCGGGCGATATCTCTGTTTGGGACTTGTGTACTGCTCACAACGCGGGCGATATCTCTATTGGGGAATAGTGTACTGCTCACAACGCGGGCGATATCTCTGTTGGAACTAGTGTACTGCTCACAACGTGGGCGATATCTCTTGTGGGGAATAGTGTACTGCTCACAACGCGGGCGATATCTCTGTTGGAACTAGTGTACTGCTCACAACACGGGCGATATCTCTGTTGGGGACTAGTGTACTGCTCACAACGCGGGCGATATCTCTGTTGGAACTAGTGTACTGCTCACAACGTGGGCGATATCTCTTGTGGGGAATAGTGTACTGCTCACAACGCGGGCGATATCTCTGTTGGAACTAGTGTACTGCTCACAACACGGGCGATATCTCTGTTGGGGACTAGTGTACTGCTCACAACGTGGGCGATATCTCTGTTGGGGACTTGTGTACTGCTCACAACGTGGGCGATATCTCTTGTGGGGAATAGTGTACTGCTCACAACGCGGGCGATATCTCTGTTGGAACTAGTGTACTGCTCACAACGTGGGCGATATCTCTTGTGGGGAATAGTGTACTGCTCACAACGCGGGCGATATCTCTGTTTGGGACTAGTGTACTGCTCACAACACGGGCGATATCTCTGTTTGGGACTAGTGTACTGCTCACAACGTGGGCGATATCTCTGTTGGAACTAGTGTACTGCTCACAACGTGGGCGATATCTCTTGTGGGGAATAGTGTACTGCTCACAACGTGGGCGATATCTCTTGTGGGGATTAGTGCACTGCTCACAAAGTTATCGTCGAGGAGTTTCAGCACAGAGGCTACAAACAAAATATTGCACGATTTCTTGCCTGACATATTTCGTTGCATCTCATCAAGTTAATACAGCAGAAGTGAATAAAAGATAATAGATTTGATGAAATACTAAATGCATAGTCATTGATAATGTTATAACCTGGAGTAGGTTGTCCCCACGGTAATCTAAGATTTAAAATGAAGTCTTTCTGTTTGCATAGAAACGGCTAGAATAGTCTTAATAATAATACCTCGACATATTTGAGCAATCGTTTATAGATAGCCGAATACATTGGCACCTTGCCGTCTTGATAAACGTTAGTTTGTTACATTGTGCTTCAAAAAGGTTTAATAACTACAACCCATGACGGTGGCGAATGTGACTGATAAGGCCCATTCGCGTTGTAAATGTTCGTCCACAGTGGATGCATGTGAACACATGATCATTTTCACCATCATGCACCATCTTACGTCTTACACGCTCGGCGTGTGACTTATCTGCAATCATTTTCTCCTTTGTCTTTTTTTTTCCATTTCTGATATTTGCCCTCCATTCAACACGTTCAGCGGCGACTTTCTCCCAATGTGCATTATCAATGCCTGTATCAATCATGTCCCGCTTACACACATCTTTGTATCGTAGTAGAGGCCGACCCTGAAATCTCCTACCCACCTGTAATTCACCAAAAAAAAAAAAAAAAAAAAAAAAAAAAAAAAAAAAAAAAGACGTCCATTAGTATTCTACCATCATCCATCCTCCTAAGATATCCTATCCATCTAAGTCTACGAAGACTGAGCATGGAATAAACCGTCACACAACCTGATCTTTCCAATACTTCAGTATTTGTCATTTTGTCTTGCCACTTAATACCAAGTATTCTTCTCAGATATGAAAGCTGTTTAAACGTTTCTCTTGGTGTGAGTAAGTTGTCCAGGCTTCACTGCCATAAAGAAGAGTACTAAGGACACAGGCTTGATAGACAAGGACTTTTGTTTTGGCAGTAAGCTTCCTGTTCTCCCAGACTCTTTTTCTTAACCTGTTCATTGGTGTTGCTGCCTTACCAATCCTGATGTTGATTTCCTGATCTAGGGATAATTTGCTATTTATCTCTGATCATAGATATGTAAAATGGTCTACTATCTCTAGTTCGGCTTCGTCAATGAAGATTGATGGTACTGTCCATGTGCACCTTGTGACATAATCTGTGTCTTCTTTTTGCTAATTGTTAATCCAAATTCAGAACAAGCATTGGAGAATGCAGATAGTAGATGTTGTAATTCTTCCACAGAGTGGGTCGTAATTGCAGCATCATCTGCAAAAAGCAACTCTCTGATCAGTACCCTCCTAATTTTGGTCTTGGCCTTCAATCTCTGAGCATTGTAGAGGCCGCCATCTGAGCGTGAGAATGTATATACCGCCATCCTGATCACGAAAGGCATATTTCAGTAGAAGTGAAAAGTATATTCCAAAGAGGGTGTGAGCTAGTACACAATTTTGCTTAACCCCACTCTTGATTTCAAACTCTTCTGAAGTTGCACCATCATACTTGATTATACCCTTCATTCCTGCGTGAAACGATTCCACAATGGACAGAAGAGTTGATGGGCAGCCAATCTTCTTTAATGCCTTGAACAGACCCTCACGACTGGCCAAATTAAATGCCTTTGTAAGGTCGATAAAGGCAATAAACAGTGGCTGATTCTTTTCACGGCTTCTTTCTTGCATTTGTCGCAATGATAATATCATATCAATGGTAGATTGGTTCTGTCGGAAGCCACACTGTGGTTCGGGTAGACTTGATCTCTCAGGACTTGAAGTCTGCGCAGAACAATTCTGGCAAATACTTTCCCGATAATACACAAAAGTGAGATACCCCTAAAGTTGTTACAGTCGCTCCGATCGCTCTTGTTCTTGTACAATGTTGTGATGTTTGAGTCTTTGAAATCCTGTGGGAATTGTCCTTCTCGCCAGCATAGCTCTGTTAGCTGGCGGATCTGAAGAGTGAGTGTGTCTTGCCCACTCCTGATAACCTCTATTAGAGTCCCATCCTCATTTGGAGCCTTGCCAGATTGTCACGGGACCACTGGAGTTAACGATCAGATGATAGATTTGCAGAGACAGCTGCAACTTTTTGTTGATTAGGGGGGGGGGGGGGACACTTCCATCGGATCAAACGAAACCAAAAGTCCTTGAGATTTCCCCAGGACACAGGAAAATTGTCGGCATGTTATTTTGCCCGAATCGCAAGATGAAAGGAAAAACGCCGTCTTGATTTGGTTGCCGCCAAGACCACCTGTTGTTGACAGCGAATGACGTCACTCGGAAATCTCCGACTGGAGGAAACATAACTTATTTGCCGCCAGTGGGAAAAATGGAATTAAACTAGACTGAAGTGTTTGGCTAGCTCTGTTCAAATTTAGGAAAGAATCTATTGTGTTCTGTGTCAATTAAAGTTGATCTTGCATGGCAATGTGTAGATTCAATTCAGGATAGAGCTGGTTTACATAAGGTATTCACTAGATAGCGTTTAGGTATAAGTAATGTAGGATAGTCTAGTGATAGAGTTTAGGACTTGAGCATAGTGTTGTTGCTTTGTGGTTAGGTATTCTAGGAGTGTCGGCGACAGCAGGCAGTTGCGTTGTTAAACTAGCCAGTGTAAGATGTCAATTGGCTCAGCTGGTTGAGAATAGTGTAGTGGGATGATATTTGGAGAGATTGGGGATGGTTGGGGGATGGGGGAAATGTCCAATGGTGGGATCTTCCAGTGGGGTGTCTACTGGGGTTCGGCACTGTGCCTTTGGTCTTTCCTTGTCTTATCCTAACTCAGACCGATGTAATGAGCTCCTCTGCCCTATGACAGAGTTTAGTCCACTGTTAAATATCTGAGTGCGCAGTCGGCCTGCACTCATCTAATAGGGGTCATTGTCGGGTTGCTCTCACCAGGTGTGTACTCTCTTTCACAGGTTACACTCCGGTTATGAAGAAAACAAGCTGAACATTCACTGTTTAAGATTCTGGATGATTCAGTGAAGGAGGTTTTATTCAGCGGCTTTTGCTCTGGGCCCATAATCAAGAGGGTCTGAAGGAACATGGCTCTGTTGAGCAGAAACAGATAACTATCTGGAAATGACTCCTTAGTGATAGGGTTCACGGAAGTTGAGTGAAATTATTTTCCATACCACATGTAAAAAGAACAATATGGTTTTTTAAGGGGAACAAGAACAACGAACATAGCGTTCTTCTCAGTTATTAGATTCCTGTGGAATTGTAATTATTAACTGTGTAATCGTGAAACTCTAGAACATTTAGCAATGAATCATTTTGTTTCAAGTGACAGTGATCCGTGTTTTCACGATACAGGGATTGTTAAATCTCAGAACGGTAGGGACATTTAGTAACATTGTGTGTGATCGATTCAGGATCAGTATTGGACTATATCTGTGATTGGTGACCAGGTATTTGGGTTATCAAAGAGCTACTGGAGGAAGTCAACATCTGGCAGGAGGGACACATCGTTTGGTGAGGTCATTGTGTGCTGAGCTATGATGATGTTGTGTGGCCATTACCGGGATGATCAGACTTTGCTCCTGAGCTGTCCGGTCTGATTCTGCAGACACACTAGAGTATACGACATACATTCTACACATACACTTCGCACATACACTTTTCTTCATTAAATTAAATTGTTATTAATTTTTAGAAGCTAGAGTTGTGCAGTATGTTGTTTTGGGGAAGAATTAGAGGGGGCATGATCCAGTGGTGAGAGAGAAAGAGGTATCCAGGAATTGACAGGGTGTTGTGGACGGAATCTAGTGGATTCTCCAGAATAATGATATGGGGTTAAAAAGAATGTGAGTGTTGATTCCCCTCACCCCAGGGACGACACAATAAATAAATACACGATACAGATGCAAGTTCATGTAAAGCACACTTAACTTCTTGTATGGTAGGAAGTGTCGAAGTCGTCAAGAGTTGGCAGAGCCTCTATGGCGTTGAGGGCATGATCCGCTAGTTTGGTCTCACTCGAGTAAAGCTCCAAATAGTGCTCTACCCATCTATCCATCTGCAGGTTCTTATCAGTGATGATTTCTCCAGTCAAGTTTTTCAGTTAAGTGCCTGGTGCATTGGTTTAACAGCCTGCGAATCAGATTGTGTCCTAGCACTAGGCACCAATTGAAGCAGGCAGGCTGTGGCGCATCAGTACCCAATTGGCTGGGGGCTGCCCAGCTTAAGGCGGGCAGTAGCTGATCAGTGACACCTGTAGGCGTCTCCCACCGTCAGGGGCAACCCGTGGCGCCCATGTCTACGCCAATTGCAAGGACTTATAACCCGTAACTGCTACCTCTCGCTTTGATTCCGAGACCGGTTAAGACCAGGGATGGAGGTATACATCTCCATAGCAGAAAGCCTAGGCTAAAATATTGATCCCATTGGTTGCCCATGCAGCATGATCCCTCTCTCGGCCTGCCTAGTTCACTCCAGAGGAATGGTAACACCTATACATCTGGAACAAGACAAGCTGTAGAAGCTGCCGAATCAGCAAAGCAATGCTCTAACTGTCCGCCTGTCGGAGCTTCGATCTAGACCAGCTGCCAACAAAGGCTTAGGGCCCTGCCATGACATTTTGTCTTTAGGTTGCATTTCCTCGCACCAGGATAAGGTTTGTACCCTCCCAATTGCGCTCTTCCGCCCAAAGCCGTTGGCACAATGTGGGGTGTTGGATTTTGGGAAGCTCCGCCCAACATTTGGCGCTGACAGAAAGAGATAGTACCCTCTACTGCATACGGTAGCTCAGTCATATCTGACAAAGACCTGACACTAAATAGGCCGACTAAAGATGGTCGAATACAGAACACGAAATGCCTTTTCATTGTTAACTCTATGATTGCTACTAAGCAAATATTTCTGGATGGCCGACTTCAGCGTGTTATTATAACCTTCCGGCTGCAAGGGATTCCTGAATATTGATTAACTCAATTTTCCATCCGACTGGTATATGTTGGGTTACTCCATATGCTAAATGTCTTTCCGTTCTACCTGTGTAAGTTGTTTGGCACTCACACTGGAATTCATATATGCAGTGTAATTGTGTGTGGGGTATGATATATACACGTGCAGTATATACTTGACAAGACAATGTGGAATTCATATATGCAGTGTAATTGTGTGTGGGGTATGATATATACATGTGCAGTATATACTTGACAAGACGCTGTGAAATATACCGGGTCAGACATCCTGCAACATAGTGTTTGTGCCGTCTGTGTTTACACTCATGGAATACATTGTTTTGAACTTCTTTGAGCCTAAACTATGCTTGGGCTCCGCCCTCCTTCCCCTTTACACTCTGTGGTTATTAGTCATTAGTCATTAGTCGCGGTTCCAACATTACAGCAAAGGGTCGTTCCCATTATGCTCCGTTCCCGTGCCAGTGAATATCACATAAAATGTTTCTCAATACCCCATGTGAAAAGTGTGAAAGACAGGAGTCTCGACAAGCAACGGCCCGCTCCGGCACACTGTGCAAAATGCCACCACCAGAATGTCACCACAAAAGTCCTCTACGAAACATACAGTTCACCCCTGATGGAATTGGCAGTCACTTTCCCAACCAGATGTTCACCTACAAAGTCTCGAAGTCTCTAGATATTGTCGTTCCGTTTCTAGATGTTTTCTAGCCACCACGTAATTTTCTCCGATACAAACCAACCTCGAACAGATGTAAAGAAACACTTCACTGTACATAATGCCGTCGCCAGAATGTCAACACAAAAGTCATCGAAACCATGATGATGGAAACGGCAGTCACTAGCAAAACCAGCAGCCACACATTTCTGCATAAGGCAAGAAAACCAATCGCTTCTACTGCGACACGCCAGCCGCCATATTTGCAGATATTTCTGGATGTTGCTGTTTCGTTTCTAGATGTTGTCTACCCAGCTACGCCATTTTGAGCATGCAGATCACACCGCAACACCTCGAACAGATGTAAACAAACATTTCATTGTACAAAATGCCGTCTCCAGAATACCAAACCAACAGTCCTCTCCGAAAGCACGGTTCATCGTCAAAAAAAAGTGGCAGTCAACCAGAAGACCAGCCACCACACATTTCTGCATAAGGCACAACAACCGGTTAATTCTGGGACATGCCCTCCGCCATTGCTCTGAATATGCAGATCATGCTTCACAACCTCGGGCAGATTCAAAAGCATTTCACACAATATTAACAGCTCACAGCGTCGCGCCACGCACTCAGCGCAGTAGCAGGGCGACAGAACCATAAACTACCAGTCCAACATGAGGAAAATGTGAATGCAACGGTAGCCACGAGCATAAACACCCAGAGGCCTTAACCGTTTCACTGCCTATCCGCCATGCTGGGACTGGAACTCTGTGGTTACCCTCAAGGATAGAGCTCACACTTGCGAATTGTTGTCCTGCTTGCGTGCACTCAGTTTGCACAGTTTCGGACTTATTCACACTCGTTAATACTAACCATTATCTAATAGTTCTTGATTATATCAATTCACCCGCCTCTAAAACTTGGTGGTGACCAGACTGCATGCCCCCACCCCCTAAAAATAATAATGGTAAATTATCTCAAACGACAACTAGTTAATAAACATTCCCATATGTGTGGCACATTACATCTTCCTTAGGTATTTATCATCCCATGGTAAACATTGCCTCAGTGAGTCATGTATTAATGATTATTTTTCATGCGTATTAATGCGATCAACATAGAACAATTAGTATAATGAGCCACATCACAAAGATTCTGCTGAGAATTATCATGCAAAGAGTTAGGAAGAAAATACAACCCGAAATAGGAGAAGAACAATGTGGGTGTCATCAACCGATGTCACAGGCATTCCGGGATAACTTCTCTCGCACCACACAAAAAGACTTGTTAGTCGTACGAGAGGAATTGATTACACATTTTATTGCCACTGGCTCTTTGCATCACATCAATGTACAACAAACAGTCGCTAACAAATCACACAAGAATAAATGCACAGAATTGCCTATCACTAGTCGTTTCCTAACCCTATTGCTAATCTATCTACTAGGCTAATGAAATAAGCATCGACGCTAAGCGATGCGCTCACTACGAAGTCTGTCTCCCGTCTGCCTATTCTCCGCAGTACGCGGAAGGACTTGGGGCGCACTACGGCTTTTGCGTGCGGCCTCATTCAGCACGCTAGAGTAGTGGCCTCTCTTGAGTTTCAGTTTAGTTCTCCGTGTCTATCACGTTGGCGTGATCATGCCGTGACCAGAGTGCTTACTCTCTGGTTGACACCTCCGTGTCCCATGAGAGAACTATGTAATAGTTCCCCTTCTTATTTATTCCCTACACCTACCCTGCCCTCATGTAGGGGCACTGTGTTACCTCTATTCTACTTGAGGTAAACCACTCTTTCAGGGTGGTCTTCATTCCTATATAACTGAGTCTTTGACAGTGGGTCTGTAGAAGGCAAGGGCACAGTGAATGCTGTGTATATACTGAGAACAGTAATTGAGCGTTCTATAGAAGTAAACAAGGATCTATATCTTTGCTTTATTGACTACACAAAGGCTTTCGATAAAGTGAGACATGTTGACATGATAAGGACGCTTAAAGATCTACAAATTGATGGAAAGGACCTTAGACTTGTAAAAAACATATATTGGAAACAACAAGCTGCCATAAGAATTGATAACAATGTAGGTCAATATCAGCCTATTAAAAGAGGTATGAGACAGGGATGTGTAATGTCTCCAGATCTTTTTTCCCTGTACAGTTAATATATATTTAGAAATATAGAAGATATGGAAGGAATCAACATTGGGGGACGATACATCAATAACATTAGATATGCAGATGATACAGTCTTGATTGCAGACAATGAACAGGACCTGCAAAATTTAGTAGATGCGGTTGTTGCACACAGTGAACAACTAGGGTTAGAATTAAATTGTAAAAAGACACAGATTATGGGCGTCACTAGGAAGAAGGAAATACCACAATGTGATATACGAGTAGATGGACATATTCTTAAACAAGTGAATCGATACTGTTATCTCGGCACAGTCATAACATTTGATGGGAGATGCCTTGAAGAGATTAGAACAAGAATTGCCATTGCGAAGGTAGCCTTTAGCAAGATGAAAAACATACTGACCAATAAAAAGATATCAATTGAAACGAGAAAAAGAGTGTTAAGATGCTACATAGAACCTATACTTTTGTATGGATGTGAAGCGTGGACAATAAGCAGTCAAGCTGAAAAACAGCTAATGGCTGTGGAAATGTGGTTTCTGAGGAAAATGCAAAGAATACCATGGACAGATAGAAAAACAAACGAACAAGTCCTTCAAGAAACAAATGAAGATCGTAAACTGATTAGAGTCATTTGACGTAGACAGTCAAAATATTTTGGGCATGTTATGAAAAGAAATGAATTGGAGAACTTGGTGACAGCTGGCAAGATCGAAGGGAAGAGACCAAGCGGGAGACCGAGAAGTAAATACCTGGATGGCTTGGCCTGGTGGCATGGTCGAGACAGGAACACAGAGCTGATCCACTGGTGATCGAGGGAGATGGCAGAACATGACCGCCCACGCATACCGGCATGGCACATGATGGATGTATTAATGCTTATTGTTCTTTTGTTGTCCAAGATTAGCTTCATAAATGAAGTTGAATGAAATAATCAAAGTGTTGTACCAAACTGTATTTCCACGTTAACGTCCGTTATTATGTTATCGTTTCTAAAATTTTTTTTTTATATTTGCTGTTTCTGTGTCGTTCTTTCCGGTTTCCCTGGCCTAGGCGTTAGCGACTTTCTCCGTAATCCCGTATACTCTCGTGAGTAACGTGACGACGGCGAGAATCGGTAGCGGTTCTAACCGCATCGGTATCTTAGGGGTATGTGAGCCGCTCGCTCAGAAAGCAATGGCAAACTACTGAGTGTAATCTTGCCAAGAAATCAACAATCAGCTGAAAGATGCTGATGTTGACAGCGATGTCCTGTAAAGGATATGCAAACATATTAATGTCGTTCTTACACAGGCCTGTGTGTATTCTGTCACATTGTATTTCTCACACCATGACCATTTCCGTTTATTAATAAGGAGTTTTCACCGACTGTCCCTTTTCTCTCATCGCCAGTCAGTTCTATCCAAGTTTGAACTCACGCGCCCTGACATGTCCTTATGTATCTGCATGCTCAGGTTATACCCCTACTGCCCTCATCCTGCCAGCGATACATTTCTTCCTGCTAGAATCACGAAGACGTATTACTGTATTTTCATTTCGGATAGACAGATCTGCCTTTTATTCGGTCTGTGTCTAAATGACTGCCTATCTGTCTTCATGTTCTTTTGTCCGTGTGTCTGTCTGTCCAATCACATGTCTGTCCGTTGTAGTTTCGTGTTAGCTGGTAACAGTGTACGAATCTGTGAACACACTTCAATAAATATCAGCGTCACTGAGAGAAGTAAAACCACGGAACTGCCACGGACTTGAGAAGAGTACCGAGCTCTATTGTATAATCCTCGCCCCCCCCCCCTTTTTCGCCCCGCCTGATAGGCTAATCATTCATTCATTCATTCATTCATTCATTCATTCATTCATTTATTCATTCATTCATTCAGTAGCATGCCCTTTGCAGAACCTCGCTCCCATAACAACCTTCCAGAAAACCTCTCGATCATAAGCAAGATGTCCCGCGTCCGATACACCCATTTCAAAATCATCCGCCACATCCTGCACCCATCTTCTCTTTGACCTTCCTCTTCCTCTCTTCCCAGGCATATACCCCTCATATATTGTTCTCTCCAAACTTTCGTTACGTTTCAAGTGACCAAAATATTTCAGTTTTCTTTGTTTTATCGTCTTTAATAGCCAACCTTGTTCAATATTCAGCTCTTGAAGTATGGGTGCATTTGTTCTTTTCTTTATCCAAGATATTCTTAGAACTGGTCTATAACATTTGTATTCAAAGGCATTTATGCGCTGTCCAGCTTGTTTAGTAAGTGTCCAGGTCTCACAGGCGTATGTTGCAATGTGAAAATTGCATGCTCTTAAAAATCTAATTTTATATATCCCTCTCCACAATTTATTCAGTTGTTTTAGTCTTTGAAGAGCAATAGATATTCGTCGTTTAACTTCTTTCAATGTGTCACCATTGTTGGTAATCAATGACCCAAGATATTCCAAATTTTCCACCGCCTCCAATTTTTCCTCATTAACATATACGTCTTTCTCCATAATGTTTTTATCTGTATGCATTATCTTTGTTTTTGCTATGTTAAGATATAAGTTGTGATTTTCACTATTCAATTGAGTTGAGGTTAATAGGTTTTCTATACCTGTCTGTGTTGTGGATAGCAATACTGTATCATCAGCATATCGAATCTCTGGTATGTCAAGATCACCGATATTTAGGGCATCGTATCGCTCCCTGTTTATATCATCTCTGACATTTCTCATTATATTTTCGGCGTACAGGTTAAACAAATAGGGGGACAGCACACAGACCTGACGGACTCCATGCTTAATGTCAAACCAATCTGATGTCTCACCATCTATTCTAACCGTTGCTTGTTGGTCTAGATAGAGCATTTTTATGGGCTGTATTGCATGTGATGGAAAACCCATATTCCTCATGATTTCCCAAAGTTTCTGAAAACTTAACAACCATCATATGCTACTGCGTTGTCTAAACCTTCTACACAATCAATCAATCAATCAATCAATCAATCAATCAATCGATCGACCGATCGATCAATCAATCAATAATTCATTCAATCAATTAATCAATCAGTCTATAATTCAATCATTTATTCATTCAATCAATCAGTCTATAATTCAATCATTTATTCATTCAATCAATCAACCAAGCAATCAGTCAATAATTCAACCAATAAATCAATCAATCATTCAATCAGCCAATAAATCAAATACTGTATTTACAATAAAGGTTGGCCACAATGGATCTCCAAGACCAGGGGTCACCAAACTACGGCCCAATTAAAAGTTTTGATGGGCCTATTTGGTTGATTATATTCTCCTGTCGTTTCCCTTGTGGTGCTGTAAAGGTATCTGTGGTTTCTTTTCGCTGCTGCTACTTTTACATCTTCTACTAAGCCAGGGGTCACCAAACTATGGCCCGCGGGCCGGATCCGGCCCCCGACGACATTTCATCCGGCCCTCGACCATACTCGATCTTGCTTGATATAACGTATGGAACACGAGACGTTGTGATACAATTTAATTATAAATATTATGTTTATAATAATAGGAGATCTTCACACGTGCGGAGATCTCCAGACTGCTATGTGTCTTAAGTTTACTATTTTCAATTATAAATTATCGTATCTAAATTTTCTTGTTTATTGTAATGTTTGCTTACTTCGCGCCATCCCAAGTACTACCCCGGCTCAGGCTTGCGCCGCCTACGCTCTGACGTTACCATTGCTTCCATGGCAACACACACACACACACACACACACACACACACACACACACACACACACACACACACACATTATTCCCTCCCCCAGATTCTTCGGGTGTCAACACAGGTCCGATGCTCCTGAAATATTTACTTCTTTTTGCCAGTCATCCATATTATGTATGTAACAAGGATTCCTTTGTGTGACACTGATAGGTAAGTGAACTACAAGTGTGAATAGAGGCAATAAAGTAGCAAACATAGCATACAAATGCCATAGAAACCTCGTGTTATTACGATAATAATCTCCCCAGGAAAAGGAAAAATATAAAAAGTGGTTGAAGAGCAAACAGGAATGTGATCGCATAGAATATAGAATAGCGAGAAGACATGTGAATAGAATAGTAAAGAGGGAAAAACAAAAAGACTGGGAAGATTATGGAGAAACCCTAAATAAAAACTACAAGGAGGCAACTAGAAACCTCTACAAAAAGATAGGTGCAATGCGAGCCAGAAGAGAACCCTTTGATCCAACTGAAATAATTAACAGCGAAAATGGAGAACCAATAAGTGAACAAAAACAAATCCTATTAAGATGGAAGCAGTATTTCGAACAACTTCTCAACATCCCATCAGATGTCACAGGAATTCAAGAGACCTATACAGATGTCACCGAAGAACTAGAACCAGACATACTAAAAGAAGAAATTATAGAAGCCATCAGATTAGCCCCATTGAACAAATCACCAGGACAGGATGAAATACCAAATGAACTAATTAAAGCAGCAAGAGAAGTAGGAACAGCTTGGCTACATAGACTATTCAATCATGTTTGGGTAGAACAACAGACACCACGAGATTGGGGAAATGCCATAATTATCCCAATTTGGAAAAACAATTGCAGCAAAAGAGACTGCACACAATACAGAAGCATTTCACTGTTGAGTCATACTGGGAAAATATTTTGCAAAATTCTTGAAAAAAGATTACGAACTACTTTAGAACCCCCAGCTAAGCGAAACACAACTTGGATTTAGGAAAAACAAAGGATGCACAGATGCAATTTTTGCTCTTAGACAACTTATAGAAAAATCAATCGAATTCAATGAAACACTCTACTTAGCCTTTGTCGACCAAGAAAAGGCATTCGATAGAGTAGATAGAAACAAGTTGTGGCTAATCCTTAAACAATATGGAGTGAGTACACATCTAACAAACCTATGTAGAAGTTTATACAACAACAGTGAATGCATAGTGAGAGCAACTGGAGGACACTCAGAACCCTTCACCATAAGATCTGGAGTGCGACAAGGTTGTGTCCTGTCCCCTCTCTTGTTCATAACATATATAGACAACATATGTAAAGAAACCAGCCAAGCAGAGATAGCAAGAATACCACATGACGAGAACACAGAAGAAGAACCAACTGCAAATCTAACCATTAGAGAACTCTTGTTTGCGGACGACCAAGCTCTAATAGCAAAATCAGAAGCTGAATTACAAGACCACATGAATAGTCTAAACGAAATGTGTAGGGAACATAACATGAAAATTAGCACGAGAAAAACAGAGGTAATGACTATAACTAAAGAAGAACAAACAACAACAATTCACCTAAACGAACATCCCTTGAAACAAGTGAAGAGTTTCAAGTACCTAGGAAGTATAATATCATCAAATGGCAGATCAGAAGACGAGATCGAAAATAGGTGCAATAAGGCAAATCAACTCATTGGACAAATGGCACCAATACTAAAGAACAAACATGTATCAGTAACTACTAAGAAAGCACTTTACAACACAATCTTCATACCAACTCTATGCTATCAATGCCAAACCTGGACAATGACAGAAAAAGAGAAAAGAAAAATCACAACAACAGAATTGAGGTTCCTGAGAAGAATACTCAACGTATCAAGAAGAGAAAAGATCAGAAATGAAGAAATCAGGACTAAAGTGGGGGTTAAAGCAGCACTAGATTTTATTAGAAAGCAGCAAGTCAAATGGTTTGGCCATGCAAGTAGGTTACCAGTCAACAGCATGCCACAACAAGCAATGATGTAAAGACCAGATGGAAACAGAGGAAGAGGCCGACCACGTAAACGTTGGACGGAGGGAATAGCAGAATCCATGGGAATGTCGATATACGAAGTCCATAATCGGGCACTCTCACGAAGTTTATACTTCACCTCGACACCGCAAGGTACAAGAGGAACATGATGAGATGAGATGAGAATCTCCCCAGCTCAGAAAAATTCCTCGATCAAGGTGTTAATCGAGCTGGTCTCTAAGCAAGTATTTTTCAACCTTGCTGCTGTAGCAGATCCTTACGCAAATGTTTACGTGGCTCAAGGAACTCTGTGCGACAATCCAAGTGTCTGTCCTACTTTATGTAATAAACCAGATGGGCATAAATGTTGCATTTAGACTATTTCGGTCTTTCTCAGCGGAACCCCTGGCTGCCACTCACCGAAACCCGGTTGAAAAAATCTGCTCTATACTGTTTATTTAGGCCGGCCCTATTTATATATTTTGTAAACCTTATTATGGGATATATTCTATTACCAAAGGTACCTATACACTTTATATTTACTTTTGGTGAGCTGTAGCTTCACCAGTGACCCCTAGTCCTCTGCTTTTCTTGTGTTTCAATAGGATTTTAATTATATTTCTAATTCAATGTCTTTTCAATTTCAGATCCCGCGTACGTCACCCTTCATTATGGTTTCTAAGAAAAGAAAAGTGGACGCCGAGTGTCGCGTTGTAAATGAAGAATGGGGAGTAAAGTACTTTCTTGTGGAAACAAAGGACCAGAAAACCAGTTGCGCAATATGCAGCGAAAGTGTTGTCGTTTTGAAAGTGTACAATCTTCTCGTCACTACGAAACAAAACATCTATCAACATGTTCAAAGTTTTCTGAAAGATACGCCATGAGAAATATGAGTCCATGAAACGTGGTTTAGAAACACAAAGAAATCTCGTCACGAGAAAGTGTGCTGAAAATGAATCTGTCACTTGTAATCATCATCATCATCAAGTGCCGTGCCGGCTGGCGTAGGCGTTCATGGCTCTCCATAGATCTCGGTCTTTGGTTTTCTGGATCAACTCTGGTGCTGATATTCCTCCATGCCACCGTCTCAATCCATCCAGCATCACTTCTCTTGGTCTACCTCTGCCTCTCTTCCCCTCGATCTTTCCAGTTGTTACGATGTTCTCCAATGCCTCTCTTCTCATCACGTGACCGAAGAAAGATGTTTGTCTCTGTCTTATTGTTGTATATAATGTTCTAGTTTCATTAGTCACTTGTAAAAGGTACAAAATAGTGCATAAGATGGCAGAACGAGGAAAACCGTTTACTGATGGCAACGTCATCAAAGAGTGTATGATGGAAGCAGCTAATGACTTGTGTCTCGAGAAAGCCGATTTGGTTGGAACTATCAGCCTTTTGGCAAGTTCAGTTGTGCGAAGAACAGAAGAACTTGGAGAGAACATAGTGCTACAGATACGCGAGAAAACTAGGAACTTGTTGTGGTATTCTCTGGCGCTGGATGTGTCTACTGAACTCTGGAGTACGTTACACATTCTCGTGTTCATTCGTGGTGTCAATTTGGACTTTCAGATAACGGACGAGGGGGAATCCGTTTGCAGCATGCACGGAATAACAACCGAAAATGACATTTTCATTGAAGTGCAAAAAGTTTTGCAAGACCTTCAGTGGAATCATCTTCGATGTGTTACAATTGAAGGAGGAAAAAAAAAAACTTGGCTGGAGAGAGGAAGGGTCTGATGGGGCAGATCAGGACTAAGTTGGAAGATTTGCGAATTCCGGGCGCTCTGTTAATACATTGTATCATACATCAGCAAGCACTCTGTGGGAAAGACTTAGGTATATCTTGTGTAATAAAACCACTCGTTCCTGCTGTGAACTTAATTCGGGGATATGCACCGCCACTTCCAGGCTTTTCTTAAAGAAATCGATTATGAATTCTGTGACTTGCCTTATTACACATAAGTGAGGTGGCTCAGATGCCGTAAAGTCCTGTTTCGTTTTTACAAGCTCCAAAACGAAATAGATGTTTTCCTCACTGAAAAAGATAGAGCTGATCCACAGCTGTCAGATACTACCTGGCTGTCAAAGTTGTTATGTTTGGTCGACATCACATCCCACATGAATGAACTGAATGTGAAACACAAGGGAAAGGATAACCTCATCTGTTATCTCTACAGAATCATCAAAGGATTTCACAGAAAACTGTCATTGTTTGAAGCACAACTGGAAGGAGACAACTTTTCTAATTTTCACTGTTTTAAAGAGTATTGCACTACAATCGTCGGAGACCTCGATTTTCCGAAAAACAACATTATTCGTGAAGAAGCAAATATTCGTGACGTATCAAGCAAATGACTTGTTGAAAGACAATCACAGAGATGGAAAACTTGTTAAATTTTTCCGGATGTGATGTTGAGTTTCCGAAACTGAAGAAATTTGTCGCTGATATGGCATCAGTGTTTGGAACAACTTATGTCTGTGAGCAAAAACTTTCAAAAATGAAGTATGTGAAGTCAACTCACCGAACGAGATTGACCGATAAACATTTGAAAGCAATTCTCTTTATTGGATGCAGCAATTCCAAACCAAACATTGATGATATCCTGAAAGCCAAATATCAGTTTCACAAATCTCACTCACCTTGTTTGCTGGTTAGTTTATGGGATTCGGATATGTGCACACTAGGCCTAATGCAACTATATTTTGCTAAAGTCGCCTTCTTTGATAACTTTTTTAAAGTAAATAAATATGTTGGTAATCTTTGTTTTTTTGTGCATTGCACGCCACTCACCCATGATTAACTTAGTTCTTCGTCTTTTTCCCCAAGAGCTTTCGTTCTGGCTTGCAAGTATTGTTAAAGTTTCATATCCTTTACATAACGTTTGCAGTCAACACCAACATTTTTTGCTATTGTTGATGTCTTGGCAAATTTACGTTCAGTAGTTTGCCATTGCTTTCTGAACGACCGGCACACGCACGATAGCGTAAAAAACCATCGCAATGAGGTCTGCTGCAAAAACGTGCACAGCTGTGTTTGGAACGCGGGTATACGGGATTACGGACTGCGTCCGTAAAACCTTCGCCACGAAGACGGCGCAAGTATTGTACAGAATGAGTATACGGCCCACGCTCGTCATTTTGTCAGTTATCCGGCCCGCTGAGAAAAATGTTTGGTGACCCCTGTCCAAGACGATAGGAAGACAACAGTGCAACAATCTTTCAAACTGACACTCTAACGAACGAACAAACGAACGAACGAACGAACAATCTTTATTTTCAAAGGGTTAAGAATTGGGTACGCAGGCCCGTCTGACATTCTGCCCTTCTTTTCTAATTACTCTCATACATTATTTCATTAAACATCTTAGGCAACACAAGAACAATAAGCATTAATACGCATGAAAAATAATCAATAATACATGACACACTGAGGCAATGTTTACTATGGGCATGATAAATACCTAAGGAAAATGTAACGTACCATACATATGGGAATGGCGATTCTCGTTCGCGACAGCATGGTGGCGTCAGAGCTAGACATGTCCATTTGGGACAGTGACGATATACAAATACTGGCGTTGAGAGTTCATTCCAGTATACCATTCGTGTTGGTTAATGTTTATGCCCGCAATGCGAGTGTGGACGCACAGAAGTGGCAGTGCTTAAGTGGCATATTAGGCCACGAGAGAAATGTTATTTTCTGTGGTGACTTCAACGCTAAAGGCAGATCATGGGGAAACACTTCCTCCAATACACAAGGGGAGGAGCTCGAGACTGCACTGGAAACCATCGACCTGGTTTGTATCAACAGTGGCTGTGTCACCAGGACAGCAAGCCGTCCAGGCGATGAGGACTGTGCTATTGATCTGGCGCTAGTTTCACCTTTACTCACTACAGTGTGTAGATGGGGTGTCCTAGGACACCATGGCAGCGACCACCACCCTTACAGCATATTGGTGGAGAAAGGCAGAACCAGGCAGCACAAGCTAAAGGTAAAGACGTTCCAGTATGACAGTACAGGGCAAGCTGTGGTGAGTAAAATAAGACGTGACAAGCGCAGAACGTTTCAGGGCAGGAAAAAAAGCTGGGAGCAGCCACCGTGGTGGAGTTTCGAGGTGGAGAAGGCTTGGGTGGATAAGCGTAGTGCTGTAAGGAGATGGCAAAATGCCAAGAAGAACAGAGCTGGTCATCCTAGTCCCTGCTTGCACTTAGAAAGAGAGATGCACACAAAAGTAAGCTATTTCAAAAAACTGGTCACGGTGGTTAAAAGCGAAAAATGGGCAGAGGTGTGTCAAAGAGTAAGCACAGACAAGTCACTGAAATTGTTCTGGCGACTACATAAAAGCATGAGTGGTGTAGTCAAGAATAAGAGCATTTCTGACTTCCAAGGTGCTGACCTCATCTGGCAGAGGACTGACGAGGACAAGGGCAAAGCCCTCTTTGAACGCTACCTTGAGCAGAGCAACCAGACAGACATGGGAGGTCGAAATCTGGCCAAGGAGGTCACCTCAGACAGATGCAAGGCCCAGAACACTTCGGATGAAGACACAGTGACAGTGAAAGAAATCAAGGCTGTGCTTCGACGATCAAAAAACAGTGCTCCAGGTCCTGATGGCATAAGATACGACGACATAAATAGGTGTACCGACAATGAGCTAGAGAAACTAGCAGACATTTACAACACCAGTATAGGGAGTGCTAGCATCAAGGAGGAATGGTTACACAGCTATCTGATTCCCTTACCGAAGCCTGACAAAGACCACAAAATAATTCAGGGATATCGAATTATAACCATGCAGAATACAATAGGCAAGCTGCTGGAGAAGGTAATTGCCAGGAAAATATCAAGCCAACTAGAGAGGCAAGGTGTTTTCCCACCTACCCTGGGTGGGTACCGTCCAAAAAGAGAAACCTGGACCAATGCAGCAGTCTTTGCCCATGATGTCTATGAAGGTTTCCACTCAGGCACTGAAACCGTTGCTGCAGCGATTGATCTTGAGGACGCATACAACAGAGTACCACTGGATTTTTTAATGTTTCAGCTTCTTGAACTAAACGTAAGTCCATTCCTCCTTAGTTGGATCGCTGCAGCCCTCTTCGAACGGAAAGTAGTTTTTAGATGTGGCAGTTGGACTTCGGAACCAACAACAGTATATCCTGGCCTACCACAGGGATCACCATTATCTCCGGTACTGTTCAACGCCTACACAGTGAGAATCACCAGTGAGCAGATCACTGGACCTGGCAGGACATTGTCATATGCCGATGATGTTTTAGTGTATCGTCAGGGTAAGAATAGAGAGGAGGTTGCTGGGGAACTACAAACCGAACTCAATCGCATAAGTACTTGGTGTGATGAAGCTGGGGCAATGGTCAACCCAACAAAGGCAACAGTGACTTGGTTCTCGTTGAATAATCATATTGTCAACAATCCAACACCAACTGTAATGCTGTGTTCAGAGACGGTGGAAAGAACGCAGGCAATGAATTACCTGGGGATACGGTTTGATCGAAGCCTTGCTTATAATGTGCACATAGACCAGGTGATAACAAAGGCCAAGCGGGGTTTGGCAGCGATGCGGGTGATGGCGGCAGCAAACTGTGAGCAGCGCCATCTATGTCTTCTGTACGAGGGGCTGGTCATGTCTGTTTTGGAGTATGCAATGGCAATCTTGACTCTCAGCCATAAGCAGATAGAAAGGATGGAAAGGATACAGAATGAAGCTATGCGCATTATTCTTGGATGTACAAGAGATACAGCATGCAGGGCGATGCGCTACCTTCTTGATTTTCCAACCATTGAAGAGAGAATACAAGTTTGCAGGGCACGCGCCTACCTCAGAATTAACGCAAACACACAACATCCACTGCATAGTGAAATTAGGAAGGTGAAGGGCAGCAGGTTAAAAAGAGGACGGTCGTGGATGGGTCAAGCCGAAGACATTCTTCAACAGGTGTGTTCACTTGAGGACTTAGACCCTGGCGAGGAGTGGGTGCAAGTGCCAACAGACTTCTGCACATCCTTTTCAGTTTGCATCCAACTAGATAGAAAATGCAGACAAGAAAATCCGGCTGCTGTTGAGGCTGAAGTACAAGCGTTGATTTTCGAGAATTCGCTAGACGGTGACGCGGTCATCTACACAGATGGGTCGGTCGTCCGACATGTGAGAAGCTCATGGGCCTTTACAGCTCGGGCCGGAGGGAGAATTGTGAAGGAGGACTCTGGTGCTTTCACTGAAACCACAAGTAGCCTGACCATGGAAGTCATGGCAGTAAGTAAAGCAATAACATGGCTCGAGACACAGACATTCACCAGGGCTTGTTTCCTTAGCGACTCAATGAACATGATCAAGAGGATAGAGGAGGGGTCGATCCGAAGAGAATGGTTGCTGCCTCTGAAGCGGTCTCGGCTGGCAAAGATTAGTTTCATCTTCGTGCCAGGGCATGCGGGAGTACAAGTAAATGAGCGGGCTGACAAGCTCGCAGGTGAGGCTACTGTGGAGGGCGGACGCGCCATGGACCAGGCTGACATTCTGAATGCTCTACGTGATGTGAGACTTTTGCGAGAACCAAGTGATGACTGTGAATCTACAACAATGGCCAGACTGCTAGAGCAGCAAATTAAAAGAGGGGTGGCCAAACAAGAACACTACGCAGGAAGCCAAAGAAGATTGATAAACCAACACAGAACTGGCGTCGTTAGCCGCTAAATGCTGCGGGATTTGCTGAGGAGGGGATCCGAGCACTTATGGACTGAATGGTTCGATGTGCAACGAGGATGATCTGTCGACTAACTAACTAACATATGGGAATTTTTATTAACTAGTTGTCGTTTGAGATAATTTACCATTATTATATTTAGGGGAACATGTAGTCTGTACTGAGGTAGTGTTCAAACAGGTTGCGACTATATGTATAATGATTGGTGGTGTCTTTGATTTCTTGTGGAAGATTGTTCCACAACTGAGTGGCAGAGTATGCTAAGCTTGTTTTATATAAGTCTATCCTAGGTTGCCGGTCTCTCTGGCTGTGGGGTTACAACACTTTCTCTCTGTAATCCCGTTTATCACGCAGAGTCTCGTAGCGGAGCGAGAGCTGAGGCGGTTCGACCCCCGCTCGTGACTTGCGGGATACTGAGACGGCCGCTCAGAAAGCAATGGCAAACTACTGAGCGTAATCTTGCCAAGAAATCAACATACAGCTGAAAGATGCTGGTGTTGACAGCTAAGTCCTGTAACGGATATGCTAAAAAAAAAAATCCTAGGGTTAGGGACATGAAGTACATTTAGTCCGCTATGTTTTGCGTTACATTTAAACAATTGCCAAAGGTAGCTTGGAGCATTTTGAAATAGGGGTTTTGTGAAGTAGTTTAGCCTTATTAAAAAGTAGAGTGGCAGTAACTAAAGACGTTCATGTAGAATATAATTGTCTGTAAGCTTATCACCATTGATTAAACGCATTGCCCTTTTCTGGAGTGAATAAAGGCGTTTTGTTATTGATTTGGAGCATCCATCCCAGATTGTGGAGCAATAATCAATATGTGTTTGTATGTGGGAAGTATAGAATATCTTTCTTGTGTTTTCGTCGAGGAAATTTTTAATTTTGGCAAGTTGGTATACTTTGTTGGCTATTTGCTTAACTAGAGCAAAGGGAATTAAAGGTTAGATTTTGATCTATAATAAGACCCAGTGCCTTTTGCTCGGTTACACTTTCTATAGGCGTGCGACCAATGTACAGCTAAAGAGATCTTTTCGAGTTTAGAGTGTGAAGTGTTTGCCTGGTTTGTATTAACATAGACTGTGTTTTAGAAATGTGAATCTCCATGAGGTTTGCATGACTCCAGTTAACTAAACTATTTATTTCCTGTTGCAAGGATAATTCTAGCACATTACAATCATTAGCGTTTGTATATACTGTGCAGTCGTCTGCAAATAGATCGCAGGACGACGACAGATATAAGAGTAGATCATTTATATAAATAGCAAATAACTGAGGGCCAAGTATAGACTCCCGAGGTACTCCAATATTAATGGTATTGGTTTGAAATACAGATTTATTGTGTGATACCACTTGTTTTCTGTCTAATGAAAATGATTTTCTTAATGTCACTATATTAAAGATGACTTTCATTGTTTCTAGTTTCTTAAAAATTAGAATAGTATGATCTGTCATATCGAATGCTTATCTAAAGTCTGTAAACATCGCTAACGTATTAATCTAGTTACTTAATTAATATTAACTGCATTCATCGTCCATTGTTTTAGTTTATACAAATATATAGATGAATTTATTTAACAGAAACAAATATCCATAGAAGGGAGGACGATTTTACAGCTAACTGTAGTTTGGACTTTTACCACTTAATATAATGTTTTATGTCTTTATTAAAGCCTTCAAGCTTTTAAATCTTAATCACTAATGCAGCCAACATCATCTTGGATTTTGAAGGTTGGTGGTGGTTTTGGAAGAAGGCGGATCGTGGACTGTCTTCTTTCGATCTCCTGTCTGTAGTGAAGTTGAAGTTCTCTTCTCCATCCTCTAGACTACTGCTTGAACAACACTGCACTCCGCTTAGCTGATGTTGTGTGATTTGCTAGTCTTTGCTTACAAATGTAAGCAATTTGCTGTTTAAATGTTTATTGTCTATGTGGGCTATTTGCTAATAGCAATATTAAGTTACTGATGTTGATTTGAACAACTCTTTGTTTGAACAGTTGGTTATCATGAATAGCATTTCGTTCCGTGGGGACTGGAATCGAAAGTGAGGATACAAAAATCTGCGGAAGACACGGTATAATAATATCTGGTGAGTGACAGTCCATAGTCTGTGTCCAGCCCGATGTCGGGTGTCGTGCTTGTTCATTTCATAGTACATGACATGTCACTATAGAATAGATATCTCTAGAGAAGGCGTGGGCAAACTACGGACCGAGGGCTGCATGCTGCCCGGCAAATGATATTATGCAGCCATCGAGGGCATTTAGAAATAAATTTGCTTACTTCATTTTTAAGTTATTTTATTGAATTTTACAGAATTTCACGTACCGTTATGATAGTTTTAACATGCTTGATAAAATTTCTTTCTAATTTTCTATTTTTATAAATAGTCATTGACCTTCGTGATGTAATGCTAAAATGAGAATTTATTTATTTTAATATAGAAAAATATTTATCGTCATGTAACAATTTAATAAGGATGATGTTAGGAAAAGCAGATATTTCTCCGGTGAATAAAATGATTTATTTTGCAAGAACATATTTAATTTAACTGATTGCCTGCCAAACAAAAAAGTGGTCATACCCAAACAGAAATTCAAGGCAGAAAATTTGAAGTAGGTGTTTGTCACAATAATGCTTTTAAAATGGTTAAAATGTTAGCAGATGCATTGTATTACATATCAAATTAAAGAGAATTGCACAGGGAACCTGACAGTGTTAATAATTAATTGATAGGTTACAAATATTATGAAAATAATGAGAGTTTTAGTAATAACAATTGAAATTAAAGTGTTAAAAATTATGAAAAAAATTCACTTACCAAGTCTTTGTTTTATATCCGAAGCCGCTAATCCAGTTAAATTTAGTGAATTATATTACACACACCAGTTGTCTTCAAGAATATCACAAGAACTGCTCCATAACATGAATAAAACGCAATGAAATCATAACATTATGAAGTACATCATTTTCCCAAAAAATGGAAAAGCCATCATATTCTTAGTAAAATTCACTGTTAGATTTTTTTTTCAATATTATCACCGTCTTCTACATAATTATCTGAATACTGCACAGGTTCGTTTTAGAATCTATCACAAAGTCGTTTCCATCACAATAACTATAATATAAAACTGTTTAAAACTGTAATTTTATTAAAATATATGAGGTCAAGAACCAGAAGATATGGTCACTTTGAATTTCGAAATATCAACAAACATTCTCCTAAATGTTTACACGAAACCATGCCTGTTCTGTGCACACGGAAGCACATGAAAGGAAAGGAAATCTTTCGCTTTTGGAGTTTAAATAAGTGAGACACTGAAAAGGTGGACTGGAAAGGAAACACGGATACATTAAACCACTATACATAAGAGGGCTATAAAGTGGCATCTGGGTGTGAAATTTGGGTTACTTGGGCTATCAAGTGGCACCTGGCAGGCAATCAGTTAAAAGTTTCTTTGCCGTTATAAATTATTTCCACATTTATAATGTTCAGATTAATTTATTTGTTGTAGTAGTATTGATATATTTCTGAAATTTATTCTGAGTTGTTTTCCGAATATTTTATTTTCACACACAGCCAGAAGTAGCTTTTGTTTCATTTTCTTTTTAAAGTTTTGTAAAATTCTAACTGTTGGAATTTTATTTAAAAAATGAATGTCTCTAAAAACGAGAGATTCAAGATGAATGCCGCGTTTTTAATGATGAAAGGACAACTAAGTTCTGTTTTATAAAAGTTTGTAGCAAACTAGTTTGCTTGTTGTGTCGTGAGTCAGTGGCTGTCTTCAAAGTGTACAATTTAAACAGACATTATCAAACAAATCATTCCGATTTCAGATACAATTTAACAACCGATGTGAGGGAAAGGAAATGCCCGGAGTTGTTAAAAACTTTGGAGAAACAGGAATCTGTTTTCACTAAATAGTCTTCAATTCAAGATGCTGCAACAGAAGCTAGTCTTGTGCCGTTACACAGAATTGTAAAATAGAACAAGCCGTTTTCAGATGGCGAGTTCATCAAGAAATGTTTGCTAGATATAGCAAACATTATGTGTCCAGAAAAATTTTTTTTTTTTTTAAAAATTGACAACATTACTTTATTTAGAAGAACTGTGGTCAGACGTGTTGACAAGATAAGTGACAATTTGATGCATAAACTTCATGATACAATTAATCAATTTGTGTGGTATTCTCTTGCATTGGGTAAGAGTATCGATGCACACAATACTGCACAATTATCGATATGTATACGTGAAATAAACACTTCTTTCTACTGAGTGTTGAGTCACTTAAAGACACAAACATAGGCCTGGATATATTCAATGCTGTTACTAACTGCATTGAAAGAAGTCGTTTTGTTGGAACAAGATGGCAAGTGTTACAACTGACGGAGCTCGTGCTTTAACTGAAAAAAAATGTAGGTCTGGTAAAGTTGATAAGTGATCAGATTAAAACAAAATATCCTGACAACACATTATTACCACTTCACTGTGTGATTCATCAAGAAAGTCTGTGTAAAACTGTTTTGAATATCAAGCATGTTATTGACCCAGTTGTCAGTGTCACCAACCTCATTAGATCAAGAGGACTTAATCACAGACAGCTCGTGGCATTACTTGACGATTTGGAAACTGAACATTCCAATGTCCTGTACGACACCTCAGTGTTCGATGGCTTAGCCTCAGCAAGGTGTTGAGACGAGTGTGGGTCGTTAGAGAAGAAATAGTGATGTTCCGAGAGATGAAGGGCATTGCATGTGACTTTAATACTAACATTTTCAATACAGAGTGGAAGTTAGACTTTATGTTTGCCATCGAAATTATGGAAAAGTTAAATGAACTGATTGTCAAACTTCAGGGTAATGGTGTGTTTGCACATGAATTGTATGTACATGTAAAATCATTTCAGGCATAGCTCTCACTGTTCTGCAGACAAGCAAGTGTTTTGTCACTTTTCTTTGCTGAAACAAGAAACCATTTCTAGTGAAATAACTGAAAAGTACAAAGCCCAATTAGAGGCATTGACTGAAGAATTTGGATGAAGATTCCAATATTTCAAGAACTTAGAGCCACAATTCAATATTCTCAGTTCCCATTTTAGTGCAGAAGCTGATGCAGCCACAGAGGACTACAGATGGAACTGCTTGAATTACATGCAGATCATGACCTGAAATAGAAATTCAAGTCAGATAGTTTTACTGGATTTCTATGGATCTTTATCAGAAGAATATTTCCCAACTTGAAAAAAATTTTGCAGCTAAACTTTCATCATTGTTTGGATCAACACACATTTGCAAACAAGCATTTTCTTTCTTGAAGATCAACAAATCTAGGAATAGGTCTTTTTTGTCGGACTGCAACTTGCACGCAGTCATTCGAATTTCAACAAGTAAACTTGCTCCAGATTTCAATAATATTGTACAAAAATTGCAAGCAGTTACATACATCTCATTTGAAATCAACAATTGTAGTGACAATGTAGTCAGTTTGTTTCTAAATTAAAGCCATTGATAGATACTTAAAAAATATTATAATAAAAAGTTAAATAATTTATAATAAGTTATAATAATTCAAATTCTTTGAAGCTGCCAGAAACGTTAAAGGTTGATGATTACACTGCACAGTAAAGTGCTTCCAGTACAAATAAGCTTGAAATTTCTCCACAGCCCAAATTAATGTCAAACATTCCTTCTCAATGGTAGAATAATTTTTCTCTGCCGAGTTCAATTTCCTATGTTCACATGCAACAAGAAATAGTACTGAGTGCTCATCTTCTTTCCTCTGAAGTAATGTAGCACCAGTCCCAATGTTGCTTGCATAGGTTAGCAGAATGAATGGTCGTTTGAGATCGGGAAGTTAAAGTACTGGTTTTGCAGTTAAAGCCTTCTTGAGAGCTGAATAAGCCTTCTCACATTCGTCCGACCATATGACTTTATCTGGTAAGTTTGGTTAAAGAAGCTGTCAGGGAATTGAAGTGTTTGATGGATTTCTGGTAGAATCCACAGAATGAAACAAAAGATCTAATATCTGTTTTAGTTCTTGGACGAAGTGTTTGTTATAGCGTCTCTATTTTTCCTTCATGAAGATTCATGAATCCCTGAGATACCATATGTCCAAGAAAATCAAGTTGGCAGAATCCTATCTGACACTTCTTTGGTCGTGCTGTCAAATCAGTGTCTTTCAGGCGTTTGAAAAGAAGGTGGAGTTCCTTACGATGTTTCTCAAACGTCTCAGTAGCAATCAGGATATCATCCATGAAATTGCTTATTGCAGGATGTTAAAGTGGTTCGAGTAATTTCCTCATCATGCGTGTAAAGACAATAAGAGCATTACTCAATCAAAATGGAAGAACGTTGAACTCATATTGGCCATCAGGGGTGCTGAAAGCGAGCCATTGACGAACTTCTTATTTTACCGGAATCTGTTAATATCTTTTACTGAGATCAGTCCTAGTGAAGTACTTGGCTCTGCTGAGACTAGTGAAGAGTTGGTTGTGATTAAGCAAACATTCAGCCTGAAAATCCGTTATAGCATTGAGCTATCGATAATAGATGCACAATCTATGTTCTCCACTGGGTTTTTTCAATAAAACCACACTTGCACCGTAAGGTGACTCAGATGGAAATATGATTCCATTTGAAAGCATTTTCTGGATCTCTTCTCTTAAAGCTGTCACTTTGGCGAAGAGAACTGTGTAGGTTTTGACTCTCACAGGTGTAAGGTCATTCAACTTCATGTCGAACTCTACCAAATCTGTAAGTCCTGACTTGTCGGTAAGTTCTTCATCATATATAGCTACGAGATCTTGAATCTGCTGTTGCTGATCCTGGGTTAGTGTAGGACTGATGTCTACACCCCGATAAGTTTCTTTTGCATGGTCTACTTTTGTAGCCACTGCCAAAGCCACCAGATGAGATGTCTCAGTGGTAGGCCTTTCATTGTATTTCCTCAAGAGGTTTATGTAAACATCTTCTGTTTCCGTCTGATGGAAATCTTGTAGTTAGTGCGATAAATCTTCTCGATCACTTTATATGGTCCTTTCCAACCGATCTGCAACTTATTCTAACTCGTTGGAAGAAGTAACAGCACTTTCTTTCCCATCTCCAAGTATCTATCCTTTTCTTTCTTGATGTAGCAGCGAGCAATTCTACGTCTAGCTTGTTGTAGATTGTCTGACGCTAGCTCCCAATCATGTTGAGACGTTGTTTCAACTCATCCACTTAGGTGGATGCAATTACAACTGTCTCATCTACTTGATCATCAGCCCAAGTGCCAAGTAAAGCCTCAAGTAGTCCCTTGATCGGTCGAACAAACAACAAAGTTGCTGGTGCAATCCCAGATGAGTGATGGGCTTCTTTCTTATAAGCGAATAATGGTGCAGATATATAAATATCCCATGTCTCTGCCACACTACAAGTCCGGCGTGTTCATAAACTGTTGAACGCAACTGAGCAAATAGTGTGTCAATTAAATGTCTGGCTTGACACCACAATCGTAAAAGCAAAATGAACAAATGTTCAACGCTGGAACAGCAAGGTAAATGACTTTGAAGATAACGGCCATGCTGAAGATGTTGATACGTAATAACATTTAATAAGTTCTCACAGTCAGTTTGAGATTTTCTATCAATTCTATCCGTACCTAGGTGCTTGTTGTTGCCAAGCGGGACCTAGTTCTATTTACAGGAACTCATTGATACTCAACACTAACCTGCTTACATAGATGTTGTACCTTCGTATCTTCCATTGCCCTACTGTCGTTCTGCCTGCAGTTCTCCTTTGCCGCTCTGCGCGATGTAAGTCTAGGTACCCCGTAAGTTCTATAGCGACACGTTGTAGCTAACCCTGTATATATTCCTTCCTTGCTATCTCCGTCGCAGCCACTGTTTCATGTGCCAACACTATTCTATCGCCAATATTTGCATTTTATGGCCTTTATTACCTTCCCAACCGATGTCCTTCCTGTTGATATCTGACGTCACTGTCCTTTGTGTTCTTTACCAACAGTTTCCTTAGTTTCTTGTGGGGTTTTCCCTATATGATTTTCTACCGCCTTTTCCGATGACGTCATTCTGTCTAAACGCTATGTGGCAGTATGCCCCCCTCCCTGTTAAAATGATGCAATCATTTTTTTGACATCAAGGTAATTAACCTGACACATAGCAGTCCCTAAGGACAAGCGTCCTTCTCTAGGTCAAAACCTGGAGTAAGGGGACGTGAGTAAATAAACAGGTACCAGTTGCATTTACTAGTGTCTTGTAACCATCTGTGCAATTATTCCGACTGCTATGTCAAGAAGCTTAAACCGGTAGGTGAGGTACTAGTATTATGACGTCATAATTTTAGGCGTAATCGAAGTAAATGCTCTTTAAAGACGTCATCATAAACTCTTTGCGTAGGTGTGGCAATAATGACTGAGTGACAATATAATTTAACGGCGTATTTCATAATGATATATGTAGTGGTGGCCAATCGCACTCGACTGTGCAGTGTCACTTTGTCATGGCGAACAATGTCCCTGCCAAAGAACGAATTAAACAAACCATGTACATATCCGAATAACACTAACAAATTTAACATAATTCGCAATTTGTTGTTTTTCAACAGTAATCTACCTGGGTGAATGTATGCAATATATGTTAATCAGCCTAACGAAAATCCAAATACGAACGCAGACAATAAGTAAGAGAATATAACATACATAAATTTTTAGAGACGACTAAGAAGATCTGCCAAATTATTGTCTTTGCCTGGAATGTGACAGATATCAAATTCATAGTCCTGTAACAGAAGTGATCATCTATGAATTCTGGAGTTCTTTGGATGACCAGATTTAAAGATCTGCAATGGTTTATTGTCAGAAAGAACTAGGAATTTTCTCCCAAGAAGGTATCTAGAAAATTTATCAATGCTCTCAATTAACGCTAAAGCTTCCAGTTTGGTAATTGCATAATTTCTCTGAGTATTTGATAGTTTCTTACTGAAGTACAGAATAGGATGCAATTTACCATCACGTATTTGAAGTAAAACAGCTGAAATTGCATGAAAACTAGCGTCTGTTTGTAAAACAAAATCTTTAGAGATATCAGGCAATTTAAGAATAGGATATGTGCTGAACAGAGTTTTGATCTGTTGTAATAATTTATCATGATCACCTGTCCAGATAATTTTCGTTGGGTGACCTTTTTTTAGAAGTTCAGAAAATGTTGCCGTCATATCAGCAAAGTTAGGAATAAATTTCTGATAGTAATTAATGAGACCCAACAGACTTCGAAGTTCCTTCTTAGTGGTAGGTGGTTTAATATTTAAGATCTTGGTAACTACTTGTGGATCAGTTTTACGGAATCCGTCAGAAATTCTATGACCAAGGAATTGTATTTCAGTGAAACCTATTTCTATTTTGCTAGGTTTTGCTTTCAGACCATGTTGTTGTATTCTCTGAAATACTTGTTTTAATATTTTAACATGTGTGTCAATGTCAGAAGTATGGATACAGATATCATCCATATATGTAGCAACATTAGAAATACCGTGTAGTAATTTTCTCATCATACGCATGAATGTGCTTGGTGCATTTTGTAACCCGAATGGAAGATATGCCCATTCGTACAAACCTAAAGGAGTACTAAATGCTGTAATATGCATGGAATCTTCATCCATGGGGATTTGCCAATATCCTTTAGTAAGATCAATCTTGGAAAATAACTTAGAGTTTGCCATGCTTTCAATTAGTTCATCGATATTTGGCATTGGTTTAGCATCGAGGAGTGTTAACGCGTTCACTTTCCTGTAATCGACACACAAACATAGTGAACCATTTTTTTTCTTCACAATGACTACCGGAGAACAATAATTTGAAATGGACTTCCTAATTATACCACTTTGATCAAGTTCAGATATTTCTGCTGTAATCTTATCCAGATAATGTAGAGGGATAGGATATGGTTTCACCTTTACTGGAATATCAGATAGTAAAGTAATTTTGTGTTTAATAAGTGATGTTTGCCCAGGTTTATCAGAAAAGATTGTGCTAAACTCTTGTATAGCTGAAATAAGCTTATCTTTATCTTGTGGTGATAGTTTGTTATTAATTTGTATTGCTTGCCAATCCTTATCACTGTTAACTGTTGGTGTTGGTATTTGTTGTGTAATAGCGTCTTCTTGTTGTTCGTTGATAACCCAGCAAGCTGCTGCAACTCTATGTGGTATTTGTTGGTTATCATACGGAGTGTCAGTGTCACGTGTAACATAAGGTTTTAGCATATTAATGTGGAAAATTTTATTTTTCCCTTTTACCTCAATGACATAATCGACGTCGCTAACCCTTCTGATGACTCTAAATGGACCCTGCCACGAAGTAACAAGACAATCCCGAGGGTCGGGAATTAACAGTAGCACGTTGTCCTCTTCTTTCAAGACTATTGTCTTGGCCTTTCTATTGTCGTATTGCCTATATTTTCCCCCTGCCTTCTCAAGTGCTGATTTAGCAATTTGACAAGCTGTCATGATTTTATGTCGCAACTGCGTAACCATTTCATACGCTTCTCTTTTAGGGTGGTCATATGTTTTTGTAGTCAGCATGTCATTGTATAGCATCAATGGACCACGAGGATTGGCTCCAAATGGAGAAAAACCAGTACTAGCTTGTGGTACCTCCCGGTACGCAAATAATACTGCAGGCAATAGAATGTCCCAGTCTAAACGATATGTGACAGTCTCTGGTTTTTCATGAGCCAACTGTCTGAAGATGGAAATAAGGATACCGTTAAATCGTTCCACTGTCCCATTCGAAGCCGCGTGATATGGATACGTGTGAATCTTTCGAGACTGGAAGAGTCTGAAAATTTCCCTAATTAGCTTCCCTCTGAATTGTGATCCATTATCAGTTAGAATTGTGAGTGGAAATCCTGACCTAGTAAATATGTCAAGTAGAGCTTCAGCTACATGCTTTGAATCGCTTGATGACATAGGCACTGCTTTGGTCCACATCGAGCAAGTGTCCCCAAGTGTAAATATATATCTGTTCTTTCTCTTAGTTATGTTAAGAGGTCCCACTATTTCCCACAGCCACGTTTTCAAATGTTGTGTCAGTGATGGGCATTTTCCCTAAGGTTGCTGGTGCTGTCCTGTGCTTTGAGGCCCATGTGCTAGTGTTTAGAGATCCCCTGCGTTGTAGCATTGATTGCTATGTGTCCACTAAATGGTAGACTATGGCCTATATCTAGAATTTGAGCTCTGTATGAAGAAGCGACAACGAGTTGCGCATGCTTATGTCCTTCTTTTCCTGCCCTTCTATGTAGAAGTTCATTCTTCATGTACATTTCACCTTTATGTGGGGGTTAATGTTCTTTAGGCAGTTTGTAAAAACATGCCGCTAAGGTGATATCTGCTGCCTGGGCTTGTTTCAATTCCTCTGGTTGAGGATTTGTTGGAGTTGTCGACGCCGGAACTTTCCTAGCTTTCTGTCTAGTCGACATGGCTGAGACTATCACAGACTGTACATGATCTCATAAAATACGTAACGACACCCCAATATCACAAGGTAGATTGAGTCATCTAGGACCGCGACACTTATTTCGCCAGTCACATAACGTGAAATTAAGTTTACATTTGCCAATGGTAATGACATCGGGACGGAGCCTTTTAAAGGCCCATGGATGTCAATTGTTTTCTCAGTGACTTGATCAGGGTTCATTAACGTTGTAGCAACAACTGCATCAAATTGTATACCAGTATCGCATAGACACGTGGTAATGAATCTCTTAAGTGTAATTGATTCTATTATTGAAAGTCTTGAAATGGTGTCTTTATGTTCGTCCTTAAATGGATGGTCATCAGTGTTCACCTTCTTTGCTTCCGGTTTTACCATACATGCAGCAGTTTGAGGAGGGGATTTATACCGGCAGTCTTTCATGTGTTGTCCTGTAATATTGCACTTTAAACAGTACCATTTCTCTTCTCTCAATGCATGTTGGTTTCTATTTCGGGTGATGGTCTTTGTCTTACCATAACTGTTGCCATTATTTTCCTTCGGCTTCTGAGAATTGTCATACGAGGGAGTAAGTGTTGTCCGACGATTACCCCCAGCTTCCTTCTGTGACTTTTCAAATCTCACCACCATGGTAATAATAGCATCCAGTTTTTCAGCTTCATGCTGAGTAAGGAATGTCTTCATTTCAACTGTCATTCTATCTTTAAGCTGATCTATGATGATCATTTCCTGAAAAACCACATGTTTCCTCAAATTTACCTAATATGTTCAACTTGTGTAAATATGTCCTCAATCTATCTATAAATTGGGCGTAGGTTTCTCTTGGCTCTTTCCTAGCACTTTGGAACTTCTTTTTATAGCTATCTGCACAACTTCAAATCTGGCAAGTAATGCCTCTTTGAGAACTTCACAATTGTCAAGTTCTTCCGGACGCAGTTTGGAGAACACCTCATATGCAATACCTTGCAATCCCTGAGATAAACTTATACTCCATTTGCTTTCCTCCAATCCACGCATTGAACACATTCCCTCATATATGGGAAGATAACTTTCAATCTTGTCACTGTGTTCTAAAAATGGTTGCAAAAGAAACTCCATGGCACCCGTCTGAAGAGAAGAGGCCTCTGGATTTGTCTCTGCTATCAGGCTATCATTAGATGTTGAAGTCGATGGATGGCTTCCTAATTCCATTCTCCAAATTTCGAGCTCATTCTCCAACTTTTGTATTTCAATAGCACGCTGGCGATTTTTCTCTTTGATTTCTATTTCAGCCTGTAGCTTTTTCTCTTCTAATACTTTGTCCATTTTCAATCTTTCATGTCACTTAAATTCCTCTGACCTACACTTTGCTAATTTTGAGCCTTGGAAACCACAATGTTTTACCGTTTCCAGAAACTGAGTTCTTAGTTTAACTGCCTCTGCCATTCTCTAAAAATTGTACCTTATCTGTTAACAGTCAATGAAATCTGTTTATACTTCTATTCAGAAATAGATATATGTTAGAGATGAGATAGTTACTCTATATTGAGCAGACAAGAAGATTATCAAGCTAAATAATTTATAATAAATTAGACAAGTATTTACAACAAGCACAAGCAAAATAACTACACAATGGCCAACATATTAACCTATTTCACAATCCTAAACTTCTCTAGGAGTAGGGAACATGATGATCTTCTTCTTCTTCTTCTTCTTCTTCTTCTTCTTCTTCTTCTTCTTCTTCTTCTTCTTCTTCTTCTTCTTCTTCTTCTTCTTCTTCTTCTTCTTCTTCTTCTTCTTCTTCTTCTTCTTCTTCTTCTTCTTCTTCTTCTTCTTCTTCTTCTTCTTCTTCTTCTTCTTCTTCTTCACCGTTCCGAGCCATTGAGGTTCTTTGCTGCAGATACAATCTGTCTCCATTCGTCTCTTTGGTTGACCTTCTCTTGCAGTCGTTGATTCCAAGTGCTTGTAGGTCTGTATATATAAATATTATCTCTCCGCCGTCTTCTTGGTCTACCTCGGGGTCTACGGTCATTTATTTCCTGAGTGTAAGCGAGTTTTGTTATGATGATAGTTATAGAACACTTGTAAATTCACAATTATGTGTACTGGAAGACGCTATCCAATTTGTGAATTAACAACTATAATATCACGGACGATGAGCCACCAATTTGTGGTATGTTCAAATAGAAATGGGAGAATAATACCCAAATCTTATTAGCCAACTATTATAATAAAACTAGAACTGGATCGTAGAAACAAAGTTCCTTAATATAGGTCAAGAGAGCACAGGGAAGTTACCGCATTCAGCAGAGGAGAAATCTCACTCTAGATAATCTGATGCGTGTTGTCTCCTGCCACATTATGCTCCCCAGAGTTGATGTTTAATTATATAATAATCCTACTTTAACTTCATAAAAACAAGATAGAAGTCAACAAGAAAAAATAATTAACTCCTTGCTGTAAATTTTAATTCTATAATTGGATAACACAGGTAGGGGGAGGGGGGTGTCCAACTGGCATATTGAAAAATATACACAACTCAAAAAAAAAAAAAAAAAAAAAAAAAAAAAAAAGAAACAGAATAGCTCGAATAGTCATCACAATTCAAGTAATTAAAATGGAACCGTTTCTTCCTCAGGTGCTAAACTAATCTTCTTTTAGTTCAACACAGAATCTAATATAAAGTGTCCATGATTTCATAGCAGGAGTAATATCAAATGTCCATGATTTCACCACAGGAACTAATGTCAACTGTCTATGATTTCACCACAGAAACTAATATCAGATGTTTATGATTTCATCACACTCATTGGCACCTTGCCGTCTTGACAGACGATAGTTTGTGCTTTAAAAAGGCATAATAACTTTTAACTATGGCGGTAGCGAGTGTGACTGATAAGGCCAATTTGCGCTGTAAATGTCCGTTCACAGTGGGTGCATGTGAACACGTGGTCATTTCCACCATCATGCACCATCTTACGTCTCAAACGCTTGGTGTGTGACTTTTCTGCAATAATTTTCTCCTTTGACTTTATTCCATTTCTGATATTTGCCCTCCATGCAACACGTTCAGCGGCGACTTGCTCCCAATGTGCATTATCAATACCTGTATCAATCATGTCCCGCTTACACACATCTTTGTATCGTAGTAGAGGCCGACCCTGAGATCTCTTACCCATCTGTAATTCACCAAAAAAGATATCCTTTGGTATTCTACCATCATCCATCCTCCTAAGATGTCCTATCCATCTAAGTCTACGAAGACTGAGCATGGAATAAACTGTCACACAACCTGATCTTTCCAATACTTCAGTATTTGTGATTTTGTCTTGCCACTTAATACCAAGAATTCTTCGCAGACACCGCATATGAAAGCTGTTTAAATTGTTCTCTTGGTGTGAGTAAGTTGTCCAGGTTTCACTGCCATATAGAAGAGTACTAAGGACACAGGCTTGATAGACAAGGACTTTTGTTTTGGCAGTAAGCTTCCTGTTCTCCCAGACTCTTTTTCTTAACCTGTTCATTGTTGTTGCTGCCTTACCAATCCGGATGTTGATTTCCTGATCTAGGGATAATTTGCTATTTACCACTGATCCTAGATATGTAAAATGGTCTACTATCTCTAGTTCAGCGTCGTCAATAAAGATTGATGGTACCCCATGTGCACCTTGTGACATAATCTGTGTCTTCTTTTTGCTAATTGTTAAACCAAATTCAGAACAAGCATTGGAGAATGCAGATAGTAGACATTGCAATTCTTCCTCAGAGTGGGCTGTAACTGCAGCATCATCTGCAAAAAGCAACTCTCTGATCAGTACCCTCCTAATTTTGGTCTTAGCCTTCAATCTCTGAGCATTGTAGAGGCCGCCATCTGAGCGTGAGTGAATGTATATACCACCATCCTGATCACGAAATGCATATTTCAGTAGAAGTGAAAAGTATATTCCAAAGAGGGTGGGAGCTAGTACACAACCTTGCTTAACTCCACTCTTGATTTCAAATTCTTCAGAAGTTGCACCATCAAACTTGATTATACCCTTCATGCCTGTGTGGAACGATTCCACAATGGACAGAAGAGTTGGTGGGCAGCCAATCTTCTTTAGTGCCTTGAACAGACCCTCACGACTGACCAAATCAAATGCCTTTTTTCATCACACTAGACTAAACATATTCCTGAGGTTATCTATAGGATTCCCTGAAATCCGGATACTACTGTGTTTGGGATACTGTTGTTGGCCATGCTATAAGAGAGGATATTATAGTGTACTTAGCTGATTTCCACCATGCTGGGGCTGCTTCTGACATCAGAGGGGTCAATGATTTTTAATGGAGTTTAGCTCTTCCAGCAGTAGCAAGGCAATCTCCTCATCCTGCATTGACCATCCTGATGACATTAATCAGCATTCATGACTATACCCCAGTTTCAGCCCCCCCACCCCCCCACCCCAAAAAAAAGGACCGTAATCGCCCAGCCAATAAAGGACACATTTTATCCCAAAAATGAAAACGCAACTTTCTCCTAGACCATCATTTTGTAGACTGTCGCTCAAATTCGGAATCTGGATGCAACTTACATAAACTCATCCCAAATTTGCCTAATTTAAATAATCCCCTGTCAATTCCTCTCTCTACACAAATCAGATTAATCCTAGTTGGGTATTTGTCTGGCGCGAACTATTTTCGTCAGCTTGCAAGTGGCTGGCAGATGTTGCTTACATGACAGACCTTCACCAATAATCTTCTCAGCTTGCTGACATCAGACGCGCAGCTGTTATGCAGGTGTTGTTTTTCACAGGGAAGGCGGTTTCTTTGTTTAACCGCTGCCATGCTTCTAACTCGCAGGGGGTGCATTTTGTTATATTTAAAAATTGTAGGAGTGGCCTGCTGTAACATTATGAACAGTTAAAGCGGTTCGCATTCTGTAATAAAAATATTGCTGTGGGCGTAGACAGTAAAAAATGTCACAGTTGTAAGAAACGTATGTGTGGAGATTAAGTAATATATGGTTGACCAAACAATATAGGCTGCAAGGAGCGCATGCGTGGAGATTAATGTAATATATGTTGACCAAAAATATATAGCTTATAAGGAATATATGTGTTGAGATTAATGTAACATATGCGTAACCAAACAATATAGGTTGTAAGGAACGTATGAGTGGATAGTAATGTAATATATGGGCGACCAACAATATAGCTTATAAGGAACGTATGTGTTGAGATTAATGTAACATATGCGTAACCAAACAATATAGGTTGTAAGGAACGTATGAGTGGAGATTAATGTTATATAATGGTAACCAAACAATATAGGTTGTAAGGAACGTATGAGTGGAGATTAATGTAGTATATGGGTGATCAAACAATATAGGTTGTAAGGAACGTATGAGTGGAGATTAATGTAACATATCGGTGACTAAACAATATACGTTGTAAGGAACGTATGAGTGGAGATTAATGTAATATATGGGTGACCAAACAATATAGCTTATAAGAACGTATGTGTTGAGATTAATGTAACATATGCGTGACCAAATAATATAGGTTGTAAGGAACGTATAAGTGGAGATTAATGTAGTATATGGGTGATCAAAGAGACCAAGAGAAGACAAAGAAGTAAATACCTGGATGGTTTGGCCACATGGCATGGTCGAGATAGTACCACAGAGCTGATCCACACCTCTGGTGATCGAGTGAGATGGCAAAACTTGACCGCCCACGCTTATCGGCATGGCACATGATGGATGGAAACTATATAGGTTGTAAGGAACATATGAGTGGAGATTTATGTAATATATGGGTGACCAAACAATATAGGTTGTAAGGAACGTATGAGTGGAGATTTATGTAATATATGGGTGACCAAACAATATAGGTTGTAAGGAACGTATGAGTGGAGATTAATGTAACATATGGGTGACTAAACAATATAGGTTGTAAGGAACGTATGAGTGGAGATTAATGTAACATATGGGTGACTAAACAATATAGGTTGTAAGGAACGTATGAGTGGAGATTTATGTAATATATGGGTGACCAAACAATATAGGTTGTAAGGAACGTATGAGTGGAGATTAATGTAACATATGGGTGACTAAACAATATAGGTTGTGAGGAACGTATGAGTGGAGATTAATGTAACATATGGGTGACTAAACAATATAGGTTGTAAGGAACGTATGAGTGGAGATTTATGTAATATATGGGTGACCAAACAATATAGGTTGTAAGGAACGTATGAGTGGAGATTAATGTAACATATGGGTGACTAAATAATATAGGTTATAAGGAACGTATGAGTGGAGATTTATGTAACATATGGGTGACTAAACAATATAGGTTGTAAGGAACGTATGAGTGGAGATTAATGTAATATATGGGTGACTAAACAATATAGGTTGTAAGGAACGTATGAGTGGAGATTTATGTAATATATGGGTGACCAAACAATATAGGTTGTAAGGAACGTATGAGTGGAGATTAATGTAACATATGGGTGACTAAACAATATAGGTTGTAAGGAACGTATGAGTGGAGATTTATGTAATATATGGGTGACTAAACAATAAAGGTTGTAAGGAACGTATGAGTGGAGATTTATGTAATATATGGGTGACCAAACAATATAGGTTGTAAGGAACGTATGAGTGGAGATTTATGTAATATATGGGTGACTAAACAATATAGGTTGTACGGAACGTATGAGTGGAGATTTATGTAACATATGGGTGACTAAACAATATAGGTTGTAAGGAACGTATGAGTGGAGATTTATGTAACATATGGGTGACCAAACAATATAGGTTGTAAGGAACGTATGAGTGGAGATTTATGTAACATATAGGTAAAGAAACAATATAGGCTGTAAGAAAACTTTGTATGGATATTTATATATAACATATTAGGAAGAAACAATATAGGCCAGGTGTCGCCAACATTTTTGTAATGCTATGCCGAAGTAATGTTGCAATGTCAATGCCACTTAGCTTGCCAACCTAAGTCAATGATATGTTTCATATTCAACAACCATTGAATGAAATGAATTCGACCTTGTATGAACATGTTTCCAGCACATGAGATAACTAGTGAAATCTCTCAGACTAAAAGCCAACAAACATTGGTGACCAGCAGGCGGTCGGCTTGTGGCTCTCTATATCGCGTAGAAAAGACGAATTGAGTTAATCTCAGTGAAGAGAAGGGAACATTGACGTTAACTATCCAACAGCTCAATGAAGAGCTGAACACTATGACGTGAACTATCTAATAACAACTTCAATTAAAGAGTTAAATACAATGAAGGCATATTCACACGAAACCACACTTGACGCGTAATGCAACGGACGCTCAATAGTTGACGTGAAATATTATCCTCAACAAGTGTAATAAATCCTTAGTTTATTCTGAACTTTGGAAACGCGGTATCAAATTTTATCCACGTTAGTGTTCTGATGTTAGTAATATTTTACAAGTGTAGGTAATGTCATCTCGATTGGCTGTACTATCAAGAGTTATCAGGCGGCACAGTTCCCCAGACACACTATCGTTTCACAATATCGCGCAACTATAGCTTGGCCACACTTCGACTTTCGTCAATGGCGATACTAAATACAACAGCATGTTGTAATCCAGTTGTTTGCTTCACCGTTACCATTTTAGTTGTATTAGTTATGCCCATCTCGCTTGTTCTCACAGATGCCGCATTTCTCGTACCCGAGACAGTCATGTTTCCGTATTTGGTAAATCACTAAACATAACAGGAAGACTGTGTCGTACCGTTCTGCCGATTAGAATAGATAACACTGACAGCTTCTCTGTTGGTAACATTACTAACACTTACTAAATTGGTGGGGGGGGGGGGGGCGTGGCCTCGAGGTATGGTGTCCGCCTCGAGTGCTGGAGGTCCCGGGTTCAAGCCCCGGTGATGACTGGGATTGTTTCTCGTGGACTTCCAGTAATAAGATTTTCCCCGGTCTCTGGGTAGTGAGATCGGACGCCCTTGTGTATTGTTGCGCACGTAAAAAAATCCCTTGGCAGTTGGAAATCGAAAAAGAGTAGCCTAATGGCGCTGCCCGGGCAAAACTTCGAGTTTAAAAAAACCCAAAGTATTTCAGGATCCTCGCCGGTGCTACGGAGTTCGTGCACTGAGCTGAGTTTCTCCAGACTCAGGTTTGAGTTATGAGGAGAACGAAGCACTTATGGGTTGCACCCGTGTTCCATCATGTTGATCCATCGACTAAACTAAACTAAACTAAACTAAACTAAACTAAACTAAACACTCACGATATTCAATGTGCTGGCTCCTGGGGAAGCCCCTCTTCAGGGCAGGCTACGTGAGGCAGACATTGAAATGCATGAGGCTTGGAAAGAATGGCGTCTCAGCGTTACTGCACTTGCGATAAGGACACTCACTGACTTTACAATTAACGCTAGGCTAACATCTCAATTTATTGTCGTGTATTTTTACCACCGCAGTCTATAATCATTCTAATGATCAGATGACGCACTAGAGTAGAGCAATTTAACGCTTTAGAGACCATATCTGGATTCAAACCTGCCAGCTTTAAATGTTGACAGAGCCTGACTACAGGATCCAAGTGCACTTCGATGTAAGGCCACCTCGACACCGCTAAAAAGTGTAATCATTAGGCAGGAGTGTCATACACCTGAACCTACACCTACGGAATATGGGCTGAATTCGTATCTAATTGGTTTATGTGTTGTCTTTGTGGCCTCGAGGTTTCCACACAAACTAATATTTTTGTGTATCACGTTCAACACATAGAAACCGATCAATCATGTCAGTTGCGCATGTTCGTTACATACTAGACAAAGCAATACGATTCGATGTGTTTGTATGTTTGTATTTGATCTACTCTTGGTTAATATACAATTCTGAGACCTAAAGTGCCATTTAAAAGGAAATACGAATGCCGATTCCGCTGTCCTATCGTCAATCAAGAACACTTCCATGTCTGTTGCTGTGAATCAATGCCTCTTCCAGTGTTAAATGAAAGCAACAATAGTCAGATTAGGTGGTCGCCCTGACATGAGATCAACATTCCGTAAATACGAAGTGTCAATATTCCTCAGCATATCCTAATATCCCCTTTTGCTATGTCTGAACTCTCTCTCTCTCTCTCTCTCTCTCTCTCTCTCTCTCTCTCTCTCTCTCTCTCTCTTACTCTCTCTCTCTCTCTCTCTCTCTCTTACTCTCTCTCAGCTCAACTAAACTCAACTCTCTCAGTCAGCGAGTTGTGCTTTATAGATGTTGATACCAGACAGTCTTATTATATCAAAAAATTGTGAGAGATGTTGATACCAGACAGTCTTATTATATCAAAAAATTGTGAGAGATGTTGATACTGGACAGTTTTTATTATATCAGCGGGTTGTGGAGATGTTGATACTGGACAGCTTTTATTATATCAGCGGGTTGTGGAGATGTTGATACCAGACAGTTTTTATTATATCAGCGGGTTGTGGAGATGTTGATATCGGACAGTTTTTATTATATCAGCGGGTTGTGGAGATGTTGATATCGGACAGTTTTTATTATATCAGCGGGTTGTGGAGATGTTGATACCAGACTGTTGTATTATATCAGCGGGTTGTGGAGATGTTGATACCAGACAGTGTTTATTATATCAGCGGGTTGTGAGAGCTATTGATACCAGACAGTTTCCCATATAATATAAGTTCTACCGAGTGAGACAATGATTGGTTAGCGACGTAACTGGTTAGCTGAAGGACAGCTCTCGCGAGAGACCAAGAGATAGGCCACACGTGCCACTGACACGAGGCCAGGGTTGAGGTTACTGCACTCAGCGCGATGTCATCAAACTTCGGGAGCCTCCTCCATGCAGATTCGAGCCCATGACCACCGGGCCGGCCAGCGAGCTTACAGCCGCGGCTCCCACGAGATGCCAGTGCTAAAATATCATACAATTATAATAGGTGCACGGCTTCCACGAGATGCCAGTGCTAAAATATCATACGGTTATAATAGGTGCACGGCTCCCACGAGATGCCAGTGCTAAAATATACAATTATAATAGGTGCACGGCTCCCACGAGATGCCAGTGCTAAAATATCATACAATTATAATAGGTGCACGGCTCCCACGAGATGCCAGTGCTAAAATATCATACAATTATAATAGGTGCACGGCTCCCACGAGATGCCAGTGCTAAAATATCATACGGTTATAATAGGTGCACGGCTCCCACGAGATGCCAGTGCTAAAATATCATACGGTTATAATAGGTGCACGGCTCCCACGAGATGCCAGTGCTAAAATATCATACAATTATAATAGGTGCACGGCTCCCACGAGATGCCAGTGCTAAAATATCATACAATTATAATAGGTGCACGGCTCCCACGAGATGCCAGTGCTAAAATATCATACAATTATAATAGGTGCACGGCTCCCACGAGATGCCAGTGCTAAAATATCATACAATTATAATAGGTGCACGGCTCCCACGAGATGCCAGTGCTAAAATATCATACAATTATAATAGGTGCACGGCTCCCACGAGATGCCAGTGCTAAAATATCATACAATTATAATAGGTGCACGGCTCCCACGAGATGCCAGTGCTAAAATATCATACAATTATAATAAGTGTGGGGACTTGTGGACGGCCTAAATGGATTGACCCCGTATGAAGACAGCACGAGAGGATGAACAGCACTCACTAACTGTCCAGTGGACGTCATACACTTTATAATGGCACAACAACAGGACTATCAGACTCATGTATCGCCAAGAAGCATTGAGATGTAGATTAACTATATGCGCCATACATTGGCACAACCACAGAACTATCACACTCATGTACTGCCAGAAGTCATAGAGAGGTAGATTAACTATATGCGCCATACACTGGCAGAACTACAGAACTATCACACTCATGTACTGCCAGAAGTCATAGAGAGGTAGATTAACTATATGCGCCATACACTGGCACAACTACAGAACTATCACACTCATGTATCGCCAGGAAGCATTGAGAAGTAGATTAACTATATGCGCCATACATTGGCACAACTACATAACTATCAGACTCATGTATCGCCAGGAAACATTGAGACGTAGATTAACTATATGCGCCATACATTGACACAACTACAGAACTATCACACTCATGTATCGCCAGGAGGCATTGAGACGTAGATTATCTGTATGCGCCATACATTGGCACAACTACAGGCCTATCACACTCATGTATTGCCAGAAGTCATGGAGAGGTAGATTAACTATATGCGCCATACGTTGACACAACTACAGGTCTATCACACTCATGTATTGCCAGGAAGCACTGAGAATTAGATTAACTATATGCGTCATACATTGGTACAACTACAGGACTATCACACTCATGTATTGCAGAATTCATGAAAAGGTAGATAAACTTCAGATGTCCTGTTCAATTAAAAACAGAATCTACCTCGGTGGAGATTCCAACCCACGGCCACCGGACTGCAGGCGAGCAGGCTAGCCACTGTTCTGTCGCGACTGCCGCTTTCTTTGTGGTTATAGCTATTTCTGTACATGGCGATCCCAGTCGAACATCTCACTCTGTGTATGTCCGATGCTCTGCAATTGTATGTACAATATCGTGTATTATCTGGGATTTTCACGCTGGTTTCTGAGCACTGCGTATTGATTTTTCTGCTGCCTACACTATAACCCTTTTAACACCGTATCACCATTTTCCCAGTCTTTTGTGTTCGCTTTATAAATCCTAAATACAGTTCTTCATTCTGTGCATTAGTCTATTTTATTGTGCCCTCTCACAGTGCATTTATATGACTTGTTTTGCGTTCAGTAGTTTATGTCATTGCTTTTCGCATCGCATATGTACACTCTGATAGTCTGTGTTAGCATCGTCTGTCTGGTAGGCTGTGATTTCCTGTCTCATTCTATATAACATGACGTATCTACTATGTGCCGGTCTCTCTGGCTGAGGGGTTACAACACTTTCTCCGTAATCCCGTTTATCACGCAGAGTCTCGTAGCGGGAGAGAACTGGGAGCGGTTCGACCCCCGCTGGTGACTTGCGGGATAACTGAGCCGGCCGCTCAGAAAGCAATGGCAAACTACTGAGCGTAATCTTGCCAAGAAATCAACATACAGCTGAAAGATGCTGCTGTTAACAGCGATGTCCTGTCAAGGATATGAAAAAATAAATAATCTACGATGTCATCTATTTGACACGTTTCTTGGTCCCCACAGGTTGTCAGCTGATATGTTCTTCTATCCATCATCATCATGTGCCGTGTCGACAAACATAGGCGATCATGGTTTGCCATCTGGCACGATCACCACAGTTTTGTATAATCTCTGTGTTCTTGTCCCTGTTGTGTCAAGTGGTCGATCCAATCCAGGTACTTTACTTTCTATCTTCCCCTTGCTCTTTTCCCCGTCAATCTTGCCAGTTATCAGTGGATTTTCTAGTTTACTCTCTATCTTTCCCTTATTCTGTACCAGTCAATCTTGCCAGTTATAAATATATTTTCTAGTTTACTCTCTATCTTTCCCTTATTCTGTACCAGTCAATCTTGTCAGTTATCAATATATTTTCTAGCTTACTCTCTATCTTTCCCTTATTCTGTACCAGTCAATCTTGTCAGTTATCAATATATTTTCTAGTTTACTCTCTATCTTTCCATTGCTCAAGTACCAGTAAACCTTGCCAGTTATAAATATATTTTCTAGTTTACTCTCTATCTTTCCATAATTATGCCCCCCTCAATCTTGCCAGTTATCAATAGATTTGCTAGTTTACTCTCTGTCTTTCTCTTGTTCTGTCCGCTTCAATCTTGTCAGCTATCAAAATATTTTCTAGTTTACTCTCAATCTTTCCTTTGCTCTTGTCCCCGTAAATCTTGCCAGCTATCAATAGATTTTCTAGTTTACTCTCTGTCTTTCCCTTGTTCTGTTCCAGTCAACCTTGCCAGTTATAAATATATTTTCTAGTTTACTCTCTATCTTTCCCTTGTTCTGTCCCCATCAATCTTGCCAGTTATCAATATACCTTTTACTTTACTCCCTATTTTTCCCTTGCTCTGTCCCCCTCAATCTTGCCAGTTATCAATAGATTTGCTAGTTTACTCTCTATCTTTCCCCTGTTCTGTTCCCTTCAATCTTGCCAGTTATCAATAGATTTTCTAGTTTACTCTCTATGCTGGGGGGAGGATCTAAGCACCTATGGACATGTCCGGAGTGCAACGAAGATACCCCAACTGATAACTAACTAACTAACTTTCCTTTGTTCTGTCCCAGTCATTCTTGCCAGTTATAAATAGAGAACAAACTGAAGTATCTGGGAATCACATTTGACAGGAGTCTGTCCTTCAATGACCATGTGGAGAGGGTTGTGACAAGATCTCAAAATGCACTTAAAACTATGGCTGCAATGGACACAGAGCAGAGAATGCTCTTCAAACTATACCAGCACTTGATCCTCTCAGTGATTGATTATGGATTAGGACTGCTCACTGTCTCAAAGAGTCATCTGGTGAATTCGGAGCGCATACAGAACGAAGCTATGCGGATCATTCTGGGATGCATTAGAGACACCCCAGTAGTGTGTATGCGTTACATCCTTGGTCTGCCGACTGTTTCTGGTAGGCACAGGGTGATGCAGGTGAAGGCATACCTCAGAGTAGCTGCAGACACAGATCACCCACTGCATGAGGCGCTGGACGCAGTTAAGGGTCAGAGACCGATAAGAGGGAAATCATAGATGGCTCAGGCGGAGGGTACGATCAGACAAGTGTGCATCTTGGAGAACATTAGGGGAGGAGTGCCAGCGGAGCAGTCAGACTTGTGAAGAGTCATAATCACATTGAGCCGGGAGTGCAGGGAGTCGCCAGCAGGGGCTACGGAAGTGGAAATCCAGCAACTGATTCAGGATAATGCTCGCCCGGGTGATGTGATTATCTACACAGATGGGTCGGTGTTGAGAGGTAGGAGAAGTGCCTGAGGATTCTTAGCAAAAGCTAATTGCCGACGGTTGGTGCAGGAGAGCCTGGCGTATGATACCACAACATCTAGCTTAAGAATGGAGGTGGAGGCGGTCAGTGCAGCTTTCCGCTGGATGGAGAACACGATACATACACATCGTGATTGTAACTGACTCAGAAAGCATGCTGAGGAGGGTGAGGACAGGCAGGCTTCGTGCAGAGTGGCTTGCTTCGCTTCGGAGGTCACGGGTGACAAGTATCACCTGGATCTTTTCTCCGGGGCATGATGGTGTGCTGGGGAATGAACAGGCGGACAGACTGGCTGGCTCGGCAAAACTTGGTGGAGTATTGATGCATGACAAGGCAGACGTGGTTGCTGCCTTGTGGGAGCACGTGTACACCTCGGAGGAGTAAATGGATCACCATAGTCTGGCAAGACTGAGGCAACGAGGAGTGACGAGTGGATCTGGCCGACGCTTGACGCTCAGAGGAAAGGCGAGACGGACACATAATCAGATTGCTACTGGAACTATTGGTGTTGGAACTCTTCGCTGGCTGCTGAGGATGGTGACGGAGCGATTATGGGAATGCCCCGAATGCTGTGATGTCTGTTCCTAAATCAATCAATCAATCATTTTCTAATTTACTCTCTATCTTTCCCTTGCTCTGCCCCCCTCAATCTTGCCAGCTATCAATAGATTTTTTTAGTTTACTCTCAATCTTTCCATTGTTCTGCCTCAGTTAATCTTGCCAGTTATCAATAGGATGTCTAGTTTACTCCTCCTCTCATCATGTCCACAAAATAAAAGAGTCCTGATTGTCGACGTTTAATTTCTCTGATCAGTTCACGGTTTTAATTTGTTTCCCGTAGGGCTTGCTTAATGGTTTTCAGACCGTTCATGGAATTCTGTGCATTTCCCTCTGAAACAACATTTATACTGCCATTAGATGTTATGAGCTTCTCTGACTGTTGTTAATGTTTCTTAATAACTAATGAAAAAAACTAAAACAAATAATCAAACAAACAAAAAGAAAACATATGTATTAACAACCATAAAACAGATATGTCAACATATATGTTTGTCAGTGGAGAGAAACTACAGAAAGTGAGAAGTTGTGAATATTATGGTTAACTGCTGCCGAGACAGAAATGACAGAATGACACTGCTCTAGAAGAACCCACGCAATTACAACCTGTATGGGCTGGAGCTGACAGACAATAATAACACAACATTCCTAACACCGAGAGCATGCGTGTTTCCTGGGGTAGGATAACGGTGTGAAACCTGGGCATTCAACACATGAGCTGACAGACAATAACACAACAGCGCTAACACCGAGAGCATGCGTGTTTCCTGGAACAAGATAACGGTGTGAAACCTGGGCATTCAACACATGAGCTGACAGACAATAACACAACAGCGCTAACACCGAGAGCATGCGTGTTTCCTGGGGTGAGATAAAGGTGTGAAACCTGGGCATTCAACACATGAGCTGACAGACAATAACACAACAGCGCTAACACCGAGAGCATGCGTGTTTCCTGGAACAAGATAACGGTGTGAAACCTGGGCATTCAACACATGGGCTGACAGACAATAACACAACAGCGCTAACACCGAGAGCATGCGTGTTTCCTGGAACAAGATAACGGTGTGAAACCTGGGCATTCAACACATGAACTGACAGACAATAACACAACAGCGCTAACACCGAGAGCATGCGTGTTTCCTGGAACAAGATAACGGTGTGAAACCTGGGCATTCAACACATGGGCTGACAGACAATAACACAACAGCGCTAACACCGAGAGCATGCGTGTTTCCTGGAACAAGATAACGGTGTGAAACCTGGGCATTCAACACATGAACTGACAGACAATAACAAAACAGCGCTAACACCGAGAGCATGCATGTTTCCTGGGGCACGATAACGGTGTGAAACCTGGGCATTCAACACATGAGCTGACAGACAATAACACAACAGCGCTAACACCGAAAGCATGCGTGTTTCCTGGGGTGAGATAACGGTGTGAAACCTGGGCATTCAACACATGAACTGACAGACAATAACACAACAGCGCTAACACCGAAAGCATGCGTGTTTCCTGAGGCACGATAAAGGTGTGAAACCTGGGCATTCAACACATGAGCTGACAGACAATAACAAAACAGCGCTAACACCGAGAGCATGCGTGTTTCCTGGGGCACGATAACGGTGTGAAACCTGGGCATTCAACACATGAGCTGACAGACAATAACACAACAGCGCTAACACCGAAAGCATGCGTGTTTCCTGGGGCACGATAACGGTGTGAAACCTGGGCATTCAACACATGAGCTGACAGACAATAACACAACAGCGCTAACACCGATTTCATGCGTGTTTCCTGGGGCGAGATAACGGTGTGAAACCTGGGCATTCAAAACATGAGCTGACAGACAATAACACAACAGCGCTAACACCGAGAGCATGCGTGTTTCCATTTAACACATGAGCTGAAGAGCGCATTTATGCCTCTGAATATAAGCGTTTATTAAAGTGATCACCTCTTTGAGAAAGTGTACAAACAATAATATGTCAGAATCTCGAATGTCTCCAACCGAGATGCAGGAACATCGTTACGCCCGCCAGGCAAATAGTCCCCAACCGGGATGCAGTAACATCGTTAAGCCCGCCAGGCGAGTATTAGTTACCTGCCCGCAGGTTGCTGGCTGACGCGATAGCCAGCTGTCAGGCAAGGACAAAGCAAGACGCACGCAGTCCTCGTGTGTCCATCCACAGAGGGCAAGCGCTTTGCGAGAAACAGACAGACAGCTGGGGTACTCGGACCAGACAGGACGTGTGGGTAGAGAAAGGCTTTGTGTAGTTCTGTGCCCGAAAGTCAAATGCTTGTACATCTTGTGAGATAGACTGTAAGCTGTGGGTTGTCTGTAAGTGTATTGATATATAATATACTAGCTGACCCTGCCCGGCTTTGCCCAGTCCCTGGTGGGAAGCATCTCATTTAATTCATATAAGTAGTCATATAAGTTCCCGTTCCCGTTACCGACTATCTGTCTGTCTGTCTGTCTGTCTGTCTGTCTGACCCGGCCCGACATCGCCCAGCTCCTGGTGTGAAGCATCTCATTTAATTTATATAAGTAGTCATATAAGTTCCTGTTCCCGACTGTCTATCTGTCTGTCTGTCTGTCTATCTGTCTGCCTGACCCTGTCCGGCTTCATTAAATTCATACAACAACAAAAAATGTAACTTAAAAGAACGTTCTACCACACACCATCCATTATTTTTAATGAAAACTCTTTCTAATCACCTGCATGACTACAGTAACTTCTTAAGCAAAAAAAGATGAGTTACAATGTTATGCATTGTGCATCATTTTTATGAAAACTTTGAAAATGCCTTACAGATTGTATCATTATTTATTATAACTCATATGCCGGTACATAACTATGGACAAAGAGTTTATAAATCTTTGAAAACGATGCCACAATATGACTATAAGTTATACAGAAAAGTTATGCCCCTTGAAATAACTTTTACAGAGTTAGGTCCCCTGAGATATATGAAATTATGATGAAAAATGAAAAATGAAATAATACTGAGTAAGCAGGCGATTTCACACTAACAAAATATCACAGTTGACAGCTCTGGAATGAAAGGAAGGCGTGTAGAAAATTTCATCTCAATCGGATGGGCCGTTCGCGAACAAATAAAGGCCATACATACATACAGACAGACAGAGATACGCACATCCTAATTTATATATAAGACTAGCTGACCCTGCCCGGCTTCGCCCAGTCCCTGGTGGGAAGCATCTCATTTAATTCATATAAGTAGTCATATAAGTTCCCGTTCCCGTTACCGACTATCTGTCTGTCTGTCTGTCTGTCTGTCTGTCTGTCTGACCCGGCCCGACATCGCCCAGCTCCTGGTGTGAAGCATCTCATTTAATTTATATAAGTAGTCATATAAGTTCCTGTTCCCGACTGTCTATCTGTCTGTCTGTCTGTCTATCTGTCTGCCTGACCCTGTCCGGCTTCATTAAATTCATACAACAAAAAAAAATGTAACTTAAAAGAACGTTCTACCACACACCATCCATTATTTTTAATGAAAACTCTTTCTAATCACCTGCATGACTACAGTAACTTCTTAAGCAAAAAAAGATGAGTTACAATGTTATGCATTGTGCATCATTTTTATGAAAACTTTGAAAATGCCTTACAGATTGTATCATTATTTATTATAACTCATATGCCGGTACATAACTATGGACAAAGAGTTTATAAATCTTTGAAAACGATGCCACAATATGACTATAAGTTATACAGAAAAGTTATGCCCCTTGAAATAACTTTTACAGAGTTAGGTCCCCTGAGATATATGAAATTATGATGAAAAATGAAAAATGAAATAATACTGAGTAAGCAGGCGATTTCACACTAACAAAATATCACAGTTGACAGCTCTGGAATGAAAGGAAGGCGTGTAGAAAATTTCATCTCAATCGGATGGGCCGTTCGCGAACAAATAAAGGCCATACATACATACAGACAGACAGAGATACGCACATCCTAATTTATATATAAGATGTATTGTAATGATCATCACATGCCAAACTATATCGTATTGCATGTGATCTGTAAATAAATCCATTGAACTTCGTGTCGTTGTGTCTCAAGTCCAATCATGTTGTACTTGTCTCACATGTGTTAGGTATAACGAGCCAGGTTTAAGACCCTGACATGTGTGAACGTGGTGGCATCGTCCGACTTTAAATTAATTAAGATTTGAACCTAGATTTGTGAACGTGAAGACTTTTGTCCAGCTTTAATGTACATTTAAATGTGAATGTGAAGGCTCATCCTTATATATTATTACATTGTTTGAATATGGAGGCTAGATGTGAACGTAAAGTACATACATATTGTTTGATCTTGTAAACGTGTAAAACATCAGTGATTGTGTAACTTGTCGCCATTTTGACCTTGTCGACATTGTGAAATCGTCGCCATTGTAACCTTGTCGCCATCTTGTAAACTTGATGTCTATGTCCCTACTGAATGTCATCTTGATGTAAGTGATGTGTCATCAGTGTTGTAGAGTGTTGAGATATAGTTAGATTGTCTTTGTGAAGTTAGTTGTGAAAAGCAGAAAGTTTCGGAAAGAAAGTGACTTGTGGTTTTGAAAAAAAAAATTGTTGACTGACGACATTACGACCTACAATTACACTCAACGCCATACAAACCTAATCAAAACTTAGTGACAAGCATACACACCACATCAGATAGACGCTAATTTATTTCCTCCAAAAACAAAGCAGGTTTTCTGTGCCATCTGAAACCCTTGCCCGTAGAAGTCATTTGTGTTTTGAAGTAGCGACCCTACAGTTCCTAGCCCTGGTTTGAACCGTTCTCCACCGCATCCAGTACACTTGAGTATATTTTTCTTTCCATATAATTTCGGATGCAAATTTGGGCACAAATTGTAAGTTGAACAAAATTGTAAATGTTTCACATTACTAACACCGTGTAACTAATTGTGTGTCTGACAACTCCTTTGCATTTACATTTTCCATCATGTCTTCATTAAACGACTTCATCGAGATGGGTTTAAAGTTAAAGTTAACTGGTGATGAGTTAACAAAGTGGAGTGAAAGAAAATACTCTGAATACCTCCTAGTACAGGAAAAAGCTAACGAACGCGAAGAGAGAGCGGCGGAAAGAGCTGCCAAGCAAGTAGAGGCAGAAACAGCCTTAAAGCAAGCAGCAGCAGCAACAGCATTAAGACAGGCAGAGTTAGATAATGAATTGAGGAAGGCTGAAATCTCAGCTCAGAGTAAAAGAGAAGAGCTTGAGTTACAACTAAAAATTAAACAACTTGAAACTGATACTGCCATAGACAAAGAGTCTAAGAAAGCTGAAAGACTGGAGAAAGAAAACCAGTACAAAAAGTATCAAGGTATTGTAAGAAATTATACCTCAGGTGACTGCATTGCAGTCTTCACCCAGAATTTTGAAACCTTAATGGACCATTACCAGGTCCCACTGTCTGAATGGAATATTATTTATATGAGGAGTTTGTCAGGGGAGCCTCTGAAAGTCATAGAGACTATCCCCAAAGACCTCAGAAAAGATATCCATTATCTAAAATCAAAGATTATGGCACATTTTATGTTAGATGAGGCAGGTTACAGAGAACAATTCAGCAAGTTGAATCCAAAACCGACTCAAACGTTCTCTGACTACCTCTGCTTAGTCCGAGACATATTTACAAAATGGACTTCAGCAGCTAAAATAGATAAAGATTATCAGAAATTAGAAGATCTCATCATCAGGGATAAAGTCATCTCATCCCTTCCATCAGCATTTTCAAAATTTTTGCAAGAGAATGAATGTACTAGTGTAGATCAGATTGAGAGACGTGGTTCGGCTTATTATACAGCCAATAAACATTGTTTTGCTAGTGAAGCTATTGATACAAACTTTGTAGCATCAGCTAACTATGAAAAACCCCGATCAGAACCCTATAATAGGCAAAAACCATATAAGCCTACGTCTGAGAAATACAATCATTGTAGATATTGTAACTTTTCACACCACCAAAGTGAGATGTGTGACAAGAACCCAGCATATCTTACATATCTACAGAACATCATAAATAGCCAAGATAAGGAACGTAAATCCTTCAAAAAGGCACGTAAATGTTTCCTCTGTAAGGCGTACGGGCATTATCGTCATGCTTGTAAAGGAAGGCAAATGACCAAGAAAGCAAATGCCGCCTTATTTGATAGTTCATCATCAGATGAAGAACAATCAGAGAAACACCCTGTGAACTCAGCACAGGCTTTTGCCATGTTTAACGCAAATAAATGTACTGTTTGTAATACCTTTTATGAAGATGGCATTTTGACATGCGGCCACTCCATTCCTATTGCCAATGAAGAAGCCAATTTGGTAATAGATTCCAAAGGCAGAATAAACATCCACCAGGGATATGTGAATGGCAAGCCTGCTACAGTCCTTCGGGACACCGGAAGTTCACTTATTGGACTAAAGAGAAAGTTCATAATGCCTACAGACTATACAGGCAGGCATGTAACATGCAGAACATTCTCTGGAAATATTGAAAAGTACCCATTAGCATGGGCATATATTCAGACACCTTTCCTCACTGGGAAAGTAAAATGCGCAGCATTAACTAACCCTGTGTGTGATATTATCATTGGAAATTTACCAGAGGTGAATGATATGCCTCATGATATAACATCTGTTTGCATTGATGAGAACATAACATCATCACCATCACATTTCATCATTGATAATGTTGTACCACCAAATGAATGTATGGTAGCTAATGTAGCACTAAGATCTCATGACATCATTGATCAAACTGTTTCATCACCATCTGATATCATTGAATGTGTGAACGCAGTAACTAGATCTACTGCTAGAGTGCAAGATGAAATTAATCAAACTGAGGCTATAGAAATGCTTAGCCCAGTGTTACTACCTCCTAAAACCATGAAGGAGACTTTTGTAACAGCCCAAAAGGCTGATCCTTCATTGTCTAAATATTTTAATCTGATCGGCCAAAAGCCAAAGGTAACCAAAAATGCAAGATGGCATTTTGCTTTGAAAAATTGCATCCTCACCAGGTACTATACCAGAGGTGATAGCACAACAGAGCAAACTGTTTTGCCAAGTGAATACCGTAAGCAAGCCTTACATCTTGCCCATGATATACCTCTTGCAGGGCATATGGCATACTCTAAGACCAGATCAAGATTACTAACACAGTTTTATTGGCCCAGATTCTGCAATGACATTAAGCAATATTGCAGAAGTTGTGACATCTGCCAAAAACTAGTGAAGAAAGGTAAACACCCACAGGCAAAATTACAGATTACTGACTTAGCCAGTCGAGCTTTTGAGAAAATATCTGTCGACATAGTGGGCCCTCTTAATCAGATAACAACCAGAGGGAATAAATATATTATTACCAACATTGATGTATGTAGCCGCTGGCCTGAAGCGGTTCCGTTAAAGAACATAACTGCCAATGATATAATGGAAGTTTTCTTCCATATATTTTCACGGATAGGATTTCCAGACACTATCCTATCAGATAGGGGAAGTCAGTTCATTGCCACATCTACTCAAGCTTTCACCAAAATGTTAGGAGTGAAACAATGTTTTAATTCTCCATATCACCCTCACTCAACTGGAATCATAGAGAAGTTTAACGGTGATTTAAAGCATATGCTTGCTAAAGTCACGCAAGAGCATCCCAACAACTGGGACATATATTTGCCTGCTATACTTTTTGCTTATCGCGAAGTGCCACATTCTAGTACTGGATTCTCTCCTTTTGAAATTATCTATGGTGCCAAACCACGTGGCCCATTGAGTATCTATCATCAAATGTTAACTGAAGCCACTCCTTTACTTAAACCCATATCATCATACGTATATGTTACATCATTGCGTGAAAGAATCATCAAATCATGTATAATTGCAAAAGAAGCACTGAAACTATCTGGTGCTACATATAGACAATATGCAGACAAAGGTAACAGGACAATAACATTGACACCTGGACAGGACGTACTTCTTCTCTTACCTAGTGACAGACATTTATTGACTGAGTCTTGGTAAGGACCATTTAAAGTAATAAGACAGATTTCAGCTGTAGACTATGAGATTCAAATAAAAGACAAACATAAAATATTCCACATTAATATGCTAAGACCATACTACAACAGAGAAAACGAACAAGACGATACAACAGCTTGTACAGTGATAATAGACCATGAAGATGATGAAGATAGTGACGAAATTCCAACGCCTGCATTAGACGCGACAAACTGCTTGAAAGAAATCAAAATAAACCCAAACTTAACTCAAGCAGAAACAGACAGCTGCAAACATCTCATACAACAGTACAACACCATCTTCTCCAACAACCCAGGACAAACAGAATTAGTACAGCATCACATCACACTCACTTCAAACACACCCATAAAATGCAGACCTTACACCATTCCAGTGCATTACAAAGAAAACTTACATCAGGAAATCATTAACTTAGAGAAAAACAACATCATTAGACGATCCCAATCACATTTTTCATCTCCAATGGTCATGGTACACAAAAAGGACAACACGATGAGACTCTGTGTCGACTATAGAAAATTAAATAAAATAACACTTCTAGATCTAGAACCAATGTCCAACTCTGAAGATCTACTGACAGAACTGACAGACTCTAGATTCTTTACGAAGTTAGACATGACGAAAGGTTACTGGCAGATAACGGTAGACGAACAGAGTAGACATCTGACAGCATTTGCCACACCTTGGGGACTGTACGAATGGTTCAAACTTCCATTTGGGCTTGTCAATGCCCCAGCGACATTCGTACGTATGACACGACTTTTACTAGTGGACATACCAAATATTATCTGTTACATGGACGACATTTGTGTTCACACAAAGACAATGACAGACCACATAAAGACATTACAGCAGACATTTGAACGCATCAGACAGCACGGACTGACGGTAAAGCCTACAAAAGTAGACATAGCCTATCAGGAAATCTCCTTCTTGGGGTACAAAATATCTAATGGCTTTGTCACGACAGACGATAACATCGTGTCCAAAATACTGAAACTCTCACTTCCGACTACGAAAAAGCAAGTCAGAAGTGTGTTAGGACTATTAAATTATTATAGACAGTTCATACTTGATTTTGCTGAACTGACTGAAAAATTTACTAACCTACTAACGAAAGATCAACCTGAAAAGATTGTAAACAATGAATGCCTAAAATTTGCATTCCAGAAAGTGTTATCTTATTTTTCTGAGAATAGTTTAAATAATCCCATTCTCAAATTGCCAAATTTACATATTCCTTTCAGATTACGCACAGACGCGAGCTCCGTGGCGATTGGGGCAGTTCTGTTACAGGAACACGATAACATTCTACATCCTGTATACTTCGTCTCTAGAAAATTAAAACCAAGAGAACGTGCTTGGTCGACACCACAGTTGGAAGCCCTTGCTCTAGTGGTGGGTATAACTAAATTTTCCAGATTCCTCCTGAGACGTCATTTTATCGTGGAGTCCGACAATAGCCCATTAAAATTTATTACTTCAGGAGTACCTACCAACCAAATGATAGCGCGCTGGTCTCTTAAGCTTCAAGATTACAGCTTTGAAGTTCGACATATCGCTGGCAGAACCAACACTATTGCCGATCTTTTGTCCCGTTGTCCGACCGACCCATTAAGCACTAATGTCTGAGTGCAGTGTGTTAAATACACTCAGACCAACACAGCCATCAGTGAAGTTTTTTTCCACAAAAGCTGTGTATGTCTACTATGTGATGTGATAGGGTTCATTCCCACTATATATAGTTTTCTTATTTTATTATTACTGTAGTAAGTGTCTTGAATAATTGTGTAGCGTGTGGTAGAAAGCGAACAATATTAATTGTACATATTACGAAACAAGAACAGTGCCACATTCGCTCTGAACTTACCTCAAGCGAATAATCCAAGTTATCAGTGGTATCTGCGAGTGGAACATATCCAGTGATATTTTAATCCGTGTATGAAAGAGTGAACTGAACTTTGACATTTACACCACTGCAGATACGAAATCCAGAAGTTTTCCAGCGAAACAACCAACACATGAACTATCAGAACAGTTACATTCCGAGTTGCTACATCAGACCGGAACAAGTGTGTTATAGAATTTTCAACATCAGCTGCTCGTGTGTACTTCCGGATAATTTATAAATTTAGACCAAAATTAGCAGACGATAAACGAAACCTTCAAAAGTTATGACGCTTCTAAAATAGTTATGAATAATCAATTTCGAATACACGAATTGTGTATTAATATTTTTTCAATTAGTGTAATCTTAGAATCATATCTTGATTAACTTATTCATACTATCGACATTTTCCCGCTAGTATGGAAAAACATCAAGCTATGACGCTGAGAAATAGAAGAATAATTGTAATATATTAAAAATGTTTTGCGTATCCTTTACAGGACTTAGCTGTCAACAGCAGCATCTTTCAGCTGTCTGTTGATCTCTTGGCAAGATTACGCTCAGTAGTTTGCCATTGCTTTCTGAGCGGCCGGCTCAGTATCCGCAAGTCACGAGCGGGGGTCGAACCACCTCAGTTCTCGCTCCGCTGCGAGACTCTGCGTGATAAACGGGATTACAGAGAGAAAGTGTTGTAACCCCACAGCCAGAGAGACCGGCGTAATATATTAGATTTGATAATTTTTGAATTTATGTCCCTTTCATTTAATTGTTGTTACATTATTACACCAAGGGCGGTAAATTGAAATGTATGCGAAGATGTGTTGTATATAAATAGCCATGGTGTTGCCAGATTGTTAACACTCCAAGAAGTCATCAACTGGGCATGGTATAGGGTTACCGACGTTGTAGACCGACGGAAGAGCTCCCGGCCAAATGAGGTCGGAGCTCGAGCGTTGAATACGGCTTATATAAAGGCGTATTACAGTCTTACCCGATGTTTTTTGTTTCAAAAAGCATATTATTACTTTTTTTTTTAGAGGTTGCGAGGTAGTTGCTTTGAAAGCTGGTGCTACCGATCTGACTGAGTCAATATTGCAACTCAGGTGATCATCCATCGAGAGGATGAAACTTGGCAAGTGGTAAAAATTGAACACCACATGTCTTAAAATACAACTTGCATTTCTTATGTATTTCTATGCCAATATGTGTATTCTTATGTATTTCTATACCAATGTATATAACAACAGAAAGGTCGATTCTGACATGGTTAAAATATTAACCCGGTATGTATATAGAGTATACATGAAAGATGACATCTTTCATGAAGAAGCCCCGGGGGAGCGTGTCAGAATCTCGAATGTCTCCAACCGATATGCAGGAACATCGTTACGCCCGCCAGGCGAATAGTCCCCAACCGGGATGCAGTAACATCGTTACGCCCGCCAGGCGAGTATTAGTAACCTGCCCGCAGGTTGCTGGCTGACGCGATAGCCAGCGGTCAGGCAAGGACAAGGCAAGATGCACGCAGTCCTCGTGCGTCCATCCACAGAGGGCAAGTGCTTTGCGAGAAACAGACAGACAGCTGGGGTACTCGGACCAGACAGGACGTGTGGGTAGAGAAAGGCTTTGTGTAGTTCTGTGCCCGAAAGTCGAATGCTTGTACATCTTGTGAGATAGACTGTAAGCTGTGGGTTGTCTGTAAGTGTATTGATATATAATATATGTATTGTAATGATCATCACATGCCAAACTAGCTCGTATTGCATGTGATCTGTAAATAAATCCATTGAACTTCGTGTCGTTGTGTCTCAAGTCCAATCATGTTGTACTTGTACTTGTCTCACATGTGTTAGGTATAACGAGCCAGGTTTAAGACCCTGACAGTGATCACCTCTTTGAGAAAGTGTACAAACAAGTCTGATGGTTGAACTGTATGTCACATATGGCAGTACATCATATTTGTTCAGTGTAAGCCTTCACATATGGCAGTACATCATATTTCAAAACAATGTTTTCCCTTAGTGAATTTGAATAACGAAGACACAAACAATAGATTGCACGATTTATTGCCTGGCATATTTCGCTGCATCTCGTCAGGTACATCCTGCAGAAATCACACAACTTACGTGAATTAACTAGATAAATCCTTCAAGTTGAAATATACACATATTCGCACAGTAATGTCACTTATCTACCACGGTAATTTTAAGCTGACTAACATGTCTTTCTGTTTGCACAATTCTGGCTTGCGTTGATTGATCATAATTGCTTCTGCAAATTTTAACAAGCGAGTATTTTGTGTGTTAAACAACACGCGAAATGCAGTGTCTCTGTCCACAACATAGCCACTTTCGACAATGTGGCTACCGATTGAAGACGCCGGGAGCTTCCGGTGTGTCGGCCCCACGAGGCTAGCATCTCCAGTGTGTTGTATCTTGTTGACCCATTGAGGTATGTGTTCTGACACCCGTTTGTTAAGCTGTCTCTCTGTTCTACCAATGTAAACGGCCTGGCATCTACACGTGAATTGGTAAATACAATTGTTTGTGGCGTACAGAGGAACAGGCTCTTTGACTGCTGGTGTAGGAATCGGTACGGTTTTATATCTAATGACTGGAGTTGCCGCACAGAATGTTCGACCTACTGCTGTAGTAAGCCGGTCTTGTAGACGTTGCATTATGTCATCCCCTCGAAAGGTTAGCTGGATGAATACATTGAGTTTAGGGATTGTAGTTACGTCTGCTTTGGGTTTGGGCTGTTGGCAGTGGCGCTTTATAAATCCTGTGGAGTACCCATTCAGGTTTAAGACATTCTTCAGAGTTTCAAATTCCTCTGCCAGTGTGTCATGGGTGCATATCTTTCTAGCACGGTCAAACAAGGTCCGTACTAAGCCCCGTTTGTACTGGACAGGTGTGAAGCTCTTAAAATTTAGGTATTGGCCAGTCCATGTTCCTTTGCGATACACCGATCTTTGAACTGTGCCGTCTGCTCTACGTCTCATTAGAATATCTAGGAACGGTAACGCTTCGTTGTGTTCGTGTTCCATAGATAGAGAGATGTTTTTATGCGTCTTGTTCATTGTGGCCTGAAACGATGTTGCTTGTAGCTCGTCTGTGGTGATAATTAGTATATCGTCCACATAACGACGGTAAAAGGCCAAGTTGTTGATGTCTGAGGATCTCTTTTCTTCTAAATGTGCCATGAAGATGTCCACTAGAATAGGACCAAGAGGACTCCCCATGGCCACTCCGTCAATTTGGCGGTATTACTTAGTTAGAAAATTGAATTGTATGTTGGCGGTACATAGTAGTAGTAGCCTCTCCAGAATAGGTGTTGGTATGCCTAATTTTAGTTGTTTGTCTTCAATGCGTTCCCTTATTATTTTCACTGTCTCCTCTAATGGAACGTTAGTGAATTGGGAGGCTATATCCATTGATGCCATGTGTTTGTTATTTATGTCCATAGTATCCAATAATTCCACCAGTTGGAATGTATCTCTGAGTATTTTTGGATCGAAGGACTGTCGTACTGGCTTTAACATTTCGGCTAGCCATATCGCCATTCGGTGTTGTGCAGAGTTAACCATGGACAGGATAAGTCTTAGCGGGATGCCGGGCTTGTGAAGTTTGGGTAGACCGTACATCTGAGGAGTGTGCGAGCCACGTGGTGTGAGCGTTTTTGCAGTGGCCTCACTGATGAGTCCCGCATTCACAAGTGACTGGATCTCTTTCCTCATTATAGCATCCAGGTCCTCCGACTTGTTTACTTTTTGATCTATCCTGAATTTGGATTCATCTGACAATATTACATCCATTTTTCTCTGGTAGTCTGACATGTCCATCAGTACTGTACCGCTCCCTTTGTCAGGTTTCAGTATGACGAGGGTTTTGTTAGCCTTTAACGCTTTTAAGGCAGTAAGATGTTCGTTGGTCAGCGGACATGTCTGTTTAGAGGGTGTTGTGCGATACTGGTGTTCTAAATCTACCAGTTTGGCCTTCAGCCACCCGACCGACTCAGCAGAGGTAGGTGATAACTTGGAGACTTGATCAAACAACATTTTAAACTGTGCTTGCGACTCAACACGGTTGATGTGTTTAGGCTTTATGCATAATTGTAATCCGTATGCAAGGGCCTCCGTTTCAATGTTGTTGAGTACGTACGACGATAAGTTCCTCACATACTTCTGTGGGTTGTCTAGTACTGACGTTATTACCTTTTCATTGCTCAGTGATTTGTTGAGGCGAGCATTCTCTGAGATTTTCACCTTGTACACTGTTTCTGTGCAGAATTTAGTGAACTTCAAGTAGCCATTCAAGCTCAATTCTTGGGTGACGTCGGAGACATCGTATTTGTTCAGTGTGAGTCTGTCACATATGGTAAATCATATTTGTTCAGTGTGAATCTGTCACATATGGTAGTATATCATATTTGTTCAGTGTGAGTATGTCACATATGGTAGTACATCATATTTTGTCAGTGTGAACTTGTCACATATGGTAGTACATCATATTTGTTCAGTGTGAGTCTGTCAAATATGGTAGTACATCATATTTTTTTCAGTGTGAACTTGTCACATATGGCAGTACATCATATTTGTTCAGTGTGAGTCTGTCACATATGGCAGTACATCATATTTGTTCAGTGTGAGTCTGTCACATATGGCAGTACATCATATTTGTTCAGTGTGAGTCTGTCACATATATTAGTACATCATATTTGTTCAGTGTGAGTATATCACATATGGTAGTACATCATATTTGTTCAGTGTGAGTCCGTCACATATGGTAGTACATCATATTTGTTCAGTGTGAGTCTGTCACATATGGTAGTACATCATATTTGTTCAGTGTGAGTCTGTCGCATATGGTAGTACATCATATTTGTTCAGTGTGAGTCTGTCACATATGGTAGTACATCATATTTGTTCAGCGTGAGTCTGTCACATATGGTAGTACATCATATTTGTTCAGTGTGAGTTTGTCACATTCGGTAGTACATCATATTTGTTCAGTGTGAGTCTGTCAAATATGGTAGTACATCATATTTGTTCAGTGTGAGTCTGTCACATATGGTAGTACATCATATTTGTTCAGTCTGAGTATGTCACATATGGTAGTACATCATATTTGTTCAGTGTGAGTATGTCACATATGGTAGTACATCATATTTTGTCAGTGTGAACTTGTCACATATGGTAGTACATCATATTTGTTCAGTGTGAGTCTGTCACATATGGTAGTACATCATATTTTTTCAGTGTGAACTTGTCACATATGGCAGTACATCATATTTGTTCAGTGTGAGTCTGTCACATATGGTAGTACATCATATTTGTTCAGTGTGAGTCTGTCACGTTCGGTAGTACATCATATTTGTTCAGTCTGAGTATGTCACATATGGTAGTACATCATATTTGTTCAGTCTGAGTATGTCACATATGGTAGTACATCATATTTGTTCAGTCTGAGTATGTCACATATGGTAGTACATCATATTTGTTCAGTCTGAGTATGTCACATATGGTAGTACATCATATTTGTTCAGTGTGAGTATGTCACATATGGTAGTACATCATATTTTTTCAGTGTGAACTTGTCACATATGGCAGTACATCATATTTGTTCAGTGTGAGTCTGTCACATATGGTAGTACATCATATTTGTTCAGTGTGAGTCTGTCACGTTCGGTAGTACATCATATTTGTTCAGTCTGAGTATGTCACATATGGTAGTACATCATATTTGTTCAGTGTGAGTCTGTCACATATGGTAGTACATCATATTTGTTCAGTGTGAGTCTGTCACATATGGTAGTACATCATATTTGTTCAGTCTGAGTATGTCACAAGGAACCAAGGCTTCCTGAATGTGGGATGTGGATTTTAATTCCTAAGAATATTTCGTTAAAATGTCTAGGGGGTATTATTGATTCTCTGGTCACTGGTTAGAATGCAGGGTGATCAGGGATATTTACCACAAATCCCAGGAGAAAAGAGTTCAATCCTTGAAACAATGGCATCTGTGTGTAGGTTTCCCTTCCCACTTCATCACCATTTAAATTTACTATAGTGCTAGAAGGATATTGATTGCTCACAACATTATAAACAACCACTTGTTGGACACCACATTTACTTGATGTACACAACACTTTTGGACAAACAGTTCAGGTATTAACTCAAGATCTGCAGTTACATATATAGGTGTAATAAACACTATGCATTTTCAGACAGGCATGGGAATTAGTTGCATTGTTACAATATAGTACCCAGTGACCCCAGAAAAAAAACAAACAATGTTATTACAAACAACACAACAACCACAAATTGGGTCTACTTTCATTTTCCCTCATAATTAAGGCAAATAATAATCAAAGTACATAGAACCCCAACATAACATTTATTTCTGACACCTTTCACCATTCTCTAATTTTAAAAATAATGAGTTGGTGTCAAAATACTATACCATATATATACCATTGGAAAAAAAACTACTGACCTGTTACCTTCAGAAAAAAACCAACACATAAACAGCCTTTTGTATTACTAATTAAACTAATTAATAGAGTCATTTTTCTCCTGGTGTGCGGTTAAGGGTTCATCTTTGATGTCGATTAGATCCTTTTCCCATTATCTGGGTACCGAATTAATGCACTCAGTTATGTTCCTAATATTTATCCACTGGTAATTGGCTGGTGACTATTTTATACTCCACAATCCAGGAATTGAAAAATCACACACCATATATCCCCTCCGTTTGGGGCTAGAATCACGAATATTCTGTTGCCTTAGGCTCGGTGCCCTTTTTGTGAAATTTGGTGCCTCCGGTTGGTCATACTTCAGGAGTTCCACTTAAGCTTTGCAGAAGGTAATTCCCTTTATCATCAGGTCTGATGAAAAGTTGACGTCCATTCAGCTTCTCGGCTTATAATATCCGACTACCAAATTGGCTTACACAAAGGTTTCACCCACCTAGTCGCGAGTCTATAACCCATGGCATTTAGGCTGCCATTGGACCGGCAAGGAATTAGTCGTTGTTATCTAGTCCAGTGTAGAACTTTATATGACTGAGAGGCATCTCATGGTAGTATCTGTGACTAGGGCCACAATTGATCTATACCTACATATATCCACAGATGAATAAATCCAGCACAGTAACAGGTTTGCAAACAATTATTAGATGATTCCTCTTGTTGCAGATGTAGAGACATTTAGCTGTTTTCATATGGTCTTTTATCTGATGGTGTTCAGGGTTTGGAACCTTGAGGTAATCTGGTTTCGTAGTTATGTTTCAGATGATATTAAGTTTGTACCTTGGTTGTATTGGCTTATGTGGTTCAGTGTCTTCTCCCATGTTGAGTTGGTGTTCATAGCTAGAACTTGGTGTTGCATGGCTGGAACCTTATGTTTGACTGTTGCAGCTGTGAGATGTTCTTTCGAAGACTTATCCATTGTGGATATTAACTTGGTAATCCAACCAACAGTTGAAGGTTACTCACTGTTGTTAGTTTTAGTAACTTGCTAGAAGGATTGTCCCAGTTTCACTGACTTGGTTGAATGATGAGGCCATAGGTGATACTTCTCAGAAGTAACGCAGACGATACACTGTTGTCAGTACTCTGATGATCTCCATCTTTGTAGATTATTAGATCTTGAAGTCCATGCTGGATATTCCTACTAAAATGGGACTTCCTCAATCACACCGTCAGTTGTCTTCGTATGTATCTCTTTTGCTTGCCTTTGCAGCTTATGAGTGCAGCAGTAAACGATGTATTTATAGATCCAGAACATGGTTAAGCCATTTAGTCCTGACTCACCTTCACCAGGCTTTTAACCCAGGATCCTGATGCTAGTTATGGAACGCAGTTTCACCAAAACCACCACTCACTTCTATAGAAAAGGGATGACAAAGAATACAACACGAGCATTAACCTACTGTGATGTGTTAACTTTCACAAGACAATTACAAACAAAAATACAAAACAACAAGGGGAGAAGGGGAAAGGAGTGGGTGTCCACGTTCCACTGTCCCTCATTGCTGAGTAGAGCCATTCTGACTCTTCATAGTGAGTAAGGTATTTTCTCACTTATATTTTGTTCTGTTGTTACTGGGACTATTGGATGAGTGAAGTCATTCTGTCCATCCAACATGTTGATATTGTCTCTCTCATTACTTGAAGAGAATAGCCTATACAGAATCTCTGTGGTTTCTAATGCCGCGTCTTCCTTTCGGCACTATAATCATCACTAGGTCAAGACTATTCAACATTGGCTTCTTAAGTACTGACATACACATGGATTCTTACATCAACATCCTCTAATCCCAAGGTGCAACATTAAAATGTATATTCCCACAGGAAAAAGTAACAATCAGAACAGAGAAAATTCTCATACCAGAAAAAAACATACATGTACATTTCTCTGATATTAAGTACATGATAATCATACATAATAATTTAATCATAAAATTTAATGCCGGAGCCAATGGTTTTGAATTTTCCTCAGGGGTTAATCCATAACTAAAACAAATATTGTTTTTCCCCGCTGCGTACCGCAGATGAGGATAGTAGCCGCTGTGATATATTTTGTCAATGGCTGCTATTATTCGGAGGGTATTTATTAGAATAACTTATGCCGCATGGTCCAGTATTCTGAATATTGCAAGCAATTTATTCACATCAATCTTCACTTCTGTTTCTACTACGGTGAGGCGATGGGGATTGAATCCTATCCGAACATGCATTTACATCCATCCATCCATCATGTGCCATGCCGGTAAGCGTGGGCGGTCATGTTCTGCCATCTCACTCGATCAACAGAGTCGTGGATCAGTTCCGTGTTTCTGTCTCGACCATGCCACAAGGCCAAGCCATCCAGATACTTGTTTCTAGGTCTTCCCCTTGGTCTGTTCCCCTCGATCTTACCAGTTGTCACCAAGTTCTCCAAATCATTTCTTCTCATAACATGCCCAAAAAATTGTGACTGTCTACGTCTAATGTCTCTGATCAGTTTACGATCTTCATTTGTTTCTTGAAGGACTTGTTCATTGGTCTTTCTGGCTGTCCATGGTATTCTTTGCATTTTCCTCAGAAACCACATTTCTACAGCCATCAGATGTTTTTCAGCCTGGCTGCTCATTGTCCAAGCTTCACATCCATATAAAAGTACAGGTTCTATGTAGCATCTCAACACTCTTTTTCTCGTTTCAATAGACATCTTTTTATTGGTCAGTATGTTTTTCATCTTGCTAAAGGCTACTTTTGCCATGGCGATTCTTGTTCTAATCTCTTCAAGGCATCTCCCATCAGATGTTATTACTGTTCCGAGATAATTGTACCTATTCACTTGTTGAAGAATATTTCCATTTACTTGTATATTACACTGTGGTATTTCGTTCTTCCTAGTGACGACCATAATCTGTGTCTTTTTACAATTTAATTCTAACCCTTGTTGTTCACTGTGTGTAACAACCGCATCTACTAAATTTTGCAGGTCCTGTTCATTGTCTGCAATCAAGACTGTATCATCTGCATATCTAATGTTATTGATGCATCGTCCCCCAATGTTGATTCCTTCCATATTTTCAATATTTCTGAAAATATTTTCACTGTACAGGGAAAACAGATCTGGAGACATTACACATCCCTGTCTCACACCTCTCTTAATAGGCTGATATTGGCTTACTTCATTATCAACTCTTATGGCAGCTTGTTGTTTCCAATATATGTTTTTTACAAGTCTAAGGTCTTTCCCATCAATTTGTAGATCTTCAAGCATCCTTATCATGTTGACATGTCTCACTTTATCAAAAGCCTTTGTGTAGTCAATAAAGCAAAGGTGTAGATCTTTGTTTACTTCTATAGAACGTTCGATTAGGTTCTCAGTATATACACAGCATTTACTGTACCCTTGCCTACTACAAACCCACATTGTTCTTCTCCTATTTCAGGTTGTATTTTCCTCCTAACTCTTTGCATGATAATTCGTAGCAAAATCTTCGTGATGTGACTCATTATACTAATTGTTCGATGTTGATCACATTCCAAAACTCCTGATTTCTTTGGGATTGCAATAAATACAGAATTACATAACTCATGAGGTATATTTCCAGTATCATATATTGTATTAAGCAGACTGGTAACTTTATCTATTCCATATTCTTCTAAAGCATTAATCATTTCTGTTGTGACGCTGTCTGGACCGGGGGTTTTGCCAGATTTCATATGATCAAGAGCATTCTGAACCTCCATCTTCAAAATTGCTGGCCCTTCATTGTTATTTTGAACAATATATTGTTCGTCTCTGTTATCGTCATAAAGGTTTTTCACGTAATCTGACCATACATGTAAAATCTTATCTTTTTCTATTATGACTCTTCCATCTTTTGTCTTTAGGCAGCCTGCTGATGTACGTGTTCTTTGATTAGTAATCTCCTGAATTCTTTTGTGCATTAGTTTCGCATTTTTACTGTTGTGTTGTTTTTCAATTTCTCTGCAATTTTTCTCAAGCCATGTTTCTTTAGCCTCCTTACATAAGGTTCTGACTTTTCTGTGAATTTCTTCATATTTGGCAGAATTATTTTTGTTCTGTCTTCTTGTTTCCATTAGTTGTAAAATTTCTTCAGTCATCCATGTCTTACGGCCCACTTTCTTTACTATTGGAATAGTTTTTTCTGCTGCACAACTGATTGAATTCTTCAGCATTTCCCATTGATCATCTACATCTTGAAATAGGATCTCTAGATCAGACAATAAATCAAATTTGTTCTTTACTTCTATATTAAAATTATCTTGTATTTCTTTGTCAGTTTTCAATTACATCACGCGTTTACTTTAATTGTTCATGAATTTATATTTTCAAACATGGCATTCTCCTAACACTATTTTATGAAATGATTATATGTTCTTCACTACTATGGAGTGGTTATTAATCTGTTAGCAAAAGGATGGTACTAAAATTTAGCACTATATTTCCAAGTTACAGATTATGATGTGGCAAAATATTTTATCCCCTGACTAAGTAAGAGTCAGGAATATGCGTAATCATTTGTATGTCCCCGCATGGATAAAACACCTTTGAAACTGTACTTTAGAGTTCAATCTCTACAGTACATAGATTATTTGCAGATTTCTATGCATCGATACGGATATATAGTTCCATTGCATAGAAGTTATTTTTCATAGGACTATGAAATTGGCAGAAACGAGTTTTCTTCTTTGAAGTATTAATCAGGAGTTTGTTCCTAAATTGAAAAGAGTTTCTGACATGAGAGTTGATACTCTACAGTACACATATTTATAGGTTATAAGCACTATTAGTTAGATATAAGTTCATAATGCCTATAAAAGATATTAACATAGGGATGTGAAATTATAAGACATAGGAAAAATTACAGCGTGGCGCCCACATGTGTTTCCTTGGTAAACATCATCCAGCCTGGTTTAAGAGAATTGTAACTAATTCTTAATTAAACATACTGGTCTATGTAATACATAAATCCATCTTAATAATGTAGATATAACATACCAATAGCTTGAAGAGAATCATGGTTTTAAAAGGCAAAATACCTTTCCCCACACGGGGAAAGAAATCCCACAAGGGAACGCACGTCTGTTTACTTTCTTAGCTTGAACTAAAAATGGCTACACTGGGCCTTTGTCTTACAATCAGTCGACGACTGTTGGCCAGGTACGTAGGCCAAAATAAGGCCAAATTAATTTAGCTACCCTACGGGTTAGTTTTTATCCTATATTCAGTAAGATACTTAAACCGTAGTTGAAAGGGGTTGTTTATTTTTAAGGGAGTCAATAAATAGGAAAGGGTAAGGACGTTTTATTATAGCACACTGAACTATTCAAGAGGATGGCCTGCTTTCAATTAGATAGGGAGATTAGGGGATCTCCGTGGCGAAGTGGTCAAGCCGTTTGACTCGGGCTCCGAAGGTTGTGGGTTCGATTTCGGGCCGCGTCCTTCTGTTAACGAGTTAAATTTTTCGGAGACTCCTGTGGGTCGTCGCTAGAGGTACGGAGGTCGTGCTCTGTGCGACGCTTTCCGCGCTGCGGAAAGGGACCGAGCCATATGAGATAAAATCTCGGTGCAATGAAGTCGACCCTGTCGACTTTTAAGCGACGTTTTCATTAGATAAGCGAGAACAGTGAGCATATTCCTTGTTTGTGTCAGCAAGCCTGGAGAAGAGGATAGGAATATCTCAGAAACGTTAGCTAATATTTAATAAAATACGAGGGTAGGTCAGAAAGTTATGCACCACAATTATTATCTCAGCTAATAATAAAGATAGAAGCACTACATTTGCACCAATTTAAGTTTATAATCTATTGAAGGTGTATGTGAGTGGCACCTTGCAGTCTTGACAGACCAAAGTATGTGAGTTGGAATGTGGCCAATATTCCATCACAATGCCTGGGCAGAGCTTCAGAGAAACATGTGGTGCCCAAACGACATGTTCCCTCTCTCGGCCTAATCTTGTGTTTTCCAGAGGAATGGGTAACCAATACGTCTGGCACAAGGTAGGCTGCAGACGCTGGCAGCACAGCGTCAAACCTCCGAGACCTCGCTATCACGAGCAGGTGGCGAGTGATGGCCAGACTCTGGAACCCAAGGGACCCTACTTAGAGGCGTTCAGCCAAGTCCCACAGGTGAGAGCCTCGTAAGCGCCCGGACCATAAGGACGCGCACATCTGTCAATCACAAGTGTCCGGACCTGTGTAAAGCGTGCACTATCGTCAGACTCTCCGCCTGACTTTAGCGGACCCCGCGACCAGCGCGAATAGGCCCGCCGGAGATACCGCCTGAGATATTAATGATGTACGTTACAAGCAGAGGTTTATTATGGAATATTTGATCGCAGAGAAACAAAACGTTTGTGTACTGTTTATGGCACTTTTGAAGTCGATAGAAACATTGTTAGTCGGTGGGCGCAGAGAGTTTTAATTTCTGCAAATGGAGATGTAGAGCTGGCAACTGCTTCTCCTTCACGACAACCCCCGTCCTCACACAAGTTTTCAAACGAGAGAGGCAATCGATAAAATGTGGTGGAATGTACTGCACCATTCACCTTACAGTCCATACCTGGCACCATCTGATTTTCATCTTTTCGGCCCCTTAAGAATGCTATCCATGGGACAAAGTTTGAAGACAAAGAGGGCGATATTAATGCAGTAAGAAATGGCTATGAGAACAGGACAAAATGTGGTACAGATCTGGGATCTTGTTTCAAGATAGCGTAAAGCCGTTAAAGTTGATGTGAATTATGTTGAGAAACAAAAATGTTTGCTGTACATGTGCATGAACATTGTGACTAAATTTCACGTGTATGTTATTAACGGTTAAAGAGATAATAATTGGGGTGCATAACTTTCTTACCGACACTCGTAGATGAGGAAGTGGTTGACAAACAATTTCGGTTCCGCAAAAACTGTGTCACCAGAGAAGACATAATATGTCTGAGGATGTTGACTGAAAAATATATAGAAGTGCAGAAAAATATATATGTATGCTTTGTCAGGGTCTTACAATGTAATGAATCTGGCTCGCTGGACCTAACATATGTGAGACATACACAAGTACAGAATGACTTGACGGGACACACAGTAACACTAAGTTTGATGGTTTTATTTACACTTCACATGCAACACAATCTAATTCGGCATGTGGCCATCACAAGGTGAATATCACAACCTATACATAATACACCAATGCACTCACAAACTCAAACCCACAGCTATGCAGTCTTTCTATCTTCTTCCAAGAGCTACGAGCAATCTACATTCAGGCACAGAAACACAAGAGCCGCTTTAATACACGTCAGTCTCGTCTGATGCCCCTAGCCGTGTCTGGCGTGTTCCGCTCACAGTGCTTGCCCTGTGGATTCGAGCGCCGCGAGAATTGCATGCGTCACGCTTGTACTAGCTTGACTCTGACGGTCGCTCTCTCTGTCGTCAGCGAAACCTGTGAGTAAGTCACTGGTGTTCGCCTGGCGGGCGTAACGATGTCGTGGCATATCAATGGGGATTATGACACCCTCCCCGCGCGTCATTCATGAAAGATTCTATCTTTCATGTGTATTCTCTGTAAATTCAGGGTTGCTATTCTTACCCAAGTCAGAATCTTCCCATTGGTTGTCATGTACCCTGGCATATGCAATAGAAATACATAAGTATTGTAAATTATACATATTAAGTCGTAATGTATTCAGACTTTAACACTTGCCAAGTATCATCCTCTCGATGGATGATCACCTCTGTTGCAATTTTGACCCAGTCAGACCGGTAGCACCCGCAATAAATGCAACTACCTCGCAACCAACAAAAAAAAAAAAAACGTATAATATATCAGGTTAGACCGTAAAACGTCCTAATATGAGACGAATTCAACTGTAGAGTTCCAACCAAACTTGGTAGGGAGCTCTCATGTTGGTCTACAACATTGGCAATCTTCTCCATGCCCAGCTGATGCAATCTTGGCGTGTCGACAATCTGGCGACACAGTGACTATTTTTATACATTACACATTACTATCTATTTCGATTTAACGCCCTTTGGTGTAATTGGTGACACCTATTAAATGAAAGGGAAATAATTTAAACAGCTGTTAAATCTAATAAATTACAATTATAAATTTATTTCTCAGCGTCATAGCTTGATACTTCTTTACAATAGCGAAAAAATGTCGCTACTGTGAATCAGTTAATCAAGGTATGATTCTCAGATTACAGTAGTTTCAAAAATATTAGTACACAATTTGTATATTTCAAATTCGTGTTTCACAAATATTTTACAAGCGTCATTAATTTTTAAGGTTTTGTTCATAGTCTGCTAGATTTTTGTTTAACTTTCTAACTTTCCGGAAGTACACACGAACAGCTGATGTAAGCGATAGTTTTTTTTCACACACTTTGGAATATTCGGAATGTAACGTTGTGCTATTCGTTGGTGTTTTCGGTGTTTCATTGGACTTCTGGATTACGATCTTCTACAGTGGAGTAACTGTCCCAGTTTAGTTCACTCAATTGTTCAATTCACACGGGATAAAATGTTGCTGGATACTTCCAGTTTGCAGATACCACGGATAACTTAAATTGTTCTTGTTCACTTGAGGTAAGTTACGACACTGACCTGTGGCACTGTTCTTAGTTTATAATATTTATAATTACTATTGTTCACTTTCTAACACATACTACGCGCTTATACATAACAATTTAACAATTAACACCTTATTTTAGAAACCTTAATAATATTTACAGTGGGAATTGATCCCTATCACAATGATGTAGTTGACACTCACAGCTTTTCTGAAAAAAAAAATACATTAATGGCTGTGTTGGTCTGAGTATTTTAACATACTGCACTCAGACATATTTGGCTATTGGGTATCATCGGGACAACGCGACAAAAGATCAGCCAGTGTATTCAATCTGCCAGGGGTGTGTTTCACTTCAAAGCTGTAGTCCTGGAGCAAAAGTGACCATCGCGCTATCATATGGTTAGTTGGCACTGCAGATGTAATAAACTTCAAAGGGCTGTTGTCAGATTCTACTACGAAATGCCTTCCAAGGAGGAATCTAGACAATCTCGTTATTGCAAACACTAATGCAAGGGCTTCTTTTTGAGGGGTCGACCAAGTGCGTTCTCTTGGTTTAAGTTTCCTGGATAGGTAATATACAGGATGTAAAATGCCGTCATGTTCCTGTAATAGTACCGCCCCTATCGCCACGGAGCTCGCATCTGTGCGCAATCTGAAAGGAATATGCAAATTTGGCAATTTGAGAATGGGATTCTTTAAACTATTCTCAGAAAAATATGACAATATCTTCTGGAATGCAAATTTTAGGCATTCGTTGTTCACAATTTTATTTGGGTGGTCTTTTTTTTAGTATGTTAGTAAAACTTTCAGTCAGTTCAGCAAAATCTGGGATGAACTGCCTGTAATAATTTAGAAGTCCCAATACACTTCTGACTTGTTTCTTTGTAGTCGGAAGTGTCAGTTTCAGGATCTTTGACACGATGTTATCGTCAATAGTGACAAAGCCATTAGAGATCTTATACCCAAGAAGGAGATTTCCTGGTAGGCTATGTCAACTTTGGCAGGTTTAATAGTAAGTCCGTGCTGTCTGATCCGTTCAAACGTCTGCTGTAATATCGTTATGTGCTCTGTCATTGTCGTTGTGTGTACACATATATCATCCATATACGAAATGATATTCTTTATGTCCGTCAGTAATAGTCTTGTCATGCGTACGAGTGTTGCCGGTGCGTTAACAAGCCCAAATGGTAATTTGTACCATTCGTACAGTCCCCAAGGTGTGGCAAAGGCTGTCAGATGTTTGCTCTGTTCGTCCACCGTTATCTGCCAGTAACCTTTTGTCATGTCTATCTTCGTGAAGTACCTAGAGTCTGTCAGCTCTGTCAGCAGTTCCTCGCAGTTGGTCATCGGCTCCAAATCCAACTGTGTAATTTTATTTAATTTTCTATAGTCTATGCAGAGTCTTATTGTGTCGTCCTTTTTGCGTATGATGACTATTGGAGAAGAGAAGTGTGATTGCGATCGTCTAATGATGTTGTTCTTTTCTAAGTCAATGATTTCTTGATGCAGTTTTTCTTTGTAATGTAATGGAATTGTGTAGGGTCTGCATTTTATTGGTGTGTTGGAGGTCAAAGTAATGTGGTGTTGTACTAGTTCTGTTTGTCCAGGGTTGTTGGAGAAGATGGTACTGTAGTCCTGTATGAGTTGTTTGCAGCTGTCGGTGTCTACTTGAGTTAACTGCGGGTTTATCTTGATGTCTTGTAAGCAGTTCGTCGTGTTTAGTGCTGGTGTTGGTATTTCGTCGCTTTCTTCGTCGCCTTCATGGTCGATTATTGTTGTATTGGCTGCTGTATCGTCTTGTTCGTTGTCCCTGTTGTAGTATGGTCTTAGCATATTAATGTGGAATATTTTGTGTTTGTCTTTAATTTGAATTTCATAGTCCACCGGTGAAATCTGTCTTAGTACCTTAAATGGTCCTTGCCAAGAATCGGTCAGTAACTGTCGGTCACTAGGTAGGAGCAGTAGTACGTCCTGTCCAGGTGTCAGTGTTATCGTCCTGTTTCCTTTGTTTGCATATTGTCTATACATCGCACCAGATTGTTTCAGTGCATCTTTGGCAATAATACAAGATTTAATTATCCTTTCACGCAATGATGTCACATATACGTATGATGATATGGGTTTAAGTATAGGAGTTGCTTCAGTTAACATGGAATGGTATATACTTAATGGGCCGCGTGGTTTGGCGCCATAGATAAGTTCGAATGGAGAGAACCCAGTGCTTGATTGAGGGACCTCGCGATATGCGAATAATATGGCAGGCAAATAGATGTCCCAATTTTCGGGGTGCTCTTGGGTGACTTTGGAAAGCATATGCTTTAGATCCCCGTTAAATTTCTCTATTACCCCGGTCGAGTGAGGATGGTACGGTGAGTTGAAACATTGTTTCACACCTAACATTTTAGTGAAAGCTTGAGTGCATGCAGCAATAAATTGACTTTCACTGTCGGATAGGATAGTATCAGGAAAACCTATCCTTGAAAATACATGGAAAAAGACTTCCATTATATCATTGGCAGTTATGTTCTTGAGAGGAATAGCTTCAGGCCAGCGGCTACATAGATCAATAATTGTAACTATAAATCTATTTCCTCTAGATGTTACATGATTTAGAGGACCTACGATGTCAACAGATATTTTCTCAAAGGGTCGACTGGCTAAATCTGTAACCTGTAATTCAGCCTGTGGGTGTTTCCCCTTTTTCACTAGTTTTTGGCAGATGTCACAACTTCTGCAATATTGTTTAATGTCATTACAGAATTTTGGCCAATAAAACTGTGACAACAATCTTGATCTGGTCTTTGAATACGCCATATGCCTTGCAAGAGGTATATCATGGGCAAGATGTAAGGCTTGCTTACGGTATTCTAGTGGCAAAACAGTTTGCTCTGTGGTGGTGTCACCTCTGGTATAATACCTAGTGAGGATGCAATTCTTGAGAGCAAAATGCCATCTTGCATTCTTAGTCAACCTTGGCTTTTGGCCTATCAGATTAAAATACTTATACAATGAAGGATCAGCCTTTTATGCTGTTACAAAATTTTCCTTCATGGTTTTAGAAGGTAGTAATACTGGGCTTAGCATTTCTATAGCCTCAGTTTGATCAATTTGTTCTTGCACTCTAGCAGCAGATCTAGTTACTGCGTTCACACTTTCAATGATATGAGATGATGGTGACATACTTGAATCAATGATTTCATGTGATGGTGAAACAATTGGATCAATGGTATCATGTGATGGTGATACAATTGGATCAATGATATCATGTGATGATAGTGCTGCATTAGCTAGCATACAATTATCTGATGATAACCCACTTTCCATGATGACGTTCGATGGAGATGATGTTACATGATTATCAATACCTGCAGATGTTATGGTGTTATGAGGCATCTCATTCACTTCGGGAAGGTTCCCAATGATATCATCACAGCAAGGATTGGTTAATGCTGCGCATTTAACCTTCCCAGTGAGGAATGGAGTCTCAATGTATGCCCATGCCAATGGATACTTCTCGATATTTCCCGAGAATGTTCTACATGTTACGTGCCTGCCTGTATAGTCTGTAGGCATTATGAAATCCCTTTTAAGACCTATAAGAGTGCTCCCGCTGTCTCGTAAGACTGTAACAGGCTTGCCATTCACATACCCATGGTGGATGTTAATTCTGCCTTTGGAATCTATTACCAAATTGGCTTCTTCATTGGCAATAGGTATCGAGTGGCCGCATGTTAATAGGCCATCTTCATGGAACTGATTACAGATGGTACATTTTTGTGGATTAAATGTATCTATGGCCTGTGCTGAGTTCACAGGATGATTTTCAAGATGTTCTTCATCTGATGAAGAGCTATCAAACAAGGCGGCATTCGCCTTCCTGGTCATCTGTTTCCCTTTACAAGCATGACGCCAGTGGCCATACGCTTTACAAAGGAAGCATTTGGCTAGCCGTTTGAAGCTTCTTCGCTCTTTATCTTGGTTATTTACATAGTTTTGCAAATATGTTAGATATGCAGGGTTCTGATCGCACATCTCATTCCGGTGATGAGGAAATTGGCAAAACCTACATTTCTCAGTAGTAGGCTTAAATGTCTTTTGCCTATTGTATGTATCTGATTTTGATCTCTCATAGCTAGCAACTGCTACGAAATTTACATCAGTTGCTACACTAGCAAAACTATGTTTATTGGCTGTAAAATACGCCGACCCACGTTTCTCGATCTGTTCTACACTCATACACTCACTCTCTTGCAAAAATTTTGAAAATAATGGTGGAAGGGATGTGATGATTTTATCCCTAAGGATGAGATCTTTCAATTTGTTAAACTCCTTATTAACTTTGGCTGCTGAAAGCCATTTACTGAATATATCCTGTACTACTGATATGTAGTCAGAGAATGTTTGAGTAGGTTTTGGAGTTAGTTTACTGAACTGTTCTCTGTAGCCTGCTTCATCTAACAGGAAATGTGACATAATTTTTGACTTTATGTACTGGTAATCTTTTCTGAGATCTTTAGGAATAGTCTCTATAACTTTTAGAGGTTCCCCTGACAGACTTCTCATATAAATGATGTTCCACTCAGATACTGGGATCTGGTAGTGGTCCATTAAAGTCTCAAAGTTTTGGGTGAAGGCTGCTATGCAGTCCCCCGAGGTATAATTTCTGACAATACCTTGGTACTCTTTGTACTGGTTTTCTTTTTCCAGTCTTTCAGATTTACGAGATTCTTTTTCAACAGCTGTTTCAGCTTCAAGCTGTTTGATTTTCAGTTGGAGTTCAAGCTCTTCTCGTTTACTTTGAGCTGAGATTTCTGCTTTTTTCAATTCAGCCTCTATTTCTGACTGTTTAGTTTTTGCAGTTAACTCCAATTCTGACTGTTTAGTTTTTGCAGTCAACTCCAATTCTGACTGTTTCATTGCCATTTCTGCCTTCTTCGTTTCTGCATCTATTTCTGCCTTCTTCCTTTCTGCATCTATCTCTGACTGTTTCACAGCTCTTTCAGCCGCTCTTTCGTCGCGGTCCCTAGCTTTCTCCTGTGCTAGGAGGTATTCTGAATATTTTGTCTCACTCCATTTTGTCAACTCATCCCCAGTTAACTTTAGTTTTAAACCCATCTCGATGAAGTCGTTTAGAGAAGACATGATGGAATGTTTCAATGAAAATGATTTCTCACACACGCAATTTGGTTATAAAGTGTTAGTAATGTAAACAATTTCTTTACAATATTTTTAAAGTTACAGCGTGTGCCCAAATTTGCATCCAAAAGTATATAAAAAGGTAATACTCAAGTACTCTGGATACGCTGCTGAATGGTGAAAACCAGGGCCAGGACTTGTAGGGTCGCTACTACAACGGCAAATGACCTCTACGGGTAACAGTTTCAGATGGCACAGGAAACCTGGTTACTTTTGGGAGGAAATAAATTAGAATCTATGTCTGTGTGCTGTGTCTGCTTGTCAATTAAATTTTGGTTAGGTTTGTATGGCGTTGAGTGTTATTGTTGGTCGTAATGTCGTCGTTCAACAATTTTCACAAGTTGCTTTGTTTCCCGAACTTTCTGCTTCCACATTCTTTTTCTGTACACAACTACTTTCACGAAGACAAGTTAGCCATGTTTAAACGTTCAACAACTATGATGGTACAACACTTAAACTTAGATTACACAATTTTATCAAGACAAGTTTCACAATCACTGATGTTTTTCCACGTTAACACATTCAAATGTATGTAATTTACGTTCACATCTAGGTTCAAATCTTAACTAAATTAAAGCCGGACGAGCCCCCACGTTCACACATGTCAGGGTCTTACAATGTAATGAATCTGGCTCGCTGGACCTAACATATGTGAGACATACACAAGTACAGAATGACTTGACGGGACACACAGTAACACTAAGTTTGATGGTTGTATTTACACTTCACATGCAACACAATCTAATTCGGCATGTGGCCATCACAAGGTGAATATCACAACCTATACATAATACATCAATGCACTCACAAACTCAAACCCACAGCTATGCAGTCTTTCTATCTTCTTCCAAGAGCTACGAGCAATCTACACTCAGGCACAGAAACACAAGAGCCGCTTTCATACACGTCAGTTTCGTCTGATGCCCCTAGCCGTGTCTGGTGTTTTCCGCTCACAGTGCTTGCCCTGTGGATTCGAGCGCCGCGAGAATTGCATGCGTCACGCTTGTACTGGCTTGACTCTGACGGTCGCTCTCTCTGTCGTCAGCGAAACCTGTGAGTAAGTCACTGGTGTTCGCCTGGCGGGCGTAACGATGTCGCGGCATATCAATGGGGATTATGACATGCTTTATAGACTACAAGAAAGCTTTTGACAGAGCACAACATGAACGATTACTTACATGCATTAAGATATAAGAGTAGGCTGAAAGGGCATCACATTTAATAGTAACCTGTACTGGGAACAAGTGGCGACAAAGAGATACGGAAATAATTACTCATCGCCCATAGAGATAAAAAGAGGAGTACGACAGGGATGCGTTGTTGACCCCTAGCCGCTTCAACTTATATACATAAATAATGCTTAAACAAGTTAGAGAGACACCTGGACTTAACATCAATGGAAGAATAAAAAACAATCCTAGATATGCTGATGATACAGTGTTTCTAGCAGAAAGCCAGCAACAGTTACAAAGCATAGTGGAACAAGTAAACAGGCATAGTGCAGAATGTGGCTTAGATATTAATATATAAAATACAACCCAAAAACTTTCATAATTAGCAATGAAAAGGAGAGGTCATCAATGAACATAAGAGTAACTGAGAAGATACTAGAACAAGTAACAAGTTTCGCCTACCTTGGACATGTAATAACAGATGATGGCAGAATTGAAACAGAAATCATAAGGAGAATAGTAATGGCCAAAACATATTTTCAACAACATGAAATCAGTATTAACATCTAGATATATTAACGCATTAAAAATGAGAATTATCAAATCTTATGCATATTTAATATTACTATATGGCGCGGAAGCCTCGTCAATGAATAAGCAATTAGAAAGTAGAATACAGAAGAATGTGCCGTATTTCATGGGGAAAAAAACCAGATCAACCAAATACAGACGTTCTAGAAAAACGAAAAGGAAGGAAAAGATAGTTGATGAAAGACATAAAAAAAAGGCAAGGGAAATATTTTGGCCACTTGAAAAGACATAACACTCTTATAAAAATTATATGGGTGGAGAGGGGGGGGGGGTATGCTTGAAGGTAAGCGAGCAAGAGGTAGACAGCTATACAAATGGGAAGGTAATATCAAGAGACAGACGAACAGTACTCTGATGGAATGTAGTGTCACGGCGAGAGATAGTGTTAGAGATCCATTGTAGTCAACTTTCATTGTGGAGATGGCACTTGATTGATTGATTTAATTGACTTCATTGTGCCAGAACATCCCATAACTGGATGTATAAGGTTCTCTGCAAAGGCCGTAAACGACATACCAGTTATTTCCATGAAATATCAATGGAGATGGCAACCAGACTCACAGCCCATGCTACAATGTCCTTCCGGTCGCCAACATGGCGGTTAGGCAGGCTTGTCCATGGGACACATTTTTCAGTCCCATCCCATCCCATGACAATTTATGCCTGTCCCATCCCATCCCATCCCATGGGATTCCCATGATAATACTAATATGGAATACAGTTCAAATAAAGTAATAAAATTTATGAAAGTTTAGGGTTAGTTTCTACTTAATAGGACTACATGTACAAAGAGACATGTAAAACTACAGAATTTATTAATTTTAATATTCAAGAGTATTTTAATAAAACAAAGTTTAATCTAAATATGACAATTCAGTATCATTCTGACCCGTCCATTCTGTTTCTGAGTCACTCTGTTCATTTAGCACATTATCAATTTCCTGCTGATCGACTGTTTCTAATAATTCAGTTAATCCAGTTAACCCCTGAACATTTTCCACAATTTTCATCTTACATGCAAATCTGATATACACAGAGTTTATAACGAGAACTGGTAACACCCGTTTTCGTAACTTACTCAACAACAATCAAGCTGCACTAAATAAGCGCTCTTCTGCTGCTGAGGACACTGATATGGCCAAAACAATTTTCGAACTTGCTTTTAACAGTGGAAACCTATGTTCATTTTTCCAATAATTTAATGGTTGTGAAGTTGGTTGCCGTAATTTTTGAAACATGGTGACTTCATCGGTCTGCAAGGTGTGGAATGCGCCTGACCCTGCAGCCAGCAGTTGGGGTGAAAAGTGAAAATTAGTAGCCTGCCGATGACCCGCAGACCACACAAGTCAACCCCCACCTCCACGTGATGCAGACCGGGAAACCATGACCGCGAAGTCATGGGCTAACGGGGATATGACTCGCCATAGGGGATGGACTCCCTGTGGTCAGATTTGTGTCCTAAACCTGTGATTTAGCAAGCCGGCAGGGGATCTTCATACTGCTCGTTGAAAAACTAAGAAGTATAAACTGACTGACCCAAACGGATATCAACCCGGCAAGGTTAATGGATTACGAGATAAATCAGCGACTCAAAAAATAGGCACAATGAACGTCTGCGGTTTCAATAGTAAAGAAGAAGAGCTTATAGAAACAATGGAAGAGAGGAAAATTGGACTTATCGGAATAGCGGACACCAGAACAAAGGTGGAAAGGATGCAAGGAGCTCCACAACAGTTAAACATTTGTCTACTCTGGAGTAGAACAGCAAGAACGAGCAAAACACGGTGTGGGAATAGTCATTGAATCACGACTAGCAAGAGGAATACTATAAATAAAATATATATCAGAAAGAATCATAACAGTGAGAATAAAAGAACAATTACAACATATGTACAAATATACGCACCATGTAATGCAAACAAAAATGAGCAAGAATGCGAGGAATTCTACTAAGACATCCATGGATGAAAGGAATGATAACGGAAGTACAACAACAACAACAACAACAAAACTGCGGAAAGAGACCGAGCCATATGGGATAAAACCCGGTGCAATGAAGTCGACCCTGTCGACTTTTAAGCGACTTTTTTTTTTCATCATCCCCATTAAAGTAATGCGAGTAATTTTTTAAATGGGCATTGAAACGTTGGTAATATGATCGCCATTCACTTGTTACAGATTTTGTTGGTATGGAAAACTGCAGCTTTGATGCCTTTACCTGACGTGTATTGTAATGTGTTTCAATAAATGAAAGTTGATCCATGAACTGATCCAGTTAAGATAATCACGCCTCTGCTGAAGCTATCAGTAATGCATGTTGATAACCTGTGCTCAGTACAACCAGATCGGTGCATTTCTGTATCGGTATTAACCCGTCCATGTCTCCGAAGTCGGAGAGTGTCTGCCTGTACGGCGAGGAACCACCAGTCTGCGCACCAATAAGCCAGACATGGGACAACGGATACTCACGCAAACCTCAGGTCCGGTATGTCATCACACTGATGTTGGACAACAGGATGCCTTCATCCGACATACAGGACTTCGCGTTGGAGCTCAAGCCAACGAACACAAGCAAGCAAGCAACCCGTCCATCAAATGCTGTCGTTATGCTTGCTGCATTATCAGTACACACGCACAATGGACTGGAGAATGTGGTAGATTCGGCAAGAAATTCACGTGCAAAAAAAAAAAAAAAAAAAAAAAAAAAAAAAACTGTCGTAAATTATGCAGTCTGGGATTGATTACTATCAATGTTTATAAGATTTGATTATTGCTCATTGGATTTAGGAGGCCTGGTCGTTTCGGGTCCACATCGATTGACGGACGTCAGTCACGGCGATTGGGCAATCTTGAGCATAGCCTACGATGGGTGACGTTGTAATGTTCTGTTGTGATAATTTGGCTGTGTGTCCAACGTGTGCCGCGTGGTTACACACCCGCTTCACACGTCAGTGATCCGGGGCTTGTTTCCGGATCCGGTCAGGGATATGCACTACTGACGAGCTCAAACGAGGGCGAAACTCGAGTCTAGTGCTTCCATATTGACGTGGATAGGCCTTAGGTTCATACCAGAATACGATCAGCGTTGCCAGTAGTGGGTTGTGCTCAATATTTAAAATTCAAATCCCGGAAAAAACCAAATTAATCAATGTTTATAAGAGACAGAGGACAAATAATCCATTCCAAATTTTGATCTAGTCCGTATGCAATAATGCCCCCATATGGCAAAAGATATGTTTGTCTTGCAGACCAAAAGTCAACTATTCCCGAAATTGCACATTCTGGATCTTGTGCCATATTTTGAAACAATTTTTGAAACTGCAGTTTGGCCAATTTTCCTTGCGCCAAAATAGAACGAGTCACTGTTTGCCGTGATATAGTGTAATTATATACCTTGTTTTCAGCGTGAGTAGATCTTGCAGCAAAGTTAGCAGCATCACATATAATGTCACATCCAGCCGAAATGGATACTGTTGGATGTGATGTAATTAGTTCAACTACTGTTTTTCGCCACGCATTTTACAATGTTGGTGGTGGTTGTGTTACTTCCCGCTGCTTGGCTTAAAAAATTCTTTTGATGTTAGTAGAACCACCGGAACCACATTTCATGCTATACTGTATTGCAACTCCATAACCACTTTGATTAACCCATTTTTCATTAATCAACTTATACCAACTGTATAGCGTTTTGCACTTTGAACAGCAAACAAATGGTGTTAAAATACTTTCAGATATTTTAACTGCTTTAACATTAGCTGTTGAAGACTTTACAAGTTCTTTATGAACATCAATCAAGTGGCATTCTCCCCCACTCAACATCTTAGCAACAACAGTTTTAGTAAGATCCTGGAACTCATATTTTTTGTTGGCCATTTTGGGGTTCCGTAGACTTACACAGCCTACACCCAGTAACACTGTGACTTCATGTGACTGCCTTCACAAATTATTTGAAATTAGGACTACTATATATTTATAGCTTATAAATATAGTACCTAATATTCAACCAAATAAAATTACTGCAATTTAGCAACAAAACAACTTCGATTACAACAGATTAAAACTAGCTTCGTATTTACAAATCGCCCAAGACGCCAATCAACAACTACATCAACAATGGCTGACTAGCAGCGCGCATTTACTTATTTATCCGGTGTTCCACCACGAGATAAAGAATTAATACAAATATATAAAGAAAAAAGAAGGATAAAATGCTTTAAAAAGTTTAAAAAATAAATAAATAATGGTACCTCTGACGTAGATCAAATTGCTATGACATTGCAACTGTCCCATGTGTCCCATGGGAAATACAAATGTGTGTTGTCCCATCCCATGAGACGTTTCCCATGGGAATCCCATTCCCATGGACAAGCCTGCGGTTAGGCATTGAACCGTTTAGGCCTGTGGCGTGTTTACGCTTGTAGCTACGGTTTGCAATCGCATTTTCCTCATGTTGGACTGGTAGTACATGGTTCCGTCGCCCTGCTACCGAGTGAGTGCGTGGGCGACACTGTGAGCTGTGAAATTCGCGTGGAATGCTTTTACATCTGTCCTGTACAGTGACCTGCATGTTCGGAATTATGGCTACCGGCTTTTACTGAATTGACTGATTTACCTTTTCGGTTCACCCTTTTCGGTTCACGAGTGCATTTTTCAGGAGACTCCTGGGAGTCGGCGCTGAAGCTGCGGAGTTCGTGCTTTGTGCGACACTTTCGGCGGGTCGCCCTGCGGAGAAAGACCGAGCGATGTGAGAAAACCCGGGTCAATGAGGTCTTTCTGGTGACTGCCGAGTCCATCGACGATGAACTGTGGTTTTCATGGATGACTTTTGTGTTGGCATTCTGGCCACAGTGTACAGTGTACCTGTGCGGGCTGTTGGATTGCCGAGACTCCTGTCTATTCCACTTCTCACATTGGACAGTGGGGAGCATTTTGTGTGATATTCACTGGCACAGGAATGGAGTTAGTTAGTTAGTTAGTTAGTTAGTTAGTTAGTTATTTAGTTAGTTAGTTAGTTAGTTAGTTAGTTAGTTAGTTAGTTAGTTAGTTAGTTAGTCGAGGTTACAACTTCACGGCAACGGGTCGTCCCCCGTTGCCGTGAAGTTGTAACCTCGACTAACTAACTAACTAACTAACTAACTAACTAACTAACTAACTAACTAACTAACTAACTAACTAACTAACTAACTAACTAAATAACTAACTAACTAACTAACTAACTAACTAACTAACTAACTAACTAACTAACTAACCAACTAACCAACTAACCAACCAACCAACCAACCAACCAATCATCCACCCACCAACCAACCAACCAACCAACCAACCAACCAATTAACTAACTAACTAACTAACTACGATGTCCTGCTCCAAGGATACGTGGAGTGCAGTATTAAGCTACGCCCAGGCTTTTTCTGCTACCACTAGGTTACAGTTACACATAATTAGTTACATCTTTGGCGTTGAAGCTGGCTAGACCTTGTGTCGTCATTTCGTGTGGCTTACTTCTATAGTTTTGCTTTTGCAAATCTTAATTGCAATGGTTAGTTAACACAATTTATTTCTAGCATTCAGTATACCATTAATAACACGTTATAGTTTGCATGAATGTGGAAATCATGTTTTGGTAATAGTGTAAATGTGGAGTTGAGAACATGAAACATAATACAATTATAGAGAAACAGTAACAGTGTTTTCACGATCAACCATTCTAGAATGTCTATTATTATAAAACTATCAATGTATGTGAGTAATGTCACTGCTAGGTATGTTATCAAATAATGAAGAGATGATTAAGTAATTACTATTTGTTTTATCTTTCTAGAAACTGTCGCCTGGTCACATAGCGGCCCCGAGTTGATGCCGAGAACTAAAACCCTAGTATCTGGCTTCACGGAAAGTAACACTCTCTAGTACTAGAAACCAGAAAACATGGCGCTGACCATCCACTTAAAGTATGCCGAACAGCTGAAGGGACGAGCCGAGCGACTGGCCAAGATTTCATTCAGAGGTAAGTCTGGTGTCTGTGGCTCAGACATCCTTCATTTGCTCAATCTATACAATATTAGACTTATATCACTGCAGAACTATTTGGGACCGGAATTCGGAAGAGTGCCGACTTATCTAACTTATCAGTGGTAATCAGCACATGCGATTTGAATGTAAGCGACGAACACACATCTAACCAAAGGGGAACATGTACAATGAAAGATACTGGTGAGTATGATGTTAGAATGTGTGACTCCTTACTTAAACTACATTCAGAATTCAATAAATTAATAGAACACACACCCAGTATACGTCTAGGTCTGTAAACTGGGTCATTTCCCTTCAATTAATAGATCACGATCCCCATTGTTGCTGCTGTTGTATTAATTTCAATGGACACAAGTATCAGCATGGTTCTTTAGTTCCATTGCTTTATCGTCTCAAGTTCCTTATGCTACGTCTTTGCAAATGACTTTCATAGTTCATTAACACACACACACACACACACACACACACACACACACACACACACACACACACACACACACACACACACACCCCCCCCCCCCCCCCCCCCCCCCACGTGTTCACAGTCAAATTATACACAGCAGAATTATGATGAACTTGTTGAGTGCCGAGAAAGAAACACACACACACACACACCCTTGCAATTTTCCTCAAGCCATTTTTCTTTTGTCTCTTTGCATAGATTCTTAATTTTCCTGTGAATCTCTTCACATTTTTCCTTGTTATGTTTGTTATTTCTTCTTATTCCCATGAGGTATAATATGTCTTCCGTCATCCATTTCTTGCGTCCCCTTATTATTTTTTGGGGGGTGGGCGGGGGGTGGGGTGGGGGGGGGGGGCGTGGGGGGGATGGTTGTTTCTGCAGCTTGGTTGACTGATTTCTTTAATATTTCCCATTGGTCGTTGACAATGCATCAAATCTGTTCTTTACCTCTACGTTGAATTTATCTTTTATCTCCTCGCTCTTCAGTGCCCGTAGACCAAGTTTTGTGTTTCTTGGTGTATATTTGACTTTCTTTAATTTTATATGTGAATTGCGTAAGATTAATCATGGTCGCTGTAGCAGTCTGCGCTTCGTATAGTTTTTTGCGACTTTTAAGGCATTTCGAAATCTTGTATTGATGAGAATGTAATCAATTTGATTTTTGATCTTATGATCTGGACTCCTCCATGACCATAATCTCCTTGGGTGCTGTCTATACCAGGTTTTTCCAATAATCACATCATGCTTTTTTTGCCCACTGTACAAGTCTGCAACCTCTTTCATTCTGTTCCTCTAGTCCATACTTGCCTACTATGCATCCACCCTGTTGATTTCCAGCTTTGGCATTCTAGTCACCCATTATGATATTTACTTCAGAATTCTTGCATTTCTTGAAGGCTTTCTCTAAATCATTATAAAATGCATCAATGCTGTCATCACAACTGTCTGCTGTTGGTGCATAAACTTGTATAACGTTGACATCAAAATGTCTTCCACTCAACTTCACTAGTAACACTCTATCTGATTCAGTCCAATATCCTTTGATCGATTTTGATCTGCCTGTTCCATTATAATTACTACTCCTCGCTGTTGTTTCTCTCCACCAGAATACATTATTCTATATTCCTCAGATGTTATAATGCCATGCATGTCCATCTGGTCTCACATATACCTAACAGGTTAATATTTAATCTTCCCATTTCATTCTTAATGTTATCAAATTTTCCATCCCCTTTCATAGTTCTTATATTCATAGTTACTACTTTCAATGTTGATACTCTTTTGCACTCAGTCGCCTGCTGACGGTCTGGAGTCACCTGGTGCACATGACTACCCCTGGTTCCAAATGTTGCTGTATGTAGCCGGGGCGCCGTGTTGGGGTGAGCGCCCAACATTGCTTAGATACCCCAATGGCTCGTGAATACATAACCTACGCAGCAAAAGTCCAACTCCTGGCCTTCACTTGGCGGAACTAATTCTACTAACAGGAGAAGGGGCGACGGTGAGTTTCTGGCGCCGAAAAATAACCAGTGTGCTCTAGATGTGTATACATATACATGCATATGCAGACACGTGTGTGCCTGTGTACACATCTAAACTCGAGAGAGACCACAGTCTGCTCTAGCAAAGGAAAGGTGCTGAAGACGGAGGCAAACAGCCAGGAGGCACACCACAGAAATCAAGATGCCACGCAATTACGCAAAATGGAATATGTCGACTACTGCTAAATGTTATGGTGCTCGCCCTGCTTTGGACCCCCAGGCAGGTGCAGTGCCGGGCCCTATGTCTCGAAAGGGCCCAACCCCAACTACTGGAGGTCCTTCTCAGATGTCCTTGGAGCCAGGGGACATGAGAATAGAACGGTTGGCCATACTAAACAAAGACTTAAAATAATGTACTGGAATACGGAGGGAGTAAGAAACAAAAAAAAAAACAAAAAAAAAAAAAAAAAAAAGAATTAGAAAACATCCTGGACCAAGAAAAAGTAAGCATATGTTGCTTGCAAGAAACTCACCTCAACGAAAATATAGCCTTCAAAATCAGAGGCTACCAGTGTTACCGAAAAGATGGGATACTGACCCTTGTAAAAAATAACATCACTGCTTCCCAAATCGAAGTCTACATGGAAGGGGCTGAGTATCAGACACTTAAACTTAAGGCAGGCTATACAGACCTACATCTGATCAATTACTACTGTCCAAGTAGTACAGGCACTGGACACACTACCATTAACAGAAAAAATGATTGTGTGTGGCGATTTCAACAGCCACTCGCAGAGTTGGGGCTATGATCACATGGACCAGAGAGGAGAGAGACTGGAAGACTGGCAGGATGAGAATAGATTCATCTTGGTTAACAAGCCGTCCGACCCACATACTTTCTACTCGAGATCATGGCACACTACAATTACATCTGACCTGGCTTTTCATTCACCAGACCTGGAGTGGAATATTACACGAATTGTTGGGAAACAACTTGGTGGCAGTGACCATCGACCAGTCTTTCTAACTGTAGAAAATGAGCTTGTAAGTGAAAGCAGCACCCTCTCGAGGAGGAACTACAAGAAAGCAGACTGGACTATGTACAAGAATCGCACCAGCATACTGGTTAGAAACCTGAACACTGAGAAAGACATAAATAAAGTAGTTGAAGAGTTTGGGAAATGCATACTGCAGGCAGCGCGAGAAACAGTACCAAGAGGAGCCCGTAAACAATATAAACTCTACTGGAGTAGTGAACTGGAACAGTTGCATAATGATGTGGAAGTGTGTAGAAAGCAAGCAGAGGCCACACCCAGCCAAGAGTACCACAATAATTCCAGCACGCAAAAGCCAAATTTCAAAGGGCCAAGCTGCAGTTAGTTAGTTAGTTAGTTAGTCGACAGATCATCCTCGTTGCACATCGAACCATTCAGTCCATAAGTGCTCGGATCCCCTCCTCAGCAAATCCCGCAGCGTGTAGCAGCTAACGACGCCAGTTCTGTGTTGGTTTATCAATCTTCTTTGGCTTCCTGCGTAGTGTTCTTGTTTGGCCACCCCTCTTTTAATTTGCTGCTCCCGCAGTCTGGCCATTGTTGTAGATTCACAGTCATCACTTGATTCTCGCAAAAGTCTCACTTCTCATAGAGCATTCAGAATGTCAGCCTGGTCCATGGCGCGTCCGCCCTCCACAGTAGCCTCACCTGCGAGCTTGTCAGCCCGCTCATTTCCTTGTACTCCCGAATGCCCTGGCACGAAGATGAAACTAATCTTTGCCAGCCGAGACCGCTTCAGAGGCAGCAACCATTCTCTTCGGATCGACCCCTCCTCTATCCTCTTGATCATGTTCATTGAGTCGCTAAGGAAACAAGCCCTAGTGAATGTCTATGTCTCGAGCCATGTTATTGCTTTACTTACTGCCATGACTTCCATGGTCAGACTACTTGTGGTTTCAGTGAAAGCACCAGAGTCCTCCTTCACAATTCTCCCTCCGGCCCGAGCTGTAAAGGCCCATGAGCTTCTCACATGTCGGATGACCGACCCATCTGTGTAGATGACCGCGTCACCGTCTAGCGAATTCTCGAAAATCAACGCTTGTACTTCAGCCTCAACAGCAGCCGGATTTTCTTGTCTGCATTTTCTATCTAGTTGGATGCAAACTGAAAAGGATGTGCAGAAGTCTGTTGGCACTTGCACCCACTCCTCGCCAGGTTCTAAGTCCTCAAGTGAACACACCTGTTGAAGAATGTCTTCGGCTTGACCCATCCACGACCGTCCTCTTTTTAACCTGCTGCCCTTCACCTTCCTAATTTCACTATGCAGTGGATGTTGTGTGTTTGCGTTAATTCTGAGGTAGGCGCGTGCCCTGCAAACTTGTATTCTCTCTTAAATGGTTGGAAAATCAAGAAGGTAGCGCATCGCCCTGCATGCTGTATCTCTTGTACATCCAAGAATAATGCGCATAGCTTCATTCTGTATCCTTTCCATCCTTTCTATCTGCTTATGGCTGAGAGTCAGGATTGCCATTGCATACTCCAAAACAGACATGACCAGCCCCTCGTACAGAAGACATAGATGGCGCTGCTCACAGTTTGCTGCCGCCATCACCCGCATCGCTGCCAAACCCCGCTTGGCCTTTGTTATCACCTGGTCTATGTGCACATTATAAGCAAGGCTTCGATCAAACCGTACCCCCAGGTAATTCACTGCCTGCGTTCTTTCCACCGTCTCTGAACACAGCATTACAGTTGGTGTTGGATTGTTGACAATATGATTATTCAACGAGAACCAAGTCACTGTTGCCTTTGTTGGGTTGACCATTGCTCCAGCTTCATCACATCAAGTACTTATGCGATTGAGTTCGGTTTGTAGTTCCACAGCAACCTCCTCTCTATCCTTACCCTGACGATACACTAAAACATCATCGGCATATGACAATGTCCTGCCAGGTCCAGTGACCTGCTCACTGGTGATTCTCACTGTGTAGGCGTTGAACAGTACCGGAGATAATGGTGATCCCTGTGTTAGGCCAGGATATATTGTTGTTGGTTCCGAAGTCCAACTGCCACATCTAAAAACTACTTTCCGCTGGAAGAGGGCTGCAGCGATCCAACTAAGGAGGAATGGACTTACGTTTAGTTCAAGAAGCTGAAACATTAAAAAATCCAGTGGTACACTGTTGTATGCGTCCTCAAGATCAATCGCTGCAGCAACGGTTTCAGTGCCTGAGTGGAAACCTTCATAGACATCATGGGCAAAGACTGCTGCATTGGTCCAGGTTTCTCTTTTTGGACGGTACCCACCCAGGGTAGGTGGGAAAACACCTTGCCTCTCTAGTTGGCTTGATATTTTCCTGACAATTACCTTCTCCAGCAGCTTGCCTATTGTATTCTGCATGGTTATAATTCGATATCCCTGAATTTTTTTGTAGTCTTTGTCAGGCTTCGGCAAGGGAATCAGATAGCTGTGTAACCATTCCTCCTTGATGCTAGCACTCCCTATACTGTTGTCAGTTGTCTCTGCAAAACAATGGAACGCGTCATCAATCACAGACTACAGTGGTACATTGAATGTGAAAACATCCTTGTGCCACAACAGGCTGCCTTTAGGCAGTGCTACTCTACGGAAGATCAGACAACCTACCCCTCTCAAGAAGTTGAGGATGCATTCCAAGAGAAGAAGCTGGTACTTGCGGCTTGGATAGATCTGAAGAAAGCCTTTGACAAAGTCTGGAAAGAAGGTCTGATGAAGAAACTGAGAAACTGTAAAGTCAATGGAAGAATGTACAAATGGGTAAAAGCATACTTGCACAACAGAAGAGCCCGAGTACAGATAGACGGTCTCAAGAGCAAGAAAGTATTACTGCGTCACGGTGTTCCCCAGGGCGGAGTCCTGTCCCCAACACGTTTTCTAATCTTCATCAATGATCTTGTTGCTAATCTACCCAATGGAATTAAAGCGGCAATGTACGCTGATGACCTGGTTTTGTGGAGCGCAAATGAACATGCATCAGTGGCCACCATATTGCTACAAAGAGCTGTAGATACATTTGTTGCATGGGCGGATAGATGGTGTATCAGCATAAACACTGACAAGTGCAGCACCACTCTATTTACTCTTTCTCCGAAACAAAAGGCAGGGAGCATTCAAATAAATGGAACACCCCTAAGAGAAGATAAGGAACCAACATACCTTGGTGTAACATTTGACGACAGGCTGACATGGAGAAAACACATTAAAAAAGCAGTAGCAAAAGCCAGAAGGAAAATTGCCATCCTGAGAAAGTTAACTGGAACCACATGGGGAGCCAGTGGGAAAATACTTAGCAAAGTTTATCAACAGAGCATACGACCACACCTGGAATACGGGTCAACTGCATGGTGTTCGGCAGCAAAAACCACACTACAAGAGCTGGACAAAGTGCAAAATCAAGCTCTTAGAGTCATCACAGTAGGGATGAAATCAACCCCTATAGTAGCAATGGAGAAAATGGGGAGGACACAAGCTTTAAGAGAACGCAGAGATACAAAAACACTAATACAAGCAGAAAAGTTTCTCAGCTTGCCAGGCCACCCTATGAAGAACAGATTTGAAAACTTAGCTATGGGGCGGTTGAAAAGAAGTAGTTTCATCCACCAGGCCAAACAACTCTGCAGAGAAACCATCGATCTTCCCACAGTTGATATCCCCCTGACAACTATTCCAGAGCGAACCCCGTGGAAAGATGAGCATAGACTATCACTACAAATCCAGTCAAAAGTGAGAGGAATATTTGACAAGGAAGAACAGAACAGTGTACAGCGCAGAACAGCCACTCTCAGCTTCCTTGATGACGAATACCTACAGGACCTCTGGATCCGAGTCTACACAGATGGGTCAGCACAAAATGCTGTTCGAAATGGAGGAGCGGGAGTGTATATAGAATACCCAAATAACACTAGAGACACGGCCAGAATTCCAACAGGAAAGTACTGCCATAATTATGATGCTGAAATTGAGACAATCAAGATAGCCACAGAGAAATTACAAAATACCAGCCATGGTACACAACCTTTGGTGATATTGACAGATGCAAAATCCGTAATAGAGGCGCTCCTGTCTGGGAAATTGCCAGTTCTGAGGACACTACTTTCTGAACTTAGCAGTCATCGTAAGATCACCATACAGTGGATACCATCCCACTGTGGAATCCCCGGAAACGACAGAGCTGATCGATTGGCTAAGGAAGGAGCACAAGAAGAACAACCAGATGTGCCTATTACATACCACCAAAAGAAAAGAATGATCAAATCAGTCAGAAGGCCACCAAACCTTACTCAAGACGACTACCACGTTATGGACAGACCAGAACAGGTCATTCTTCTGCGCCTCAGAACAGGACACAATAGATTACGCAACCACATGTATACACAATTCAAGATTGGTGACTCAACCATGTGCACATGTGGTTTGGCGTCGCAGACAGCAGAGCACATACTCCAGGATTGCCCAAACTACAACATATCCAGGCGAACCTTCTGGCCTAGAGAGACAACAGTGGAAGATAAACTCTATGGACCGCTGAATGAACTAAAAAGACTGTTAGATTCATACAAGAGACAACATTGCAGTTATAAACATAATTTAGGCGAACGAAAGAAGAAGAAGTTGTACATGTCTGCTAGTTTCTCTAGCTCATTGTCGGTACACCTATTTATGTCGTCGTATCTTATGCCATCAGGACCTGGAGCACTGTTTTTTGATCGTCGAAGCACAGCCTTGATTTCTTTCACTGTCATTGTGTCTTCATCCGAAGTGTTCTGGGCCTTGCATCTGTCTGAGGTGACCTCCTTGGTCAGATTTCGGCCTCCCATGTCTGTCTGGTTGCTCTGCTCAAGGTAGCGTTCAAAGAGGGCTTTGCCCTTGTCCTCGTCAGTCCTCTGCCAGGTGAGGTCAGCACCTTGGTAGTCAGAAATGCTCTTATTCTTGACTACACCACTCATGCTTTTATGTAGTCGCCAGAACAATTTCAGTGACTTGTCTGTGCTTACTCTTTGACACACCTCTGCCCATTTTTCACTTTTAACCACCATGACCAGTTTTTTGAAATAGCTTACTTTTGTGTGCATCTCTCTTTCTTAGTGCAAGCAGGGACTAGGATGACCAGCTCTGTTCTTCTTGGCATTTTGCCATCTCCTTACAGCACTACGCTTATCCAGCCAAGCCTTCTCCACCTCGAAACTCCACCACGGTGGCTGCTCCCAGCTTTTTTTCCTGCCCTGAAACGTTCTGCGCTTGTCACGTCTTATTTCACTCACCACATCTTGCCCTGTACTGTCATACTGGAACGTCTTTACCTTTAGCTTGTGCTGCCTGGTTCTGCCTTTCTCCACCAATATGCTGCAAGGGTGGTGGTCGCTGCCATGGTGTCCTAAGACACCCCATCTACACACTGTAGTGAGTGAAGGTGAAACTAGCGCCAGATCAATAGCACTGTCCTCATCGCCTGGACGGCTTGCTGTCCTGGTGACACAGCCACTGTTGATACAAACCAGGTCGATGGTTTCCAGTGCAGTCTCGAGCTCCTCCCCTTGTGTATTGGAGGAAGTGTTTCCCCATGATCTGCCTTTAGCGTTGAAGTCACCACAGAAAATAACATTTCTCTCGTGGCCTAATATGCCACTTAAGCACTGCCACTTCTGGGCGTCCATACTCCCATTGCGGGCATAAACATTAACCACCACGAATGGTGTACTGGTACCCATACTACCAAGCTGCAGGCTAGACGGAAAAGCTGGCAGGAAAAAACAGAGTCTCTGAACTTTGAAAGAGACACAAGGAAATTGTGGAAGCTAATAAAACAACTTAACGATGAGGGCACAGGGAGAAACTCAAAAATTGCACTACATAAAGATGGAAACATCTTAACAAGAAAGCAAGCAGCTGACCATTCTGCGGACTCATTCGCACAAGATAACAATATCAAAATTAGTCCAGAGAAACAACAAGAGATTCGAGAGAAACGGCAACATACAGGACAGAAGGAAATAGTACATGAGGTTCTGGAGGAATCCATCACAATCAGCGAACTGGAGCTAGCCATATCAAAACTGAAAATGAGAAAGTCACCATGAGCTGATGGTATCTCCAATGAAATGATCAGGAACCTAGGAACAGAGGCCAAAACAAAGCTGTTGCAGATCTTCAATAACAGCTGGACCTTAGGCAGTGTTCCACAAGCCTGGAGAGAAGCAATCATGATACCCATTCCTAAAATCAGGGAAAGATAGTTCCATTGCCTCTAGCTACAGAACAATTAGCCTCACCAGCTGTCTCTGCAAAACACTGGAACGCATCATCAATCACAGACTGCAGTGGTACATTGAAAGTAAAAACATTCTTGTGCCACAGCAGGCTGGCTTTAGGCAGTGCTACTCTACGGAAGATCAGACAACCTACCTCTCTCAAGAAATTGAGGATGCATTCCAAGAGAAGAAGCTGGTGCTTGCGGCATGGAGAGATTTGAAGAAAGCTTTTGACAAAGTATGGAAAGAAGGTCTGATGAATAAACTGAGAAACTGCAAAGTCAATGGAAGAATGTACAAATGGGTGAAAGCATACTTGCACAACAAAAGAGCCCGAGTACAGATAGACGGACTAAAGAGCAAGAAAGTACTACTGCGTCACGGTGTTCCCCAGGGCGGAGTCTTGTCCCCCACACGTTTTCTAATCTTCATTAAGGATCTCGTTGCTAATCTACCGCATGGAATTAAAGCGGCAATGTACGCCGATGACCAGGTTCTATGGAGCACAAATGAACATGCATTAGTGGCCACCAGATTGCTACAATGAGCTGTAGATACATTTGTTGCATGGGCAAATAGATGGTGTGTCAGCATAAACACTGACAAGTGCAGCACCACCCCATTTACCCTCTCTATAAAACAAAAGGCAGGGACCATCCAGATAAATGGAATACCCCTAAGAGAAGATAAAGAACCAACATACCTTGGAGTAACATTTGATGGCAGGCTGACATGGAGAAAGCACATCAACAAAGCAGTAGCAAAAGCCAGAAGGAAAATAGCCATCATGAGAAAGCTAAGTGGAACCACATGGGGAGCCAGTGGGAAAATATTTAGCAAAGTTTATCAACAGAGAATACGACCACACCTGGAATACGGGTCAACTGCGTGGTGTTCGGCATCAAAAACCACACTACAAGAGCTGGACAAAGTGCAAAATCAAGCACTTAGAGTCACCACAGGAGGGATGAGATCAACCCCTATAGTGGAAATGGAGAAGATGGGGAGGACACAAGCACTGAGTGAGCGCAGAGATACGAAAACGCTAATAAAAGCAGAACAGTTCCTCAGCTTGCCAGGCCACCCTATGAAGAACAGATTTGAAAACCTAGCTATGGGGCGGTTGAAAAGAAGTAGTTTTATCCACCAGGCCAAACGATTCTGCAGAGAAACCACCGATCTGCCCACAGTTGGCCATTCTATTCCAGAGCGAACTCCACGGAAAGATGAGCATAGACTATCATTACAAATCCAGACAAAAGTGAGAGGAAAAGAACAGTGTGCAGCGCAGAACAGCCACTCTCAGCTTCCTTGATGAAGAATACCAACAGGACCTCTGGATCCGAGTCTACACAGATGGGTCAGCACAAAATGCTGTTCGAAATGGAGGAGCGGGAGTGTACATAGAATACCCAAATAATACTAGGAACACAGCTAGAGTATCGACAGGAAAGTACTGCCATAACTACGATGCTGAAATTGAGGCAATCAAGATAGCAACAGAGAAATTACTAAATACCAGCAATGGTACACAACCTGTGGTGCTATTGACAGATGCAAAATCAGTACTCGAGGCGCTCCTGTCTGGGAAATTGCCAGTACTAAGGACACTACTTTCTGAACTTAGCAGTCAGCATAAGGGCACCATATAGTGGATACCATCCCACTGTGGAGTACCCGGAAACGACAGAGCTGATCAATTGGCTAAGGAAGGAGCCAAAGAAGAACAGCCTGATGTGCCCGTTACATACCACCAAAAGAAAAGAATGACCAAATCAGTCAGAAAGCCACCAAAACCTGCTCAAGATGACTACCATGTTATGGACAGACCAGAACAAGTCATTATTCTGCGCCTCAGAACAGGGCACAATAGATTACGCAACCACATGTATACAAAATTCAAGATTGGTGAAACAGCCATGTGCACATGTGGATTGGCGTCGCAGACAGCAGAGCACATACTCCAAGACTGCCCAAAATATAACGTATCTAGGCAAACCTTCTGGCCTAGGGAGACGGCAGTGGAAGATAAACTCTATGGACCGCTGTGTGAACTGAAAAAGACAGTTAAATTCATACAAGAGACAGCATTGCAGTTATAGACATATTTCAAGCGAACAAAAGAAGAAGAAGAATGACTACCCCTACCGGGCGAGGCTGCTCCTATGGAGCACCAATTTACGCCATTTCTCTGATTATCGATGAGTTTGCAATACATGATATTCTTGGCATCTGTAAATAAGGTAGTTTGCCATTGCTTTCCTTCCTAGCAGTGACCATACTGGTCGATGACCATAGCCATTGTCTCCCCCCCCCCCCAAAAAAAAAGAGATCCTCTGCCTACCGCCATGAAGCTGGGGGTCATAACCTATAACTATCTGTTGGCTGCTCTTCAACTTCATCCACCACCTGCAGGCATGGCTTAACGTAATCCTGATCGGGGGGCTAAACAGGTACTCCATCTTGTCCAAGGGTGTCCAGTAAGCTAGTGGAGGGAAGGAGGCACCTTACCTCTCCGTTGATAGGGATACCCTTACCCCGCCACCATATGATATCATTTATAGCAGGGGTGGTCAGTCTTTTCAGCAGGCGGGCCAAATTTCAGAAATAATATTTCCTGCCGGGTCACGCACCTAATTTGTTTGTTAAATTAAAGTAAACAAGCAAGTGTGCTACAGCTTCGACCACATCGTCGTTTCCCACTTCACGTTCCGCAACATGACTACCGGCGGGCCGCATGCGGCCCGCGGGCCTCGTGTTGGCCACCCCTGATGTACAGCATTTAAAAAGAAAGGCAAGTGCCTTTTTGCACACTTGTCGCTAACAGGCCATCACTCCAATGAAATGTACACAATTCAGTTTGTGCTGGCAAACTCGAGCCTCGTATTGATTATTTCTAGGCCCGGCGCAAGATGGGGCGTAATCTGGTTGCGATTGATGAGGGAAATGCTCGGATATTGTTTAAAGTCGTTATGCTGCTATTACTCGTACGTGGAATTGTGTGGCTGGGAGCACCGCGTGTCACACGTTTCTGGCGCCTACTATGCTAGTGACATCCGTGACTCCCATTTGGTATATGGTGCTCGGTGCAACGCATAATTTGGAAATCACACAGTAGTCGCCGCAACCTCCTTTGGCATGAAGTACATTCTCCGCCCCTGAAAAGTATGACACATGGTGACCGATGCAAGACGTTGCGATCAACCCATGACTGATTTTCGTAGCAATTTTACGTTAAGTAGTTTGCCAATGCTTTCTGAACAAGAAGTCGAAGGTTAAGTCGACGTCTACCGCGTCATCAACGCACCGGAAGAGTAAGAGGGAGTTCTCTTATCCTGTCGGCTATGCCAACGTGTACATGCTGTGTCATTCTGAGATGGATTCACTTAGACTGCAGTCGTGTCGTGTGGTGTGCCCCACTTACTCATGTTCTCTTGAGTCTGTACTGAGTGACCGCCCCTCCAAGGTCGCGATGTTATGTTTTATGTTGAAAGGCTAATGCGTTTGTCTGTTCCTAAGGAGAATAATGGATTACATAAAGTCTGTTTCTCGTTGCACCATGAAATTGTTGAATGAAACGTTGAATAATTTACATGGTAAACGTTTTGTGTTATTTATAAGCTTAACAGACAAGAGTTTCCTTACATTACTTGATTGAAAAATGCACAGCAGTTAGTTGATGCCACAAAGTTAGCAGTGGTCAAGGCCACTGGCTTATGCTGACTCACTAAACAGGACATTATTGTGCATCATTTCGCACTTTGATTGCCGACCGCCCAGATTCATGTTCATCTTGTGAAAGCTACAATATTGGAAATCAGCTTTTGACTGTTCACTTTTTTTTTCTGGCTTGATGGTTGTAGTGATTAAGATATACCCATATTTCAAGAAATAAACACTAACTATGAAATGAAAGAACACGCGGACGTCGATGTTATGGTAGAGTGATGAGATGGTGCTATGAATTTCCACAAGTTGCTGATGCAAAAGAGAGAATTTTAGTGGAAATGATAGAAAGGGCTGGTCTGCAACCGCAAGCAAGGATACTTACACATACCAATAGTGGTAGGCGACTTCCAGTTAGTACGGTTACTGATGGAGGCAGGAGTACACTGAATCGGCGCGCAATAGGTAGATACTTCCTGTCTGAAGGTCATAACAAGTGCTATACTGGCACACGCGAATTATGACGTATGTGCCTACTATGGTGAATACACCCTGGCTTTTGCTGCATACCTGGGAAAGATGGAGATTGACGACTACCTCCTGGAGCATGGTGCGAATCCAGACCTGCAAGATGCCTTTGCAACAAACCTCTGCATATGGTGGTCGTCTCTAACCAAGTAGAATCGGCCAGAAATAGGACATCCTTGCAACCACAGATACATAAATATGTCGTCACTTCAGTATGAACCCATGAATTCTACACGTCGCTGACGGTTTTCGCGTAATTTGGCAACTTTTTCTTCCGTTATTCGATACGGAAATACAGAGGCCAAATGTTAACATCCACAACTGAATGACCGCTTAACCAGTTGGAGAAGTAACACTAATTCATGTGGAGAAGCACTGTAAACATGATACTAGCAAGCACTGTAAACATGTGACTAGCGTATGTCTGTCATTAACCGATTAGACCAGGGGTGGGCAAACTACGGCCCGCTGGCCGCAAGCGACCCGGCAACTGATATTATGCGGCCCTCGAGGGAATTTAGAAATAAAATGTTTTACTTCGTTACTTTGTTGAATTTTACAGAATTGCACGTACCGTTATGATTGTTTTAACATTTTGGACAAAATTTCTTTATAATTTTCTATTTTGTAAACTTTTATCATTGTTTGGGTCACCATACATTTGCGAACAAACATTTTCTTGCTTGAAGATCAACAAATCTAAGAATGGGTTTTTATTGTCGGACTGCAACTTGCATGCTGTCATGCGGATTTCAACAAGTAAACTTGCTCCAGATTTCAAGAATTTTGTCAAATATTGCAAGCAATTACATACATCTCATTAAAAATCAACAATTGTAGTGACAATATAGTTGGTTTGTGTCTAAATTAAAGCCATTAATAGATAATTTAAAAAACCCATTTATTATAATAAAAAAATTGTAAAATCTTGTTAACAAATTAGTAAAGGTTTGTGTCCTTTTTGTAAAATATACTGCATAAGTGTAAAAGTAAAATAAAATTGCAATAATTAGTTATTTATAACATTTAATAACCTATAAATAATTCATAATTACTTATTGTGATAGGTTGCTGTAAACAAAGTGGGCATAATATATATGCGCACCCCCCCCCCCAATAGCTTTACATTACTCAATGTGGCCCTACGCACAACATGTTTGCCCACCCCTGGATTAGACGATAGCCAACTGTTTTTCTCAAGAACATGACCGGCGTCAAACTGCCCCATTAAGCTGGTGACCAACATACAGCGACACACTAATATCGCTGAATTGGCGTAGACACAAATTGTACAGCTATCATACTCTAGCCACACCTTCGGAAATGAAATTATAAGAGTTCAAATTGGACGCAGAGCAAAGTACTAAACAATACGCACTGTAATAACAACAAGCAGTACATGTAAATACACTGACTAAGAGTTTTATAAAAGTAATTCTCACAGCCACACACGAATCAATGCCTAGAGGAGACAGAAAGAGGCCACTTAGGATAGAAGAACTGGAGCATCAACAAGAACAGCTAAACTCAATTAAAGCTGTAGAGAGGCAGGAGAGCAAGAAGTGTTGACCACGGTATGAGCAAAATAAAGCTAGAGATCCAAAACAATGTAGAGACTGACACTCTGGATTCGAACACAGATAATATGTGGCGACATGTAACCATCATTACTAGCATCTAGTAAATGCGGAGACACAGCAGTGACTACAAAGAAAGCTGTGCATGTATTCATTACCATAAGCCATACACTTTGTCTGCTGAAAATAACTTCTCATACACTCCAAGAACTATCAGTAAAGTTTTGTGTTTCGAAGAAACATTCCACTGTGCCTGAAAGCATTGTTGACATCCAGCTCTCAGATTTGGAGCAGATCTAGACGTCCCTAACACAAAGATCAGAAGACAGTCACTGATGTCATGCATCGGAATATAATTGATAGATCAGTCTTGTGTTCCTACAATCGCTTACTAATTGTGTGACGTGCTTCATGTGTATATTATTTTCAATATTCATTGCAGGTGAAGAACTGTATTATGAAATAACATTCCATTCAAAAACACTCATCATCATACGATACACACACACATCGTGATTGTAACTGATTCAGAAAGCATGCTGAGTAGGGTGAGGACAGACAAGCTTCGTGCCGAGTGGCTTGCTTCGCTTCGGAAGTCACGGGTGGCAAGCATCGTCTGGATCTTTTCTCCGGGGCATGCTGGTGTGCTGGGGAATGAACAGGCAGATAGATTGGCTGGCTCTGCAAAACTTGGTGGAGTATTGATGCATGATAATGCAGTAGTGGTTGCGGCCTTGTGGAAGCACGTGTACATCACGGAGGAGCAAATGGATCAGCGTGGAGTGATGAGGGGATCTGGCCGATGATCGACGCTTAGAGGAAAGGTGAGACGCACATATAATCAGATTGCTACTGATACTATTGGGGTTGGAACTCTTCGCTGGCTTCTGGGGATGGGGACGGAGCGCTTATGGGAATGCCCCGAATGCTGTGATGTCGGTTCTTAAATCAATCAATCAATCAATCATTCATTCAATCAATCAATCAATCAATCAATCAATTAATCAATCAATCAATCATCATCACCATCATGTGCCATGCCAACTAGCTTAGGTGTTCTTACATCACAATGGATCTCTGGACTTGGTGTTCTGAATCTGTTGAATATATTCCTTCATACCACCCTCTCACCCCCTCCTGCATTGTTTCTCTCCGTCTCCATCTTCCTCTTCCTCTTCTATCACTGATATTTCTAGCCGTCACGATGTTTTCCAACTCTTCTATTCTCAGTATATGACCGTGAAGGGAGCGCTAAAGGCTTGTGGTCTACTAGAGAGAAGGAAAACTGAAATATCATACCCCCCCCCCCCCAAGTTCAGGGTAAACCCACGTGTTGAAGAACTGGATGACCATGGGTTAACTGGTCGTTAACGTGGAGCGTCTGTTGTGGGGGGGGGGGAAGCGCCTGGGGTATGGATGTTTTCTGGACGTATGTTGTGTGGGGGAAGCGCCTGGGGTATGGATGTCTTCTGGACGTCTGTTGTGTGGGGTAAGCGCCTGGGGTATGGATGTCTTCTGGACGTTCTGGGCCTCTTCCTTAGCAGGCTCCACTACGGTGACGTTGTATTTCATGCAGTATTTTCCTGGAAACAATACACAAGAATCATCGCTAGAGCTACGGAGTGCATGCTCTATGCTCATTGTCATCTTCAACAGCCAGCGAAGAGGGAGTGAAGAAAAGAAGAGTTAATAGTGAGAGAAGGAGGCATAGAAACAACAGAGCAGGTATAAGAAGATTCAGAAGTAAAATGGAGCATATGGCACTGAAGCATGTAAGGGTAGGCTATTGGAACTGCCGTAGTGCCAGGCAGAGAGGGTCGGTACTGGAAAAGTTGATTTACGACTTCGATGTCGTCTTGCCACATGAACTGAATGGGGCTGTGTGATTAGTTGGAAACCATGGACACAACTGACTGAACAGACATAACTAGTGTAACTGAATAGAGGCAACAAAATAATAATGTAACTATATTACTAAATGGAGATAAGTGGTTCAATCATTACTGATGTAGCTGTGTGATCAATCTGGATGTCAGAGAGAGAGAGAATATTGAGATATTATATAGAACCATCCTGCTGTATGGCAGCGAATCGTGAAAAGTCAACGAACAAATTAGGGAGAGTTTGCAGACCATGGAGATGTGGTTTATGAGACAGAATGTGGTGAATAACTGGGACTGTCAGAGTTACTAACAACGAGTGACTGGATAAGGCTCACGAAAGCAGAACATTCTATACAAATATAAGACGGAGACAAACAGTGTTCTGTGATCACGTAATGAGAAGAGAGGCATTGACAAATATGATGACGACTGGACGGATAAGAGATACAAGAGGCAGGGGCAGACTGAGAGAAATAATGACAGATGGACTGAGATGTTGACATGGAGGAATATAATCAACAGTGTTTATCCAGAACATCAAGGACCAAGGTCTGTGGAGATGCAGGGACAGCCAGTTGGCAAAGTACATGATGATGATGATGATGATGTTGATGACGATGATGTTAAATTAATGGAAGGACGATGACGATAATGTTGCTGACGATGATGATGATGACGACGATGATGATATGACGATGATATTGATGGAAGGATGATGACGATAATATTGATGTGATGACGATGATGATGATGACGATGAGGATAATGATGCTACTGTTGATGACGATGATGTTGATAACGGATGATGACGATGATGTTGATGACGATGATGTTGATGATGATGATGTTGATGATGATGATGATGTCAATAAAGGATGATGACGATGATGTTTATGTTGAGGATGATGACTGTGACATGTCGTGGTCATTCATCCACATTTTCAGTGAATAGGGGATTTGCCATATCTATACATCATAGAACGGTGTCCCTACTGATAGTATGACATCAGGCTTATTTAGGCATCGAAGATGCTGGAACAAAGTTGCACTGAGTTAGCAAGATTTGGAAAGGTACATGCAGTCATTTCATTGGCTGATTTGGAAAGTTTTCCGAGAAATTCAATCGGGACCCGGCCAAAACATAGCATAGCATTAACCATGTAGATTTCATCTGGGCTGGTCGCTTTCTAGATGTGGTGAAATTCATCGCCCAGTTTAATCCTCTCTGTGTCACAGGTATGACTATAAAATCATTTTAAATGTTGTGGCCGTGCCTAGTGATGAGAAAGAGACGAGTATCCCTGTATTTGTATGAAGAAATGTGAAAGTGTGAGATCAGAGCTTCATTAAAAAGTTAACCTGAATGTTTGCTTTCTGACAAACTGATATGTCTAACACACTGAATATTTTATCATGTCTATCGTTTTGTCTGCTATGAGTATTTTGCGTATGCCTGGTGAATGTTATCTCACTCTCAATGCATATCTGTAATTTCTATGTGCCTTGGAACTTTCTTATGAACGCACATCATTGCACGTTCTTACCCAACCTATAGAAAGTTCTTGAGAGTCTGTGTTTTACAACTCTTGTGCTCCTAATGTGTGAATTGACATGTAATATTTTCCATGAAAATGCAGAGAATATTTAAGTGAATGATATGTTGCTTTTATGAGTTATAATCTCAAATGAGAAGAAAGATAGTCGCATCATATATTCATATGTTTGCAAGACGTGCATTTCACGCCAGCATAACACAATTGCTGTGATGACTGGGCGAATACTTTATATTCATGAGAATTGCTGAAAGCATTCTGAAAGATTTGCCATATTGGAATTTATGTTTATGCAGTTTTTGCACTAATTGGCTTGCGGCAGTGGGTGAGTTTACGAACTGCGTTCACCAAACCCGCTTCTTAAGAGTCAGGGTGGTCAGGAGAGAGGGGGTAATATATGTTCGAACCTTTGTCTATGTTTGATGAATATATATCTGATAAGTCATGCATTATTTCATGGGAGGATTCTATGTTTTTCATATGTGTTTTGTTTCACAAGTGAATGTTGCTTATTAAATATTGCTCTTCCTGATGTGGGGGAGGTAATCATATTGCCCAGTGGGGAAGAGCAAATGACTTGATGGTGATGAAGGATGGCACTTATGAACCGAGTCTAGTCTGAGAGTGTTATGAGTGTGGATGATGGGATAGGACACCTGTGTACCAGAGTACCACCCGAAGGGATTGGTGACTGGTCTGGTTATTGACTATTTGCCATTAGTCAGTTGAAATTTCCATATTGCATATTGCAGTTGTAGATGGGGGATGATGAGATCTTACCATGATGTCTGTCTCATGATATCTATGTCTCATGATGTCTATGTCTCATGGTGTATGTCTCTGATGTATGTCTCATGATGTCTAGGTCTCATGTTGTCTGGGTCTTATGATGTCTTTGTCATATTTGGACGAGTTGTATTATCATGATGGTTGTTTGGGTATGATGTCCCTAACTCAGCAGGAGGTCTCAGTGTCTATCAAGAATGGGGGTGACCAGCGAGAAGATATCACCCACAATCCATCCGAGTTGAGTTAAACTCCATCACAATAGAGGGGGGAGTGGTGCATTGCTAACACCCTCCCTTCTCCTTCCCTTTTTCCTTTAGTTTCTTTTGTGTTCTATGATACATTGATTATGACATTTGATTTTCTTACAAATGTATATCAATCGGTTTTTGCAATTTTGTATCAGCAGAGAAAGGGATGGTGTAGTGGTCATACGGTGTGGGCAACCAAATATTAGTCCCTAGCTAAAATCTTCAACTCGTTATATCTGGAGAATCCAGTGATGACCACAGAACCTACAGGTTGGATTTACCAGCCTGTCCCATCGTCGTGCGTTATATGTTTGCTAATGGCACCTGAGAGGGTCTGTTTTCTGAACACGAACACAGGGATGGTTGACATTCTTTTGCAATGCTCTGATGATCTACCTTCAAGAAACCGAGAAGAGCGATACCATATATATTAAAGGATCCCTTGGCCTCAGTTTGCCCCAGGTAGGCACATGTAAGGTTAAAGACTTTGTGTGTCTATGGAAACTCCCATATTATTCCTAGAAACCGGATTATCGGCATTTCTTAGGAACTTTCTAACCCAGCTTATTAGTAGCTCTGGCTTATTCCACAAGAAGACGATTTTGGGATATTCTTTTATTCAATTGGATTACTAGCTTAAGTCCAGGAATGAGTGTTTTAGCTTTATTCCCATCCGGAAACTTAGTCGGGTTGAATTTGCATTGTGGAATGCTGTAAGAATGTTTTGACCTAAGTCAACGAACCACTGGTCGGTCTTTAGGACGTCGTTGTTAAAACGTACCGAGAATTTGCCTTTCTGCTATCATGAAGAGGGGATGCTCAACTTTATTGAATGACCCCAGGCGTTAGCTTCAACAGGCAGTCATGCCACCACTAAGGATCCATTATAGTTTTATTCCTTCAAAAACGTTATCACAGGAGATCATTAGCTTGAGGTGGGTGTATCATGAGGAAAACTGCCACCTGGAAACTTTACCTAACACCGCTTATTAGTGGCTGTGAGATCCTATTGAATCAGGTCAGGTGTACGAACTTGTATTTTGCCCAGAAGAAGAGAACTCTTTCTCCAATGACAACTGAGGGAGATTTGTATAATGAACTACTACATTAGTACAGTGGACACTGAGTTGTTAGAATACCGGTGTTGATTGAACTTACACTGTCCCATGATTAATGGATTACTTTTCCATGGGTTATATAGGAGTACATTGATTAGTTTTCGATTGTTGTTGAGCTTTAGTGATGTTGTTAATCATGTTGATGATTGGAGAGTTATCAATGTAATAGGCTGGGAGGCTATTGGTTAGTTTGGGTGAAGTATCTGAGTTTTTTCACTGATTGTGTTATCTATGCATATGCAATGTTTGAAGTGTATATGATATCACCAGGGGAGCCTAGATCTTCACTAGATCCCTCCAGTTTTCTCAATACGAGGGTGGTGTTAAACATTGTTGTGGGGTATATTTCATTGTGACTGGTTTGTTCAACTATTGTTGAGTAAGGTTCATTGTGAATGTTTTGTTCAACTATTGTTGAGTACGATTTATGGTGAATAGTTTGTTCAACTGTTGTTGAGTACATTTCATTGTGGATGTTGTGTTTAATTGTTGTTGCGTCCGGTTGACCTAGGTCACTGTTTATAAATTTAATTGGGAGATCATGATGAGGCTGGCAGACGACACACGGTGAACGTCTATTATAGAGGGATAAGATTCGTCTGTTTCTGTGGTGAATTGCCAGGATCTGTATAAACCTTCTGGAGGAACCAAATTTTATGTTTCTGTGTAGGAACTTAAACGTTAAGACTGAAGTCCTAACGGTGGGGGTTCGGAGGCATTTCAAGGTTTCCTTAAGAAAGCTGAGTACATTCCCATCTGGGATGCCCCTAGACAGCTCGTCCTATCAAACCCTTATTATATCTATATATAAAAACCTCACAATGATGATAATGATGTTAATAAAGGATAATGACGATGATGTTCATAGGCGATGATGTTGAGGATGATGATGACGATGATGTTGAGGATGATGATGACGATGATGTTGATTAGGATGATGACAATGACGTTGATTAGGATGATGACGATTAAGATCATAATGATAATATTGAGGATGGTGACGACGATGATGTTGAAGATGATTAGGATGATTGTGATTAGGATGATGACAATGATGTTGATGTTGATGAGGATGATAATGATGATGTTGATGAGGATTATAACGATGATATTGATGAGGATTATAACGATGATGTTGATGAGGATGATTACGATGATTTTGATGAGGATGGTAGCGATGATGTTGATGAGAATGATAACGATGACAACGACGATGATTACTATGATTTTGATGAAGACGATGGATCTGACACACGACGCTGGAACCGCTCTAATCCAGAAAAGAAGCACATTTAGATCGGCTGAGGACGCCTTTCGCCGTGATATCAAAACACGCCGTTACATCATTTTACGGACTATAAACCTGCATCTATTTTAGTAACAGTTCATCTTACGGGCTTTAAACTTGCATCTCCTTTAGTAACAGTTCACCACGATAAGTATGGTATTATGGTAATAACACGATCATTGGTTAATTACGAGTAATTATTTGTTAACTATTTTAACTGAATATTTCAGACTTCTTAAATGAATAGAAGGCACTCTCCTCATTCTTGTTTCGACTGCTTATCTGTCTTAAAACTGCACAACGGTACACGTGAAAGATTTACTGTTGGTATAAATAAAACAGTTTCATTTTCTCAGTGAGCATTATTTGGCACATTGGGTACCCCGGGAGAGAATTTTGTTTAAAATCTATTACATTCCTTGAAGAAGTGACCATAACTTGATCTGATCAGCTGATAATTTAACATATATTACATTCACACAAAAAAGAACAATTTTCAAATTCTGAAAGATTGCATGAAACATTAATAGTGGATTCATTTACAATGAAAAATTCAATTGGAAACAACTGCTGGTGATAACCATTTTCTTTCGATAAAATATCACAAAGCAAAGCTTACTCGTATATAAATATGTCGAATTGTTGCTGAATGTCGGTATTATTTATCCAAGCTGCTACTAGCAGAATAGAAAATAAAATCTACCAAAAACGCATGGAATCTTAATGTCAGCTTAGAAACAAAAGATTGCAGTTAATGACAGTCAATGACAAATAGACGTGTCGACGTCTGTGGAATAGTGGATAGTGACACGCAGTGTAACAGTTCTCCGTCACATCGAGTCCCGGGATACAGATAAGCTCGAACGATTCTGAAGCAGATCGCTTTGCGTTGATCTCAGAGGTATGCGGCCCCAGCCGTTCAGCCGTTCAGAAAGCAAAGGTAAATTACTGAACGTAAAATTGTCCAGTAAATCTCAATCAGCCAATAAATGCTGGGGTTGATAGCACCGTCCTGTAAAAAAGATGCTACTGGCTTAACCAGCAGAAATAAATTTTTTAAAAAGTCGCTTAAAAGTCGACATGGTCGACTTCATTGCACCGGGTTTTTAAAAAATCCCATATGGCTCGGTCTCTTTCCGCAGCGCGGAAAGCGTCGCAAAAAGCACGAACTCCGTAGCTCTAGCGACGACCCACAGGAGTCTCCGAAAAATTTAACTCGTGAACCGAAGGACGCGGCCCGGAATCGAACCCACAACCTTCAGAGCCCGAGTTAAACGGCTTGACCACTTCGCCACGAAGACTCCCGTCTTTGATCTTCCATGTCGTCAGAATTCAACACCAGCAACTACCATCACTGGCCGTACATCAAAGAGGTCATCTGCGACGAGACCACGAGGACGTCCAAGAAGAAATACATTAGGAAAGGCACAATATTTGTTTTCAATTGTCTACTCCAGAGAAAATAAAATTGAATTCAAAAGATGAATTGAAAAAAGGTCAATTGCAGAATCAAAATCTCAACAACCCAGAAAGTCTTTCAAAACTCCTAAATATCTACGTTGTTTACTACCGGGAGTGAAGGTGATTGGATAAAAATATGTGAGCAAAACTTTCGCAAAAGCTGATTGGTATATGGGTTGCCAATTTTTACCGATGATAGGGTTAAGGTATTTTGAAATTTTATGTGTGGAAAACCGAAGTAATTCGAGTTAGCAGAACGCCAGGCCCACTAAGTATACAGATAAATAGCACAAGTCTGAAACAAGTTTAAGAATTCAAATATCTTGGAAGTATGATCACAGAAGATGGCAGATTGGACAGAGAAATCGAAATCAGATGTCAAAAAACTAGTGCACTTACATATCAACTATCACCCTTACTGAAACATCCAAATATACCCATGTCCGCAAAACGACAGATAATAAACAGCATATTCACACCAACCCTATGCTTCCAATCTCAAACCTGGACTTTATCCAAATTACACCTTCGTAAAATCAACACCTGCGAAATGAGATGCCTGCGGAGAGCTGCCAACTTAACAATCCGATACCGAGTAAGAGATCAACACCTTGTGCCACATTTATTGAAAGCCAGAAGATCAAGTGGTTTGGCCATGTCGTCAGAATGCAACTCCAACAACTACCATCACTGGTCTTACATCAAAGATCATCTGCGACGAGACCACGAGGACGTCCAAGAAGAAAATGGATTGACGACATCAAAGACATTGTACAACCACACGGAATGACACTATCCAGTGCCGCCTACCGGGCGCTGGAACGCACATTATTCCTCCCTACGACGCTTGACGGCAGAAGTGGAAGATGATGATGATGATGATGATGATGATGTTTGGAAATTCCAGACATTTTCATAATTTTATACATTTCCGCCTGACAATCCATGAAAATGGAGACATGTCCTAGAAAATTAGGACAGCTGGCAACCTTTTCGAATAATGGCGAAAAACTTGGAACACCCGTGTTTACGACGCGCACGTTAAAAATCCCTCGGCAGTTGAGACTGGAACGGAGGAAAGAGCACCAGCTATTGGAAGATATTCAACCAACATCATTGCAACAAACCCACAGAGCTGATAGGAGAGACATACACTAGAAACATCGCTGATTACAAAAACAATGGACAATCCACAACAGCAAATACCAACAGAGCATGTCATACAGAACAAAGATTCTGTTTGTCGTTTGCTCAATGAAACGATAGAAACTATTTGTGTTTGGGGTGGTATTGGGGGAGGGGTAATTGATGTCTACCAGTCCCTCTGCTGCTCGACTAATTCCGCTGCAGACCTCAGTGAGCCTGAAACGTTATCGTTGGTTAATTCGAACACGGGTCAACGATCTGACCTGGCACAGACAACAGCTCTCATGGCAGGTGAGTGCACAAAGACAACAGTGCACGTATGAGTAAACTGGTCACGCTTGCTAGAAAAATACAGCAATCAATTTTCGTGACATGAGAAATAATCCAACGTTATATTCCACACCAGTGGTTCCAAATCTGTGAATCGTCACCACCAACAGAGTCGCCAAGTGGGAGGGGTCGCTACAATTAATGTTAATTGCTATTATTTCTATACACATGTCATCATGCAGTTGTCAGCACTCATTTAATTCACCATGGCTACGGTCTACTGGTCGCCCTCTGTGACTTAGGGGTAGTCAACAGTTTCACAATCCCGATATGCCGAGTCCATCGTCATCAGCAAAGCGACGTGGAAGCAGAGCGCATTGCGTTGCTTTCACAATGGTTTGAGCGTCGGCCGTTTGATAAAGTGCAGAAGGTGGCTTCAAGTCCACAATCCTATGTGTATATGTGTGTCCCTTACCCCAAATGACATCCCAGTTCCAACATACCACCAACATTTCTTTGGCATCAGCCGTTTTCTAGAACTTAGCACTCTCTTATAAGTTCGTACAACGCAAACGCCTCTCTTCCCCACACCCGCTCCAACCCTCCTTGATCCAAGGATTATATATCCCCACTCTCCAATCTGCTGCGTCTCCGAAGATTATGTCAGGGCTATAGCGACTTCCGTCATAAAGTCCAAGAAATGTTAAATTATGCCAGGACCATAGTGACTTCCGTCAAAAAGTCCAAGAAATGTTGGATTTCGTCCAACGTGGTGCCCATTCTGGTGATATTTTGTCAACAGCCGTTAGTTGCTCTCAATTCTATGTGTCGATTAGTCACGCCGAGACTCTTCCCAGCTGAAATATGAGAACAGACCCAAACGTGCTCTTACATATATAGCCACGTCAATGTTGTTCAATAAGTCTGCTACATACACATTTATATAATTCGCGCTGACCCACACATTAGCGGTAAATAAGGGACCCTTTCTGCCATGCAACAAGTAGAGGTAAATAAGGGAACCTTTCTGTCATACAACAAGTAGAGGTAAAAAAGGGAACCTTTCTGCCATACAAGTAGAGGTAAATAAGGGAACCTTTCTGCCATACAACAAGTAGAGGTAAATAAGGGAACCTTTCTGCCATACAACAAGTAGAGGTAAAAAAGGGAACCTTTCTGCCATACAAGTAGAGGTAAATAAGGGAACCTTTCTGCCATACAACAAGTAGAGGTAAATAAGGGAACCTTTCTGCCATACAACAAGTAGAGGTAAATAAGGGAACCTTTCTGCCATACAACAAGTAGAGGTAAATAGGGAACCTTTCTGCCATACAACAAGTACAGGTAAATAAGGGAACCTTTCTGCCATACAACAAGTAGAGGTAAATAAAGGAACCTTTCTGTCATACAACAAGTACAGGTAAATAAGGGACTCTTTCTGCCGCACAACTGCCATGTCACGAAAACTGCAATGATAAGATCTATTGAAGTTAGACGTTGGTGATAAGAGAAACATATGAGCTCAGACAAAACATACTGAATAATTGTCACCGGGAATAATGAATAATGAATTCACACAAAGAAGTGCGCCCTCTAAATTAACAGAGCAGTAAAAAAAAACGGTTACAAATGACATCACTCGAGCGGAGACCGTGGTACCAGACGCATGGCTCTGAATTACGAGTCAGGCAATGGCAAACTATATATTGCCGCCGATATGTTAGTTGTGGTAGTTGTAGGATTAATATGAATTAGTTTAATGATAGTATGTTTGTGTGACCATGTGCAGCAATGTGAATCGTAAGAAGAGAAACGTCATTTCCTGAAACAATCGTCGTCCTGTTGTTACTTCCAAAGTTTGTGTGTGTCCTTCAGTCATCAGCAGCGACTTCAATTCATCCACATCAGATACCCAAACTCTACCCATCTGCTCCATGGCAATAACAAGTAGAGGTAAATAAGGGACCCCTTCTGATGGAAAATTAGATAACATAAAACAAGAAATGGAAAGAGAAAATTAATATTTTAGGGATGTGCGAAACGAGATGGACAGGAGCAGGCATCAAGATAGATGAAGATTTTAAGATGATTTATTCTGGAGGTGAAGATCGACAAAGGGGAGTGACAATTATTTTGGACCGGAAAACATCAAAATCTGTTCAAGGATATTGGGCCGTGTCGGAAAGAGTTCTACAAGTTAAATTAAGTGGCAGACCTTTTAGCATAAATGTTATTCAAGTATATGCCCCAACAGGAGAATCCAGTGAAGATAGTGTAGAGGAATTTTATAATGATATAAAGTCTGCCTTAAAGAAATGTAAAAATTCAGAAATAAGCATAATAAAAGGGGACTTCAATGCAAAAGTAGGAAATCAAGGTGCTAGATATACAGTAGGAAACTATGGTTTAGTAGAGAGAAATTAAAGAGGATACAGACTTGTAGAGTGGGCAAAAGAGCAGGAAATGATTGTAGGAAATACCTGGTTTAAGCGACACCCTAGAAGATTATGGACATGGAGGAGTCCTGATGGCAGGATTAGAAACCAGACGATTGACTATATTCTGATTAGCAGAAGATTTAGAAACGCGTTAACAATAGTAAAAACAGTTCTCAGTGCTGATTGTTATAGTGACCACAGATTATTTACAGGAACATTGAGGATAAAGTTGAAGAAAGTCAAGTATATAACAGGAAACACTAAATATGATTTGTGTACATTGAGTAATGACAAGGAAATACAAAAAAAAATTCAACATAGAAGTACAGAACAGATTTGATATATTTTCTGATCTAGAGATCCTATTCCAGGATGTGGATGATTAATGGGAAATGTTGAAGAATTCAATCAGTTTGGCTGCAGAAACAACAATTTCAAAATTAAAGAAGGTGGGTCGCAAGAAATAGATCTTCTTCTTCTTCTTCTTCAGCGTTCCGAGCCATTGAGGTTCTTTGCTGCAAATACAATCCGTCTCCATTCGTCTCTCTGGTGGACCTTCTCTTGCCAGTCGTTGATTCCAAGTGCTTGCAGGTCTGTACATGTATTATCTCTCCACCGCCTTCTTGGTCTACCTCGGGGTCTACGGTCATTTATTTCCTGAGTGTAAGCGAGTTTTGTTTCCCTATTATCTTCCATTCTTTCTATATGCCCCAGCCATTGTAGTCTATTAGCCTTCATGATACCAGTGATTAGCGGGGACTTAAACAGATCATAAATGTCTTTGTTACTTCTTCTTTTCCACTCTCCACTTTGTGTATCCCTAATGGGTCCAAAGATGCGTCTTAAAATTTTGTTCTCAAAGGTTTGTAACAAGGCTTCGTCTCCTTTCGTTGTACTCCAGGTTTCAGAGCCATACAGCACAACTGGTCTGATCAGTGTTTTGTATATTGTGATTTTGGTGTTACGAGATAGCGCCTTTGATTTTAGTAGAAATAGATGACTGAAGAAATTTTACACCTAATGGAAACAAGAATACTCAACAAAAATAATTCTGCCAAATGTGAAGAAATTCACATACAAGTCAGAATATTATGTAAGGAGGCAAAAGAAGCATGGCTTGAGGAAAAGTGCTTAGAAATTGAAAAACAACACAATAGTCAAAATACCAAATTAGTGCACACAAGAATTCAGGAACTTACTAATAAAAGAACAAGAACATCAGCAGGCTGTCTAAAAACTAAAGATGGCAAAATCATAATAGAAAAAGATCAGATTCTACATGTATGGACAGATTATGTGAAACACCTTTATGATGATAACAGAGAGGAACACTATGCTATTAGATGTAATAATGAAGGACCGTTAATTTTGAAGATGGAGGTTCGAAATAATCTTAAGCATATGAAAGCTGGCAAGGTCCTCGGTGCAGATAACATTACAACAGAAATGATTAAAGCTTTAGAAGGCTATGGAATAGATCAAGTCACCAAACTCCTGAACACATTATATGATACTGGAGATATACCTTCTGAATTATGTAACTCTGTATTTATTGCAATCCCAAAGAAATCAGGAGCCTTGGAAAGTGATCAACATAGAACAATTAGTATAATGAGTCACATCACAAAGATTTTGCTACGAATTATCATGCAAAGAGTGAGGAAGAAAATACAACCTGAAATAGGGGAAGGACAATGTCTTCTGCCATACAACAAGTAGAGGTAAATAAGGGCTCTTTTTTGTCATACAACAAGTAGAGGTAAATACAGGAACCTTTCTGTCATACAACAAGTAGAGGTAAATATGGGAACCTTTCTGTCATACAACAAGTAGAGGTAAATAAGGGAACCTTTCTGTCATACAACAAGTAGAGGTAAATAAGGGAGCCTTTCTGTCATACAACAAGTAGAGGTAAATACAGGAACCTCTCTGTCATACAACAAGTAGAGGTAAATAAGGGAACCTCTCTGTCATACAACAAGTAGAGGTAAATAAGGTAGCCTTTCTGTCATACAAGTAGAGGTAAATAAGGGAACCTCTCTGTCATACAACAAGTAGAGGTAAATAATGGCCCCTTTCTGTCATACAACAAGTAGAGGTAAACAAGGGCTCCTTTCTGCCATACAACAAGTAGAGGTAAATAAGGGAACCTTTCTGCCATACAACAAGTAGAGGTAAATAAGGGAGCCTTTCTGTCATACAACAAGTAGAGGTAAATACAGGAACCTCTCTGTCATACAACAAGTAGAGGTAAATAAGGCAACCTCTCTGTCATACAACAAGTAGAGGTAAATAAGGGAACCTCTCTGTCATACAACAAGTAGAGGTAAATACAGGAACCTCTCTGTCATACAACAAGTAGAGGTAAATAAGGGAACCTCTCTGTCATACAACAAGTAGAGGTAAATAAGGTAGCCTTTCTGTCATACAAGTAGAGGTAAATAAGGGAACCTCTCTGTCATACAACAAGTAGAGGTAAATAATGGCCCCTTTCTGTCATACAACAAGTAGAGGTAAACAAGGGCTCCTTTCTGCCATACAACAAGTAGAGGTAAATACGGGAACCTTTCTGCCATACAAGTAGAGGTAAATAAAGGAACCTCTCTGTCATACAACAAGTAGAGGTAAACAAGGGCCCCTTTCTGTCATACAACAAGTAGAGGTATACAAGGGCTCCTTTTTGTCATACAACAAGTAGAGGTAAACAAGGTCTCCTTTTTGTCACACAACAAGTAGAGATAAATAAAGGAACCTCTCTGTCATACAACAGGTAGAGGTGAAAAAAGGCTCTGTAACATGCCTGGGATCATTGACATTACCGGAAAAATTGGACCGGGTAGTAGGTCCCCGGAGTGTGCAAATGAGAGGACAGACGGGGAAGGTTGGAGACAGTGATTTAAGGGGGAGTCGAGGAGAAGTCAGCCCGCGAGTGGAGAATAAAAAAAATAGCGGACAGTTCACGGGGAGGGGGGGGGGGGCACGACAGGTAAAAATAAAGTTCACACTTGAAGAGGAAGAGTGGACGGTGAGGGGTTATTCACAGTACACTGACATAGTTTACTCCTGTGCGAGGACTGGATAGCAGATAAAACAGCGGTAGAGTCAAGGTCGGGTTGACAGAAAGTCGGCGCTGTTTACGACAGTTGCGGGACTGTATTGCTGAAGCCAGGTTGTTAAAAAAAAAACAGACAGGCGCCAGCGGTGAAGTACAGGTGAAACACAGACAGCCGTGTACGGGGCGGGTTATTTTGTACACGAAAATTTTGTGAGTTCAGGTGGAGTTGAAGTTAAGGACAGCGAGTGTTTGTGTAAGAGGAAAATTTTCAAGGGGTCGCTGAAAAAGAGGGGAACATTGCTTCAGTTCACAGACAGATTCAGTGCGTATTATTTGTATAAAGAGAAACTGAGGTGACTTTGCGATGTCAAGGCCGTGTACGAGGGAAATTTACTGAAACAATTTTCCATTAGGAGAACTTGATAAACAAGTTGTGTTGCACTAAAAACAAGGATTTGTGTTTGTCGATTGTTGCCATTGTTCTGTTATCATCATCGTGTCACCGGGCAAACATTCTAGAGCAGACAATCAGGGGCCGTCACCGCACGTGAGGTCCTATTTCTCTACCAAAAAAAAACAGGACTTGCTAAACAGATTTAAAGCGCTGGATCATTCGTTGCCATTTTTTGTTTAACCTTGTCGGCAAAAGTGAAATCGTACCATCAATTCAAGGCTACAGCGACCACGCAGATAAACATTCATTGATTTTAAAGTTATTTTCATCTCTCCAAAACGCAACGAAAACCCCATAGTTCTGGCAAAACAGGAGCTATAACATATATTATACAATCACGTGCCAGCTCCGCAGGGAGGGTTACAAAAACGTTACTGACTGTGTAGAGACAATGCATTGGGATAATTACCATCATCTTCAACTTTGCTGACATTCGGGACTCGTTATCACCACGTCAAGAAAAAGTGACAACGCATCAGAACAGTAATTCGTTGTTGGAATCTAGCGTCGTAGTCACTTCAAAACATTAACCGACAGACATTTCCAGGCGATTTTCGGAAACTACTAGAAACAAAATAAAGACTTTTGTGAAAGTCTATCATCACATTGTTGTCGGCTAACCATTTTGTTTCTGTTGCTCTCATCGTCCTAAGTATTGTTTTTGTGCGTTACTCAATTATTCGTATGTGGTCCAGTATTCGTGAGAAGTAGGATATTTTTGTGTTGTTTCGCGGAGTGCGTGAGACAGGGCAAAGGTAATTTTTCTGGGTGCACATTATATGTTGTTGGGAGGCAGCTGACGAGTCAGCTTGTTTTTGCGTTTGTTGGGCATTGGGTCGTCCCGTCAATATACACTGTGTCGAATTGTCTGTCGTCAGATCTGTGTACATTATTCATTTTATATGTGTTCTTTTTCCTGTTTTCTCTTTACTGTTACATATATTTGGTTTCTTCGGATATATGGTATTATTGTAATTCTCACGTTAAAAATCTTCTATCTAGATGGTCTCTGTCAGTTTATATTATGCGCACGGTATTGTATTACATGGGCTTGTCGATGTCAGTGGTTTTTATTTCTGTGTAATCATCCGTCCGCGTTTCACCAGCATATGTGTCTAGCGTCTTATAGGTACCACTTATTGTGTATCACTCATGTGTATATTTATACGTATGTTTAACACTATTTCCAGAAACTTTCTACAACTTTTTGTTATATATTCGAGGGAGTATAGGTAATACCCCCCACATTACCACCTAGTGCTTACAGAGGGACTGTGTGTTTACAGAGTGATAGTATTAGTAGTACGAATTTACGTACAGAGTGAGTGGTGGTGTACTTAGGAAAGGTGTACAAAGACTAGCAGCAGTGTCTTTATATTATAGTTGACTGACGGACAGCTAAGTGTCCACAATTACAAGATGCCTACTTTAATGGAATGTATTGAAGCAGGGGAACGGTTAGGCCTTGCAGGAGTTTGCAGAAGCAAAAGTGAAAGAATATAATCAATGGGAAAGAGATCAAAGACAGGCTGAGAGAGAACAAAGACATGTTGAAATGGAAAACAAGCGCCTACAGGAAGAGAGAGAGAGAGACACACAAATGGAACTTGAAAAGTTAAAACAAACAAATGCGGTGGAAATTGAGAAAGAGAAGCTCAAGTATCAGATGGAAACTGAAATTGCACTAAAAAAATTAGAACTATCATCTAAGGGGCAAAGTGAGGAAGGCAAAAGACCTTCGCAGTCGTCATAACGATTGAAATTGCCATATTTTACGTACTGTGACAATCTTGAAGCTTATCTTGGGAGATTTGAAGCGTCTGTGAAAGCTTTAGGCATTCCAGAAGGAGAATATGCTATGAGGCTGAGTGATATCTGACAGAAAGGCCCTATATACCATGTTCAATTTACCCTTGGAAGAAAGATATAATTATACTATTCTTCGTCAATGCTTGCTTACAAAGTTCAAACTATCTGAGCATGGATACAGAACAAAGGTCAGACAATTAGTGCCAGAGACAAATCAGGATTTTACAGATTTTTTCAATACAGTGAAGAACACATTTAATCAATGGATGGAGCTTGCAGAAGTTGGGAAAGATTTTAATGGATTAGTGGATTTGATGCTAAGAGACAAGGTATTATCGTCATGCAATACAAACCTAGCGGCTTTCTTTCAAGAACGTAAACCAAAGGACATAGACACAATGTCCCAGTTAGGGCAAAACTACCTGACTGCACATCCAAACAGTTCTATTGGCAGACAAGTGGATGAGGAAATAGTATGTGCAGCGTACACTAAACAGGACCATAATCCTGGGATCAGACCCAAGATCGAAAAGTGTAGACTTAACGAATAGGTATTAACAATAAGGACCTCAAGACAATGCTTTTCGTGGCAACAATTTTGGCAGATCAGGACGTTACCCATACCACAGGGTAAATTTTAAGAGACGTCCGAATGGTTATGCCGGATGTTGGAATTGTGGCAGTTGGAGACACAAGGCAGCACAGTGTGATGTACAACCATCCAGTGGGCCAACGAATAACAGGAAAAAGGAGATCATTTGTTTTAAATGTGAAAAAAAAACCCATTTCAGCTATGAGTGTACGATGGGAGAAACTGAGCACTCTAATGCAGCGCAAGTAATTGAGAAATCAATAATGAGAGTTGTAGTGGATGCAAACCACTTTGTGATAAAGACAGTGAGCCTGTCTTAATGTGCGGTCACACATTTCAAGCAGGATCAGCAGTGCATGCAGGAGGAAGTTTGAAGCTGCATCGTGGGTTTGTTAATGATAGTCCAGCGTTAACCCTCAGGGATTCTGGTTGTACGACGATCGGGGTCAGAAAAGGTTTGGTAGATTCCTCAGCTTACACAGGGAAAAAGGTTAGATGTATAACATTTAATGGGACAGTAGAATTTTACCCATTGGCCGTGATCACATTGACAACACCATATATCACAGGAAGAGTGACAACGTGTGTTCTAGACTCACCAGTGGCTGATCTAATCATCGGAAATGTGCCACAAGTTAAAGAATGTACAGAAGAAGAAATCGAGAACTGGAATCAAAAATATGAGGTGAGAAGCAACGCGGTAGTTACTAGAAGACAAACAAGATTAGATACGATAGCTGAGGAAGAGATGACAAGCAAAGTAGACACAGGGAATGAGGACAAGGATAGTACAGCTGAGCAGGGAGAATGGATCTCAAATATAGCTTTAGGGAATCCCAGAGACAAGATACGACTTTGGACAATTGTGTCCGAGGGTGTAGTAAAGTGGAACATAGGAAATCAAAGAAGGGTAGATAGTACTTCGAAAAGAAGAACAATATTCTCACTCGCAGTTTTTCGGATGACAAAACTACACGTAGGCAAGTAGTGGTACCCTTAGCACATGGAGACCGATATACAAGAACAGCTCAGGATATTGCATGTGCAAGGCACATAGGAATAAGGCGTACACAGCAGAGAGCAGAGTGCCAACCACATTGGCCAGGATTTAATAAAAAGGTCAAACTAAACGGAGAATCCGGTGTAAGGGTGCAAGATACAGATAGGAAAGTTAAGTCAGTTCAAAAGAGTGCTAACGACATCACTGACCGAGGGTTAGGGACAGCATACATGTGTTTTAAATATATAGGGTCAATGAGTGATGGGTACACGAAGGGTAGACGCATCACTCCCAGGAATTGGCGGAGGTGTGATGCAAGAAAAGAACCACCTGAAGCCCGCGAGTGGAGTTGTGGGGCAGACAGTTGAGCTGGGGGTAGTGTTGTGTGGAGCCTGGCGTGGGGCTGCAAAGAGTTTGTGTCAGGCTCCTTTCTATCATACAACAAGTAGAGTTAAACAAGGGCTCCTTTTTGTCATACAACAAGTAGAGGTAAACAAGGGCTCCCTTGTGCATGCTTGAGGCGTACTGGGTATATGGTGCTGGACCCACATGTGTAAAGATTGATAGGAACTCAGACATAGTGGTCGGTACACAAATAGTTGGTGTGTTCTTCAAGGTATTAATAGACCTGTGGGTACAGAAATATAATGTTGTTCTAGGATATGTTGATTATTATGCGATGCATTAGCTCACGCATTGGTACACAAGATGGAAAGTGGGTTGTGTTGATGTGTGGGGAATATGGCAGGTTACTATGATTACTTGATGTTTCATTTAGGGTGGTAGCTGGAGTAAGATGCAGTCATACTTACGGCTACCCAGGCAATGTTACTGGGTCATTATTTCTGTTTTTTTGCGAGAAGCATTACTCTTACATCATTTGAAAACGATGTTTTCTTGTGAGGAGGGGGTAATGTAACATGCCTGGGGTAATTGACATTACCTGAAAAATGGGGCCGGATAGTAGGTCCCCGGAGTGTGCAAATGAGAGGACAGACGGGGAAGGTTGGAGACAGTGATTTAAGGGGGAGTCGAGGAGAAGTCAGCCCGCGAGTGGAGTTGTGGGGCAGACAGTTGAGCTGGGGGTAGTGTTGTGTGGAGCCTGGAGTGGGGCTGCAAAGAAAGGTAAAAAGACAGTGGAAAACATTGACGGCGAAAGTGGAGTTTTGGGACCCGACAAGTGTAGGTCGGTGGTCTGGGAAAGTGAATGATAGGGGAGTTAGTGATAGAACTCTGCCCTGTGGTTTTCAGTGATAGGAAGTCTGAGACTAAGGATTAAAGACGGAGCCCGGTTATCAGCAGACATAGTGAATTGAAGCCTAGCCCTAGAGAGGGTCGGATAGTTAGCGGAGGCTTAGATCCAGAGTGGGTTGGATCAAGTGAGTTCGGGCCGGAAGAGTGGTTAGTAAAAACTGTCGTGGTAGATGAGATTAAGTAGACCTTGAGAAGGCAGTGTTATTTGAGTTGTAAGTTGTGAGAGAATTATTGTTCCTGGATTTATATGTTGTGTGGTTCCGTGTTAATTCAGCATTAAATGGATATTATGTGCGCAAACTCAATCGCGTTCACTGACTGGTTGATGTGTGCTGTAGTGATGACTTGTGGGGTGAGACAGGTGGCTTCTACACTGCAGTAATATAGAAGGAGCAGTATGATCTAGACAACGACCAATCTTCGTTTGGTACAAAAGAGTTTGCGTCAGGCTCCTTTCTATCATACAACAAGTAGAGTTAAACAAGGGCTCCTTTTTGTCATACAACAAGTAGAGGTAAACAAGGGCTCCCTTGTGCATGCTTGAGGCGTACTGGGTATATGGTGCTGGACCCACATGTGTAAAGATTGATAGGAACTCAGTGGGGGTTGTGGTGGTGGGGAACACAATGCCTTTACTTCCCAAGACATTTCCTGTTTCCTATTTTAGGCAGGGATGACCTGCAAGAACAGATCAAGTTTAAAACACGCCCCGAAGCGGATTCGAACCCCTGACCAGTGGGCCAGCAGACGAGCGTCTAGCCACTACACTATCGCATGTCACGCTGGCATAACCCAGATGGCAATCTGAAGGATGTACTAGTTAAGCTGAGACTACATTAGACTTAGCAGCGCCATCCAAGCACCGTGGCTTCATTTAAAGCACTTGTAAATAATTGTTTGATTTTCTATCAAGAGTCATTTGGATATTTATAACATCATTCGCCGGCCATCCCCAAATTATCAACTTAAAACTTAGCCTGCTACATTTGGTCAAACATTCAATTAATTGTGATGGCTGGAACTGCTTATCTTTGGCGAGGCATATAATGTTAAATAGTATTGATAATGTTGCTATTGGCAACTGCTTTTCCAGGTTTGCTCGGGCAATCTGCAGCACAGTCGACTCCTTGCTTTGGAAGGTTTTGAAAAGACCTGCTAGCAGCAGTAAGTTGTCCCCGTGCAATTGCATATAATTAAATCACTTGGATCAAGGCTGTGGCTATTCAGTTCTATTTTGACCAATGCAATTAACCCTTCAACGTGAGCGCACGAGAATTGGAAGCGGTTCGAGTGGCGCCAGTGACTTATGAGAGTATGGAGCCGGTCGCTCAGAAAGTCGTGGCGTGCTGATGAGCGTAATCTAGCCTAGGAATCAATATACAGCTGAAAGATGCTGATGTTGACAGCAATATCCTGAAACACGATGGAAACGCGGAAAAAAAAATTAACCCTTGTTTGCGAGCCAAGCACGGCGTGAGCGCCATCTACAGTAAGGCCCCTGAACTTTTCAGATGTGACCTCAAGTTTCTTTCATTGAACAAACAAGTCTCTGAAACAAGTCCTCACGTCTCGTTGTGCCATGCAGGTCTTATCGTGACAGCAGCTCCTCCCACGGTCAAACTATGCTGTTACCTCACCAACGAAAACGACCAGTTGGACAGTATTTGTTAAAATTAATATTTTTGTTATGATTCACTTAATAATATATCTTGCTATTAAAAAAGCTGCTAGATTCATGCAATTTTGAGTCCCTTCTGCGGTTGCCTTGCCAAGGTCAGACCAAATGATTTCATTATACGGCACATGGCCTGACATTTCCCGCCACTGTCTTAACCTTGACATAAAACACGTCCGTGTGTAGGTATTCCCCAATGCCACTTTTTACATCCGTGAATGGTTCTTCTGCTTGAGCCGCAATGTTATTTATACCGCCTTCCACAAACCATGTGCCATGAAATACATCGGCGAAATAAGGTTACGCTTGACCGAGAGATTTAGACAGCGTTAGGGTGGGGTGTCCATAAACCGGTGTCTACACATTGCACCAGTGCCGGCCACTGTGCCATCACGACTTTTAAATATTGCATTTCTCATTATCGATAGGCTAGCAAGACTCTGGAAGATGACCTCATATTTCAGTCAGGGTCTCTCTTGCCTTATGACCACCATGCGCAAGACAGTGCCATTTAATGGTTTAAAAGTATGTGACGTCACTCCTCATTCACGTGTCATACTTTCTTCTCTATTTGTGTTTCTGCCCCTTTGTTGGCACTGTGCCCATCCCACTCGTGCATTCCCTATGGACATTTAACCACATATTTCGCCTTAGATTACACTTTTCCGACTGTGACTGCGATACATACTGTCAGCAGATCTACAGAACTCGTGGCACACAGTTTTAGTGACGTGCTCTAAGATTTAGATGTCTCAAGGACTTGAATTAGGGGACATTTTGTAGTTGAAAAATGTATAATTGCATCAGTGTCACTTTGGTTTTATTGCTGATGAAGAATGTTTAGCCGCAATGTCCATTATGGCACGTGAGATTGGTTTCTTGTAAAGCTGACCAGCTCCACTGTCCGCGTCTGTTGATTTGCTCATTTGATTTCACACACAAACACAAAACGTGCTTGCTCCCATTGTATTTTTAGAGAAACGCCAAATGCGTCTGCTTTTGAGGCTTTCAGAAACAACCAAGAACTATATATTAGCCCTAGCGTTCAGTGAAAAACAACAGATATGTTTGTTCTCGTGCTTAAAGAAAGAATCAGCAGATATATTTTAAAAGGTCGGTGAAAAACAGCAAATGTGCCTGCTCTCATGCTATCAACAAGAAACAAAGTTTGTTCTCATGCTTATATACAGATACAGCAAATACGTCTGTTCTGTTCGACTGCTTACAGAAATATACAGCAAATGTGTCTACTTCCATGCATTGAAAAAAAAAAGAAATAGTAAATGTATATGAGCTCAGGCTTTTAGGAGCAAGTAGTGAATGTGTCAACTTTCAAGCTTTCAGGCGCAAACAGCAAACGTGTCTGCTCTTATGCTTCAGGCAGAAACAGCAAATGTACCCATTCTTTCAGAAACAGAAAATGCTCCCATTCTTTCAGAAAGAAACAGCAAATGTGTCCAAGTTTTATAATTTAGTTAACATAAAACACGAGAATAATAAATTACACATTTAAGGATATTAATTTTCCTAAAGCAATGGGTCCACGTTGTAGATTGGAAAAAGTAGCCACATGGGACATTGTGGTGTGTGAATTGTTATATCTCCATATGGTATGGACTCATGAGGGGCTTCCCCTGCCCCTTCCCTAGCAGGCAGGCTCTACTAGGGGGACCGATTATTTCCTGCAATATCCAAACTTTGCTTATGAAATCAATTAAATACGGGAATCGTCGTCGGAGCTACGGAGCACGTGCTCTGCGCTTGACACATCCTTCAGAGGCTAGCGAAGAGAGAGTGAGGAGAAGAAGACGAGGAAATGGTGTGAGAAGAAGGCATAGAAATAGGAGGGAAGGCGCCAGGAGAACAAGACGAAAAGTGGAGAGACTAGGTCTCAACCATGTAAGAACTGTCGTAGTGCCAGGCAGAGAGGTCCTGTATTGGAGCGGCTAATATATGATTTTGATGTCGTCATGCTCCAGGAGCCAAATACAGACAAATGCCATTGCGCTGGGTACGCCACTTACATAAACCTGCTGGTGAAGGAAGGAGTGAAGCATGTGTTACTTGACTTGAGCCGGTGGAATCACAGTGCAAGAGAGGTCCAGGGTATACAAATGGAGATTGATGGCTTAAGTTGGAACATCATAAATGTATATGCCACAGTAATAACCCAACATGCTGCTTTTATTCTGTGTGGTATTTGTTCGACTGTCTGTGTTATGTCTGTGGCACGTTCTGTGTATGGCTTCAGCATGTTAATATGGACAATTTTGTTTTTGCCTTTGACATTAATTAAATAGTCTACGTCATTAATCTTTCTAATAACTTTAAATGGACCCTGCCATGAAATAACAAGACAATTGCGAGGGTCGGGAAATAAAAGTAAGACTTGGTCTTCTTCTTTCAAGACTATTGACTTGGCCTTTCTGTTGTCGTATTGTCTGTATTTTCCCCCTGCTCTTTCCAGTGCCGATTTTGCGATTTGACATGCTGTCATTATTTTGTCTCTAAGTTGCGTAACCGTCTCGTACGCTTCTCTTTTTGGGTGGTCATGTATTTTGTTCGTAAGCATGTCATTATACAGCATCAATGGGCCACGTGGATAAGCTCCGTAAACGAGTTCGAATGGGGAAAAACCCGTACTTGCCTGTGGCACTTCTCGGAAGGCAAATAGTACCGCTAGTAACAAAATGTCCCAATCTTTGGGTCGTTCAGCCGCAACTTTAGCAAGGGTTCGCTTGAGAACCCCGTTAAAGTTCTCATTGACACCATGTGTCATCGGATGCCAGGGAGAACTGAACACCTGTGGTATGCCCAGTAATTTCATTGCTGCTTGGGTAGCTGCGGTGATAGACTGACTACCTATGTCGGATAGTATGTATAATGGAAAACCTATCCTACTAAAGATCAAGAGGAATGCATCTAAGATGGATCTGGATGTGATGGATCGCATTGGGATCGCTTCCGGCCATCTAGTGCACAGATCAATCATAGGTAAAATGAAACGATTGCCACGATCTGTTGTAGTGTTAAGTGGCCCGACAATATCTACCGCTATTTTCTAAAATGGTCGTGCAGCCAGATCAGTTTGCTGTACATGTGCTTTAGGATGTTTCCCTTTTGGTGTGGTCCTTTGGCACAGTCTGCATAAACGGACATGTCTAGTAATGTCGTTGGCATAACCAGGCCAATAAAATTGTGCCAAAAATCTGTGTGTAGTTTTGGCAATACCCATGTAACCCGCAAATGGAAGTCATGTGTAAGATTCAGTACCTCATTGCGATACTTACTAGGCAGTACCGTTTGTAAAAGGAGTGTTGCGCCTTTACTGTATCGTCTGGTCAGTATGTTATTATCTAATATGAATTCCCAATGACCAAGTTTTGATTGCTTGGCTGGTTTTTTCATGTTCTTAAAACATATTTGTAATGCGGGATCCTGTCTCTGTTCTGTGGCTACGTCCGTCGTCAATAAGACAGTGTTCTTAGTGTTGTCACTACCAGTCTGAGGAGATGAAGATTACTTCTTGCCTTCTTTTTGTCGACGCACCTGGGCTCTCGTGAGAGCATTCGTTGGGGTGTGGTCGATCTCCCAGTCAATGGCCTCTTCCTGAGTGCAATCTTTAACATTGGGAATATTCCCAATGAGTACACCGGCACAAGGGTTCGGTAGCACTGCCACATTCACTGTGCCTTCGAAGTAGGGGGATTGTATTGTGACTGAAGCGATTTTATACATTTCCAGTATGCCGCCAAAGGTAACAGGCGACACTTTTGCCTGTGTAGTCTTGTGCCTTCACAAGCCTTTGGTCAACCCCAATAATGGAGGCCCCTGTGTCCCTAACGCTTGTGGTTGGTGAACCATTCACCCATGCCTTATGGAACTTCAGTGTGCCATTCTGGATGTTCGCCGTATTGGCCTATTGTATGATCAGATGACACTCATCGTCCGGACAATCCTTATCTGTCTTACCTGGTCTGTCGTTGGTAAATGTCTCTATGATTGCCGCATATGTGTCCTCTAAGTCGTCTGAGTCACTACTAGAGAATACGCATGCAGCACTCGCCTCCTTCCACGTCTTCCTCATCGTACAAAAGCGTGAGGTGTGTCCGAAGGCCAGACACGAGTAGCAGTTGAAACTCTTTTTATAAGCATCATACATACTTATCTTTTTAGAAGTGAGGTCTTTAAGATGCGCCGCATATCCGGGGTGACGGTCGCACATTTCAAGTGAACCGTGGTTCAGTTTACAATGCGGGCACTGCGTGAAATGACCCTTTCTAGGCCTGTCTGATTCTCTATGTGTGTTATGATATGGCCCTCTGTTTCTATATTATGAGAATCTGTTACCTCTACCGTGACCTCTTTGATTTTGCACTCTTGCACTTGCACCTATCACAACCTCTGGTTGCGAACCCTCTGCAAATACGTCGCGGTGTGCGTTATAAAAAGATTCTCCCCGTGACTCCATCTCTGGGAGTGACATACACTTATTCTCTATCAGAAATATAGACATTGCTTCTGGTATTGAGGAGAGTAGCTTGTTCCTCAACACAAGGTCACGTAGTTTATCAAAATCAGAACCCACGTCCGCTGCTTTCTACCATTTATCAAAACAGGATGACGTTTCTGAAACGTAGTCCAGGAACGACTGGTTCGCTTTAGGAGCCAGAGTTTTGAACTTCGTTCTTAACCCAGCTTCATCAAGACTGAAATGCGGCAAGACCCTATCTCGAATGTATGTGTAGTTGGTCCGTAAATTCTCAGGGATCAACTCCACAACTTTCAAAGGCTTTAGGGCCAAATGACGGTGAAATAAGATAGGCCATATATCAGTCGGAATCTTATAGAATTTGGCCAGAACCTCAAAATTAGTTATCCAGGCAATACAGAATCCCCTTGTGTGAAGTTCCTGATGATACCCTGGTATCGTTTAATAGGATCTTCTGTTTTCTGTTGTAATTTCGCCTGGGCAATTTCGGCTTCCATGTTCAACTCAAGAGTCTTGACTTTTAGATTCCCTTCAATCTCCTTGTCTTACATTAGTACCTCGGGTGCTAGTTTTTCTTTCTCAAACGCAATCCTTTATTTTTCTGTGGCTAGTTTTTCCCTTTCCAAGGCCAATTCTTTATCTTTCATTTCTTTTTCTGCGGCTAGTTTTTCCTTTTCCGCCGCTAGTTTCTCTTGCCTTTCTTCTCTTTCACGTGCTGCCTGTAGTTCCTTGGCTTCCTTCTCTGCTGATAATCTTTGTTGTCTTTCTTCTCTTTCACGTGCTGCTTCTAATTGTCTAGCTTCTCGTTCAGCTTCTTTGGCTGCTGCCCTCTCTTCCCGCTGTTGAGCCTGAAGCGCCTTGAATTCATGTTTCGCCTACGCTCTGAGTTCCTGACCGGTCAAATCGGACTTCTCACCCATATTCATAAAATTTTGCAATTTCGACATTTTGTCCTAATGTGCTGCAAATTATATAGCTAAAACACAAAATATCTGCGCGCGATGCACATACGACAAAATGCAAATGCGTTGGGAAAACAGCAGTAAATACTTCAAAAGTAAGAAATGTTGAACGAAATGCCAACAGAATCACCAATGTTGTAAAACGGAACAAAGCAGCAAGCCTGGCGCGAAATAAATATCGCCCCAACTCGTAAAAATATGTAAACTCCAGAAAATAGGTAGAAAAATATAGTCAGTATAAAGGGTGTCACGCCACAAAACAAAGAAACAATTACAAGAGAAGTATGTGAAAAGTAACGCAGACGCACATATCTAATCACATGTAACAGAGATACGGAGAAATGATAGTGAATAAAGAGATAAGACTGTTACCGAATCACACGTATAGTATCTTACCATGAAATCGCTATAAAAAAATTTGCAGCGAACTGACTACCGTTGGCACAAAACGTAACCTTGCACCATATAACCAAAGTTATTTGACGCGAGGTTAGCCTAACCAACCGTTCACGCAACTATAACGATACAAAATCGGCCATGGAGATAATATTCAATTTGAACAGCAAACACCCAACCAGAATGTCAAAACAACCACAACAAACAAACAAGTTAACTGGCCTTTGTAGAAGAAATACAGTGGTCGTGGCGTCCTCTATAGGTGCTGTTGATGCAGGTATCACCGTACGAACAGTATCTCGACTGCTGTTATCTCCATCTGACGAAACGATCAGCGATGTGTAATCCAGACGTCGTGACAAGTGATCAATGCTGTCCGATATAGATCTCTCGACAAATGTTCGATAATGTAATGTACCGATGTCCTGATCAAATTTCAGTGGTGTAAAGTCCAGATGTCCTGATAAAATTTCCGTGGTGTAAGGTACAGAAGTCCCGCTACCAAATCCGTGGTGCAATGTCCAGACGTGCAAACAGAAGTTCCGTGAAACAAGGTACAGACGTGCTGATAGACGTCACTTACGCCGCTAGATTAGAACTGTGTGGATGCGGCGACATTTTATTCCGGCATGAGCGTCGGCCACTAGCGACGTAATATTTCGTAAATCTGCAGTTACTAAAACTGTCCGTTGTCATGCCGAACAAAACAATCTGATACATACCAAATAAATTTCTTGGCTTGGGCAGCTGGATGTTACATCGTAATGTATCTATATAGGTGGCGTACTGGCAAGTGTAACTTATTTACAGGTAGAAGCTTCTGTTGTCCTGAGACCCCATATCCTGCCAAGCGATGCCTCGGGGTAAACATGAACTCTGCAAGTCAACTTGATAACAAAAGATCTCGCCAATATAATAGCATCAAATGGCAGGCTCTAGAAGCCTAAACCGAACGGAAAAAACAAGTCGACTCCGTCAGACGTTGGCAGTTAAAACGTTATTTAATTCCGTAGCATGCAGGCGCTTGGTGCAAAAATTTGGCAATAACTCAGAATAAAATACTGGGCCTGTTCTGTCCAGGCGGGCCAGAATTACAATTACGACGATAGCCAACATAATGACCTAAACCAGCTCCGCTAAATTACAAACGATTGTCCTTGCCCGTCAACACGGCGACCTTCTCTCCATCCGTTATCTTCCACGTCTCCTTCCCGACGTTTCTCTGATATAGAGTTTCTGCATTCGTGTCCATATTCATTCGTGGCTTATATGAACGTTGCCTCCACATCTTGACTCGTCCATTCCATGTATTAACTCAGCCATCAAGGTGATATTGTGCCAGTAAATCGCCAACCTATTCTCCTCGAATAGACATCTGCTGCCTCGCTCTTCAAGCTCCCAAGTCCGTCTGTTGTTGTCGTTGACAAACGTTCGTGACGTTCACTGTTCTTCTACGTCAACCGCTTAGATTCTTCAACGTTTTGGTTTCAGGATTCTCTGATACTTCTATTTTACATCATTACGCCTGACCTGCTACTTGGCACCACAGTGGACATTTTGTCAGAAAGGAACACTGGGACTGGCTTAAGGAATTGGAGGAATTACCGGGTGACAGGATACTCATATGTGGAGACTTCAATGCGAGGAACAGAGATTGGGATAGTAGTGGAGAATACCGACAGGGAATTGCCCTTTAGGATGCCATGGTGGACTCCGATGTGGTCTGCATAAATGATGGTAGGCCGACTAGAATTGCAATAAGGCCTGGCGATGCAGACACAGCTATTGACTTGGCACTTGTCTCCCAGTCATCAGTCCTTGATGTAAAGTGGACTGAATGTTTTGAATGACCATGGGAGTGATCACATGCCATGCGCAGTCCTGATCTCTAAATCAAGGAAAGTTAAGTCTGGGAAAGCGCTTAAGACCTTCCGGTATGAGTGGACCGACAGCCTTCTTGGACGCCTCAGACAGGAGGCATGTAACAGGACTGTTAAAACCCCGTTTTTGCATCCCCCATGGTGGACCCCAGAAGTAGACCACGCTTGGAAAGTGCGACAGACACCTCGAAACTCACGAGAGGAAGTGGACACAGCGGAAAATGTCAAGAAGATAAGGTGGAGGTTTTCAAGCGCTGTACTGCAGAAGCCAAAAAGGCAAAATGGGAATGTTTCATGAAGGAGATTGAGGGTGATAAAACTCTGCGAAAATTCTGGAAACTGCACAGACAAATATAAAGAAAAGAGCGGCCTATGACAGTGGGAACAATGTATAGAGATGATGGTGTGCGCGTGACAACAGACAAAGAAAAAGGGGAGGCGTTTCTCCAGAGATTTTTTAGAGCAGACCAATCATAATGATGCGGACACCAGGGATGCAGTTAGAAAGGAGTTATCTGGCACCATAAAGAATATGCATTATGAAGAAATCATACGGGTTGAAGATGTTAAACATATTATGAAAAAGGCAAAAGACACGGCACCAGGGCCTGATGGGGTCAGGTATGGCCACATGAAGGCTTTGAGAGATGTAGACCTGAAGGAGATGACCGACTGCTTTAACCAGAGCATTAGGACAGCATCAGTACCGCAGGATTGGGTACACAGCTATCCCATCCCTCTCCCAAAACCATTCAAGGATAATTCAAAGCTTTGCAGCTTTAGGATCATCACCCTTCAAAATACATTTGGGAAGGTTTTAGAGAAGATAGTCGCTGTCAAGCTGCAAGAGTTTTTGGAAAGGGGGAAGCTTCTTCCAAGAGGCCTGGGGAGCTACAGGTCAGGAAAATTTACCTGGTCAATTGCAGCCACTTTTGCCTTTGACGTTTATGATGGGTTCCAGAGTAGACAGGAAACGATGGCGACAGCGCTTGATCTCGAGGATGCATACAATAGACCGCACTGATGGAGAAGGGGGTCAATCCCTGGTTGGTGAACTGGATAGCGGCCGTCCTGCACTCTCGTCGGGTTGCTCTCCGTTTGGGTGCATGGACCTCAGAGCCACATATTTTAACCCCGGGACTGCCATAGGGATCCGCTATCTCACCGGTGCTCTTCAACGTGTATACGAGCAAGATTGCAAGCCTAGAAGCACCAGGGGTTGGAAGAATACTAATATTTGCAGATGATATTCTTGCATATAGGCAGGGGAGAGATAGGGAGCAAACAGCACATGAGCTACAGGCGAAGTAGACAAAATGATTGACTGTTGCACTGAAATGAGGGCTGTCATCCACCCGGAAAAGGCAGCTGTTTTGTGGTGCTCTCTGGACAACAGGATTGTGAGAACTGATAGATGGTAGAAGCGTCAACAGAGAGAACAAACTGAAGTATCTAGTAATCACATTTGACAGGAGCCTGTCCTTCAAGGACCATGTGGAGACGGTTATGACACGATCTCAAAAGGGACTCAATGCACTTAAAACTATGGCTGCAATGGATACAGAGCACAGAATGCTTTTCACATTATACCAGCACTTGATCCTCTCAGTGATTTATTATGGACTAGGACTGCTAACTGTCTAAAAGAGTCAGTTGGTGAAAATGGAGCGCATACAGAACGAAGCTATGCGGGTCATTCTGGGATGCACCAGAGACACCCCAGTAGTGTGCATGCGTTATCCTTAGTTTGCCGACTGTTGCTGGTAGGCTCAAGGTGAAGGCATACCTTAGAGTAGTTGCTGACACAGATCACCCGGTGCATGAGGCGCTGGACGTAGTTAAGGGTCAGCGACTGATAAGAGGGAAATCATGGATGGCTCAGGCGGAGGATACAATCAGACAGGTGTGCATCTTGGAGAACATTAGGCGAGGAGAGGAGTGGGTCAGAGTGCCAGCGGAGCAGTCAGACTTGTGCAGAGTTATAATCACATTGAGTCGGGAGTGCAGGGAGTGGTCAGCAGGGGCCACAGAAATGGAAATCCAGCAACTAATTCAGGATAATGATCGCCCGGGTGATGCGATTATATACACAGATGGTTCGGTGTTGAGAGGCAGGGGAAGTGCCTGGGGATTCTTAGCAAAAGCTAATGGTCGACGTTTGGTGCAGGAGAGCCTGGCATATGATACTACATCTAGCTTAAGAATGGAGGTGGAGGCTGTCAGTGCAGCTTTCCGCTGGATGGAGAATACGATACACACACACACATCGTGGTTGTAACTGACTCAGAAAGCATGCTGAGTAGGGTGAGGACAGGCAAGCTTCGTGCAGAGTGCCTTGCTTCGCTTCGGAAGTCACGGGTGACAAGCATCGTCTGGATCGTTTCTCCGGGGCATGCTGGTGTGCTGGGAAATGATCAGGATGACAGATTGGCTGGCTCTGCAAAACTTGGTGGAGTATTGATGCATGAAAAGGCAGATGTGGTTGCGGCCTTGTGGGAGCACGTGTACACCTCGGAGGAGCAAATGGATCACCATGGTCTGGCAAGAATGCGACAGCGAGGGGTGACGAGGGGATCTAGACGACGATCGACGCTCAGAAGAAAGGCGAGACAGACATATAATCAGATTGTTAATGGTACTATTAGTGTTGGAACTCTTCGCTGGCTGCTGGGGATGGGGACGGAGCGCTTATGGGAATGCCCCGAATGCTGTGATGTCGGTTCCTAAATCAATAAATAAATAAATATCATCCATATCATCTAGGAGAAAAAACAAAACCTTTTCATGGCTGGTTGGATTGTGAAGCTCAAGTTGTCAACAGACCGGGGTGGTCAACCGCAAGCAAAACCCTTTCATAATATACGTGCATGATCAGTTACAGCTTCCCCTGGGGTCTCTGGTCACACCATGGCGGCCTACCTGTTACAGACGATGATGTCGGTAACAGCTTTATTTACATTGAGTGTCTCTTGTGTGAATCGAGGAGAGATTTGGGAAGCAATTTGTTCCATTGTTTCGAACAATTGTGGCCATTGACATCAAACAACACTTGCAAGCCATTTATTTAAATATACAAGTAAAGTAGATCAAATGAAAAAGAGCGGAGGGAGAGAGAGAGAGAGAGAGAGAGAGAGAGAGAGAGAGAGAGAGAGAGAGAGAGAGAGAGAGAGAGAGAGAGAGAGAGAGAGAGAGAGTAAATAATACACTTGTTTAATGAGAATGGGTAGGACTACAATAAAACTATTGGTATTAATGCGTGCAGATTTGCGTGTGAAGTATTCCATGGAGACTTCAGCACTAAACCAGTTTGGATAAATCGATAAGCTTGGATGTTTCCTTGAGCATTGTGAAAGTTGATAGTCATAGATAGCTCTTGCGAATAAAACTGAAGTGTACAGCTGTGGGGCGCTATGTTCGGAAAGGAATAACCACGCGTACTTAAATGGTGCCATGTAAAAGTGTAATAACATGTAAGTAACTCATATATTGGAAACGAGCTGCCATACAAATTGATCTTATGAAGAGACGTATGCGACAGAGATGTGTAATTTATCCGGATCTTATAACTCTATATAGGGAATAGTCTGAGCAAGTTAGAGGATACGATAGGAATCTCCATCGAAGGACATACCATCAATAATATGAGATATGCAGATAATACCACATTCATTGTAGACAATGAACAGGATCAGTAGATGTGGTTATTGTACAGACTAAACAACTAGGGTTACAGTTAAATTGAAGGTAAACAGTGTTTATGGCTATCTCCAAAAAGAAAGAAATATCACAATGTAATATTCACGTAAACGGGAAAATTCTTAAACAGTTGAATAGGTACATCTCTCTTGTACAATGGAAGATGCCTAGTAGAGATTAGAACAAATATCGCTTATAAAAAGGTAGCCTTTGCAAGATGGGAAACATATCAATAAGGAGCTGTCAACTAAAATGAGAAAAAAAGTGTTGAATTGCTATATGGAACCCACAGTGATGTATGCATGCGAAACATGGGCATAAACAGACAAGCTGAGGAATATGTAATGGTAGTGGAAATGTCGTAGTTAAGGAAAATACAAACAATACCTTGGTGGCAGAGGAAAAGGAATGAGAAAGTCCTAGGAGAAACAGAGATATTAAACGTCAACAATAAAGATTTTTTTTTTTTTTTTTTTTTTGGGGGGGGGGGGGCATGTTATGAGTAGAAATACATTTGAAAACTTGGTGACAACTGGCACAATTGATAGAAAATTAGCAAGGAGACGGCAAAGAGGTAACAACCAGGGTGGCTTGGTGACATGACATAATCGGGACAAGAACAAAGTGAAGGTTATGTGGTGATTATGTGAAGTGGCGGACAATGACCATCCATGGTCATGGGCATACTACATGGTGATGACGTCAGCACCTCCAAGGACATATAAGGGGAAACCAATACCACTGCCTAAGACCGTATGTGATAAAGAAAACAGATTTAGTTGGCTGTTTACAGACTGTTTCACCATGTTAATGACACACGTAGAAAGAAGCCTACATTTATAATATAAACAAGCAGTTACAAAATAGAAATGGGAATACTGACATTAGGTATGCACAAGAATATGCTACATGTTATGAACACGAATATCTACGCGTAGGTCACAAAGATTGTTATAATTGTAACATGATCTGATGGAAGACATGCTGTTGTTGTTGTTATCCACTCAACGACGCCTAGACTTCAGCCTTCAGCCCAGTGCCATGTAGTTATATTTGCCAGTGTTCATCAGCCCAGTGCCATGTAGTGATACAGGGAAGTGTTCATCAGACCAGTGCCATGTAGTGATACATGCAAGTGTTCATCAGCTGAGGGAACAATTACAAGGAAGTAATATGGGGTGTCCTAACTAAGTCTTATTTGGGGTGCAGCACTCCCAAGGTCACGGTATATTCTATATATATATAAAATAAAATTTCTTTCTGTCTGTCTGTCTGTCTGTCTGTCTGTCTGTCTGTCTGTCTGTCTGTCTGTCTGTCTGTGCATGCGTGCGTGCGTGCGTAGGTAGGTAGGTAGGTAGGTAGGTAGGTAGGTAGGTAGGTATGTAACAGTTATTTACATAATAAAATTTGATTTTGTAATTTACATTATAATTAATATATAGCGAGGGGACTTAACTTAAGAAAAGTTATATCAAGGGACATAACTTTTAGTAGCGTTGCTATATATTTTATATATAATTGTTGCATTGTTGTCAAAGCTTTATACAATGTTTGTCTACATTTATATACAGGCATATGCGTTATAATATGCAATGATAAAATCTTTAAGGCATTTCTAAAGTTTCGTTGAAATAATGCATCTATTTTAAATACGTGAACATTTTCTAACTCATCTTTTTATTTTGAATAACGAAGACACAAACAATAGATTGCACGGTTTATTGCCTGGCATATTTCGCTGCATCTCGTCAGGTACATACTGCAGAAATCACACAACTTACGTGAATTAACTAGATAAATCCTTCAAGTTGAAATATACACATATTCGCACAGTAATGTCACTTATCTACCACGGTAATTTTAAGCTGACTAACATGTCTTTCTGTTTACACAATTCTGGCTTGCGTTGATTGATCATAATTGCTTCTGAAAATATTCCGGGGTGACTGAACGCCAAGCGATGCCGTCGGGCAACAGCGTCTTCAGACATTTTTTGGGAAAAGTCATGGTGACTCATATCGACCTAATCACGGTATAAATTTCCAGCCATGTTTGTGTTGCGGGGCTGTAAACACTCTGAGAACAAATCATGGTAAGGTCACGGTATAACGATACAAACCGCTAACTAGACATGTTTTAAACAGAATAGGTAGATGCTTTAGGTATAAATTTAACCGGACTGAACTGCCCAAAAAATGTATTCATATATACCCTGACTCAGCACATTCTAGGTGATTCATAAGCCCAGATTCCGTATATAAAGGAGCTCAAATGCTGACTAGGGACACTACGTTTGCAACAAGAGCTTTGGAAAACACTCACCAAAGAAACAGATGTGGTAAGCAACGTGTAGTATACATTCTCACTATTCGATGTCGTAGTCTCTCAGATCATACCAGTATAGTAGAACGTCGAAAAATAAAAGCAACTTGTCGGCAAACTGACGCTCATACCACGGAAATTAACGCTGCCCTAGTGTACTGTGGTGAATACGGGCGTATAAAATAATAATATATGCAGATGACTATTCAAAGCATATGTGAACTACTAACTCGCTTTGTGTCATTCCGTCAGTCTGTATTCTCGGGCGTCCTTTTGCTCTTTATAATGTAGGATCAGTGATGGTAGATGATGTTGTGCATTCTAAGTGTGTAATGTATACATATAAACAGATGTGTTTTTCACTAAAGTATGTTACCAATGTTTTTATGTTTACCATTTTCTGTTCACTAAAAGAATTCTGCTTCTGGTTCGACAGGTTCAAACGTACGAGGAGACACATCAACCCTTGTTAGACCTCAGCGACTCTGTCACTCACAGAGGTATGTGTATTAGGTGGATCATATAATCTACTTGTCCCTCCTATCTTCACTAAGTGTATACATATTGAACTATTAGTATGTAACACGAGCATCTATGGTCACTAATTACGTATCTGTCAACAGCCATGTCCTATATCTGCACACTGCATGGAAACATGAGGTATTCAGCTATTCAGTATGTATGGATCATATTTCTGCTCATCAAAGTATCTCCAGAGTGAAAATGTGCTGACACAGACTGATCTGCCAGAGTGAAAATGTGCCGACAAAGACTGATCTGCCAGAGTGAAAATGTGCTGACACAGGAGAATTTAGAGTCGGGGTCATGCTCTATGGTAACTATCTGATTCTTCATCGTTGCACTGTATTTATTATGTGTCTCATGAAAACAGTTGTATATCAGTAAAGTACACGATATCAAATTACTCTGTCTATATACCTTCACACTGTGTCAAAGCTCGTCTGCATAGAGGTCATATGCGTGGTGTCACACTGTGTCAAATTCATTATGTATAATTTACAGTGATGTCACTTGTTATATCCCCTTTATTGTTTCGCCAGATTAAAAATTTGCTGTCACAACCAGGAAAATCTATCTTACGAGGTGCATACAAGGAAAGAAAATCTCTGACAGAACCACAAATTATTGGTATGCATTCACCATTTCTCAAAATTTCACAATTTCTCACTACATATTTTAACCCCTTCAGTAGTGGGCGTATTCGCCTGTGCTAGCTAATATAAAGCAGCCTTATGTGCCATACAATATAAAATAAAACAAAGTAATTTACAAATTACGAAACAGACCGTTGCTAGAGTTCATCATCAAACACACACACAATATATAGTCGCCGAGAAGACCCTCTGGTGACTACATAAGGAGGGGATGAGAGTAAGGAAGAGAAAATGAAATATTTTACTACATGGCATCATTATCCTCAAATTTCAAAATGTTCCTATATATATTTCTTTAAAAGTTATTTGCCTTATAAAAACATGCTTGATATTTTCTATAGATGATATACTATTATTATGGTTGCCACGTTTCGAAGTACAAAATGTAAAATATCGGTCTATAATGATTTTTGCCATTCTTCACAGCTATTTGGCGTAGTCAACTGGTTGAATATAACAGACACCCTTACACCAGAACGAATTGTGAAAGCATGGAACTAGCGGAATATACACACAAGCTTATTCTGTTGACTACCAAGCCATTATCTTTTGTCGGAGACGATAAATACTGCCCTGAAAGCGTGGAACCACAGGACTCTACAAAAACCTTATGTATCTGATGTGTTTTCCTTTTGCGTAATGAAACTGAGGGTGTAGTGGTCATAGATTGTAATGTTGCAGGTGTAGTGTCTATAGTTGTTGATGAAGTGGGTGTCTGGTGATCTGTTTTTTATGTGTCGTTGTAGGTTGTCTTTCCTTTTGTATAGATTGCCACAGATGTGTACTGTGTGTATGTGACGTGTAAGACTGCGGTTTTCTGTAAAGATTTGAGCACATGTAGGACAAAGATATACAGCTTTCTGATTAGTGGCCATATTGATAGATCAAGTAGTGGTGATAATATGAGCCAGCAACAACAAGTAGTTTCCGGCAGCAGATATGGGCGTTGTGATAGTCAGCTATATAAGGATTTTATACAGTCCTGTGGTTCCACGCTTTCACGACAGTATTTATTGTCCCCGACAATAAATAATGCCTTGATAGTCAACAGAATAAGCTTGTGTATCGATTCCGCTAGTTCCACGCTTTCACAATTCGTTCTGGTATAAGGGGTGTCTGTTATATTATACCAGTTGACTACGCCAAACAGCTGTGAAGAATGACAAAAATCATTATAGTCCGATATTTTACATTTTGTACTTCAAAACATGTGGCAACCATAATGATAGTATATAATCTATAGAAAAGATCACGCATGTTTTTGAAAAGGAAGTAACTTTTAAAGAAATATCAATAGGAACATTGTAAAATGTATGGATTATGATGTCACGTGTAGTAAAATATTTCATTTTCTCTTCCTTACTCTCATCCCGTCTTTATGTTGTCACCAGAAGGTCTTCTCAGCGACTATATATTTTGTATGTGTTTACTGATGAACTCTAGCAACGGTCTGTTTCGCAATTCTGTAAATTACTTTGTGTTAGTTTATAGTGTATGGCAAATAGAGCTGCTTTATGTAAAAGAGCAAAGGCGAATACGCCCACTGATGAACATCACTTAGGGGTGAATATATGTAGTGAGAAATTGTGAAATTTTGAGAAACGGTGAATGCATACCAATACTTTGTGGTAGAATGTCAGAGATTTCCTTCCTAGTATGCACCTCGTAAGCTAGATAAAGAGAAGATAAAGAACCAACATACCTTGGTGTAGCATTTGATGACAGGCTGACATGGAGAAAACACATAAAAAAAGCTGTAGCAAAAGCCAGAAGGAAAATAGCCATCCTGAGAAAGCTTAGTGGAGCTACATGGGGAGCCAGTGGGAAAATACTTAGCAAGGTTTATCTACAGAGCATACGACCACACCTGGAATACGGGTCAACTGCGTGGTGTTCGGCATCAATAACCACGCTACAAGAGCTGGACAAGGTGCAAAATCACGCTCTTAGAGTCATCACAGGAGGGATGAGATCAACCCCTATAGTAGGAATGGAGAAAATGTGGAGGACACTGAGAGAACGCAGAGATACAAAAACACTAATACAAGCAGACAAGTGCCTCAGCTTGCCAGGCCACCCTATGAAGAACCGATTTGAAAACTTAGCTATGGGGCGTTGAAAAGAAGAAGTTTTATCCACCAGGTCAAACGAATCTGCAGAGAAACCATCGATCTTCCCACGATTGGTATCCCACTGACAACTATTCCAGAACGAACTCCATGGAAAGATGAACTTAGACTATCGCTACAAATCCAGACAAAAGTGAGAGGAATATTGAACAAGGAAGAACAGAACAGTGTACAGCGCAGAACAGCCACTCTCAGCTTCCTTGATGAAGAATACCCACAGGATCTCTGGATCCGAGTCTACACAGATGGATCAGCGCAAAATGTTGTTCGAAATGGAGGAGCGGGAGTGTATATAGAATACCCAAATAATACTAGGGATACGGCCAGAGTTCCAACAGGAAAGTACTGCCATAACTACGATGCTGAAATTGAGGCAATCAAGATAGCAATAGAGAAATTACAAAATACCAGCCATGGTAGACAACCTGTGGTGATATTGACAGATGCAAAATCAGTAATAGAGGCACTCCTGTCTGGGAAATTACCAGTTCTAAGGACACTACTTTCTGAACTTAGCAGTCAGCATAAGGTCACCATACAGTGGATACCATCACACTGTGGAGTACCCGGAAACGACAGAGCTGATCGATTGGCTAAGGAAGGAGCACAAGAAGAACAGCCTGATGTGCCCATTACATTTCACCAAAAGAAAAGAATGAGCAAATCAGTCAGAAAGCCACCAAACCCTAACTCAAGACGACTACCACGTTATGGACAGACCAGAACAGGTCATTATTCTGCGCCTCAGAACAGGACACAATAGATTACGCAACCACATGTATACAAAATTCAAGATTGGTGACTCAGCCATGTACACATGTGGTTTGGCGTCGCAGACAGCAGAGCACATACTCCAGGATTGCCCAAACTACAACATATCCAGGCGAACTTTCTGGCCTAGAGAGACAACAGTGGAAGATAAACTCTATGGACCGCTGAGTGAACTAAAAAAGACTGTTAAATTCATACAAGAGACAACATTGCAGTTATAGACATATTTCAAGCGAACGAAAGAAGAAGAAGAAGAAGAAGAAGTAAGCTAGATTTTTCCTGGTTGTGTGAGAAAATTTTCAATCTGGCGAAACAATAAAGATGTTATAACAAGTGGCATCACTTTAAAATTATACATAATGAATTTGACACAGTGTGACACCACGCATATGACCTCTATGCAGACGAGCTTTGACACAGTGTGAAGGTATATAGACAGAGTAATTTGATATCGTGTAATTTACTGATATACAACTGTTTTCATGAGATACATAATGAATACAGTGCAACGATGGAAAATCAGGTAGTGACCATAGAGCATGACCCCGACTCAAAATTCTCGTGTGTCAGCATATTTTAACTCTGGCAGATCAGTCTTTGTCGGCACATTTTTACTCTGGCAGCTCAGTCTGTGTCAGCACATTTTCACTCTGCAGATTCTTTAGTGAGCAGAAATATGATCCATACATACTGAATAGCTGAATACCTCATGTTTCCATGCAGTACGCAGAAAGAGGACATAGCTGTGGACAGATAGTAATTAGTGACCATAGATGCTCGTGTTACACTGTTCAATATGTATACACTTAGTGGAGATATTAGAGACAAGTAGAAGACATGAAGCACCTAATATCATGCTTCTGTGAGTAACAGAGTCGCTGTGCTCCAACAGTGCGTGTAAATGGTTGATGTGTCTCCTCGTATACTTTAAGTGAATAGAAAACGGAAAACATAAAAATATAAGTAACATCAATAAATCTATCATCTGCCATGCCGGAAAGCATGGGCGGTCATGACTCGCCGTTTCACTCGATCACCAGAGCAGTGGATCAGCTAAGTGTTCTTGTCTCGTCCATGCCATGTGGCCAAGCCATCCAGATATTTACTTCTCGGTCTTCCCCCTGGTATGTTCCCTTCAATCTTGCCAGTTGTCACTAAGTTCTCCAATCCATTTCTTCTTATAACATTTCCAAAATTTTTGACAGTCTACGTCTAATTTCTCTAATCAGTTTACGATTTTCATTTGTCTTCTGTAGTACTTGGTCATTGGTTTTTCTGTCTGTCCATGGTATTCTTTGCATTTTACTCAGAAACCACATTTCTGCAGCCATCAGATGTTTTTCAGCTTGACTGCTCATTGTCCAATTTTCACATGCATACAAAAGAACAGGCTCTATGTATCCCCTCAACACTCTTTTTCTCGTTTCAATTGACATCTTCTTATTGGTCAGAATGTTTTTCATCTTGCTATAGGCGACTTTCGCCATGACGATTCGTGTTCTAATCTCTTCAAGGCAACTTCCATCAGATGTTATGACTGTTCCGAGATAATTGTACCGATTAACTTATTGAAGAATATTCCCATTAACTTGTATATTAAATTGTGGTATTTCGTTCTTCCTAGTGACGACCATAATCTGTGTCTTTATACAATTTAATTCTAATCCCAGTTGTTCACTGTATGCAACAACCGCATCCACTAATTGTTGCATATCCTGCTCATTGACTGCAATCAATACTGTATCCTCCAATGCTGAATCCATTTATACCTTCTACATTTCTGAAAATATTTTCACTGTATAGGGAAAAAAAGATCTGGAGACATTACACATCCCTGCCTAACACCTCTCTTAATATGCTGATATTGTCCCACTTCATTATCAATCCTTATGGCAGCTTTCCAATATATATTTTTTTAAAGTCTAATGTCCTTCCCATCAATTTATAGATCTGCAAGCATATCTACCACGTTGACATGTCTTACTCTATCGAAAGCCTTTGTGTAGTCAATAAAGCAAAGGTGTATATCTTTGTTTACCTCTATAGAACGTTCAATAACTGAACGCAGCATATATACGCAGCATTTGCTGTACCCTTTCCTTCTATAAACCCAAATTGTTCTTCCTCTATTTCAGGTTGTATTTTCTTTCTCACTCTTTGCATGATAATTCGTAGAAAAATCTTTGTGATGTGACTCATTATACTAATTGTTCTATGTTGATCACATTCCAAGGCTCCTGATTTTTTTTTTTTTTTTGGGGGGGGGGGGGGGGATTGCAATAAATTCAGAACATTACATACTTTAGTGAAAAACACATCTGTTAATATGCACACATTACACAGTTAGAATGCATCACATCATCTACCATCACTGATCCTACATTATAGAGAGCAAAAGGACGCCCGAGAATACAGACTGACGGAATGACACAAAGCGAGTTAGTAGTACACATGTGCTTTGAGTAGTCATCTACATATATTATTATTTTATACGCCCGTATTCACCACAGTACACTAGGGCAGCGTTAATTTCCGTGGTATGAGCGTCAGTTTGCCGATTACTGGCTAGCGTTTTTCGACTTTGTACTATGCTGGTATGATTTGAGAGACTACGACATTGTACAGCGAGACTGTATACTACACGCTACGTACCACAGCTGTTTCTTTGGTGAGGTGTTTTCGATAGGTCTTGTTGCAAACGTAATGTCCTTAACTGGCATTTGAGCTCCTTTATATACGGAGTTTGGCTTTCGGTAAAGATGGCGGCAGACGGTTGTGTTGTTTTGTGATCGTTCCATGTTTCGCGTAGGAAATGGATATTTTCATATCTTGTGTGTAATGTGTGTGCCAGGATGTACAACCGGGAGTTTCTTCTCAAGATCTTTGCCGATGCTACGGAGTTCGTGCATTGAGCAAAGCAATCCTTGAGTGTAGTTTCGCAGCGTGTGTGTTTCTGTGGTGTTCGCTTTTTCAAATGGTGGAACATCGTTTGTGCTCCGTGCGGAGGGCAGTCAACCTAACAAGCCGACGAGGAGGCCGTAAGCGACAAGACTTATAGGTGGAGCAAGACGTTTTAGACACAAATGTAACCGTCTGCTCCCCGGGAATACTCGTATTCTATATTGGAACTGTGCCAGCGTAAAACAACGAGGCTTTATTTTGGAAAACCTGGTATTCAGGAACGACATTGTAGCGCTCCAGGAGACGAGACTGGGTGATCAGTTACTCCAAATTGCCGGCTTCAAATGTTTCTACACCAGGCGACATCTGGGAATGGCGATTCTCATTCGCGACAGTATGGTGGCTTCAGAGTTATACATGTCAATTTGGGACAATGACGACATATAAATACAGACGGTTAGAGTTCAATCCAGTCTACCATTCGTGTTGGCTAATATTTATGCCCGTAACGCGAGTGTGGATTCCTAAAAGTGGCTGTGCTTAAGTAACATATTAGGTCACGAGAGAAATGTTATTTTCTGTGGCGATTTCAACGTTGAAGGCATATCACGGAGAAACATTTCCTCCAACACACAAGGAGATGAGCTCGATTCTTCACTTGAAACCATTGACCTGGTTTGTATCAACTGTAGCTGTGTCACTAGGACAGCAAGTCGTCCAGGTGATAAGGACAGTGTTATTGATCTGGCGCTGGTTTTTCCTTCACTAACTACAGTGTGTAGAAGGGGTGTTTTAGGATACCACGGCAGCGACCACCACCCTTGCAGCACATTGGTGGGGAACGGCAGAACCAAGCAGCACAAGTCAACGGCTAAGACTTTCCAGTATGACAGTACAGTGCAAGATGTGGTGAGTAAAATAAGGAGCGACAAGCGCAGAAAGCTTCAGGGCTGGAAAAAGAGCTAGGAGAAGCCACCTTGGTGGAATTTTGAGGTGGAAAAGGCTTGGGTGGATAAGCGTTGCGCTGTAAGGAAATGCAAACCGCCAAGAAGAACATAGTTGCCCATTCTGGTCCCTGCATGCACTTAGAAAGAGAGATGCACACAAAAGTAAGCCATTAAAAAAAAAAAAAAAACTGTTTAAGGCGGTTAAATGTGAAAAATGGGCAGAGGTATATCAAAGAGTAAGCACAGAAAAATCACTGAAATTGTTATGGTGACTGCATAAAAGCATGAGTGAGGTGGTCAAGAATAATTTATTCTTGGATGTACAAGAGATACAACATGCAGGGCAATGCGCTACCATCTTGATTTACCAACCATGAGGGACAGAATACAAATTTTCCAAGCATATGCCTATCTCAGAGTCAACGTTAACACACAGCATCCACTGCATAGCGAGATTAAGAAAGTAAAGGGCAGGAGGTTAAAAAGAGGAAAGTCGTGGATGGGTCAAGCTGAAGACATTCGTCAGCAGGTGTGTTCACTTGAGGACTTAGAATCTGGCAAGTAGTGGGTACAGGTGCCAAACGAATTCTGTACATCCTTATCAGTGTGCTTCCAACTAGACAAGACAATTCAGATAAGAGAATCCAGCTGCAGTGGAGGTGGAAGTACAGGCTCTGATCTTCGAGAATTCTTTAGAGGATGATGCTGTCATTTACACAGATGGGTCTGTCGTTCCACGAGTGAGAAGTTCATGGGCCTTTTCGGCTCAGGCCGGAGGGAGAATTTTGAAGGAAGAGTCTGGCGCTTTTGCTTTGACCACATGCAGCCTGACTATGGAAGTTATGGCAGTAAGTAAAGAAATAACATGGCTCGAGACACAGGCATTCAATCGGGCATGTGTCCTTAGTGACTCCATAAGTATGCTCAGGGGGATAGAGATGGGGAGGATCCTCTGTCTCTGGAGCGGTATCGGCTGGCAAAGATTAGTTTCATCTTCGTGCCAGGCATGCGGGTGTACAAGAGAATGAGCAGACTGACAGGCTTGAAGGTAGGGCTACTGTGGAAGGCGGACGAGCCATGGACCAGGCAGATATTCTGAATGATCTACGAGAAGTATGTCGTTACGAGAATCAAGCGATGACTTGGAATCTACAACCATAGTCGGGCTACGAGAACAGCAAGTTAAAAGAGTATTTGGCAAACAATAACACTTCGCAGGAAGCCAAAGAAGAGTAATAAACCAACACATAACTAGTGTCGTGAACTGCTATATGTTGCGGGATTTTCTGAGGAGGGAATCCGAGCATTTATGGACTGAATGGTTCGATGTGCAATGAGGACTATCTGTCGACTCACTAACTAACTATATACGGAGTCTGGGCTGATGAATCACGGAGAAAGTGTTAAGTCAGGGTATGTGTTTATACATTTTATGGGCAGTTCAGCCCGATTAAATTTATACTGTAAAGCATCTACATATTCTGTTTAAAACATGTCTAGTCAGCGGTTTGTATCGTTATACCCTGGCCTTACCATGGGTTTTTCCACAGTGTTTACTGTCCCGCCCGAAAAACATGTCTGGACATGTATACCGTGGTTAGGTCTGTATGAGTCACCATGGTTTTTCCCAAAACATGTCTGAACACGCTGTTGCCTGCCGGCATCGCCGCGCGATCACTCACCCCTCAGATCAGCCGACTATGTTTTCACGCATCAGACTTAACCTAAGTGGATCTAAAATTGATGTCGGAGTATTTGTCTAGCCACCTCGCCACTAGCATACCCCTTAACAATGATCAGAAGCACTTATCTAGCCTTACCACCACTCACTATTTAACAATGAATTTCACTAAGCCATACCCACTACAACCAACAATACAGGCCATCTTTACTTGTTAAGGTTTTCATTTGTAATCCTTATGATGATAGTTTTTTTTTTTTTAAACATCGTCCAATAAAAACCACAAATAACCGCCATATATATTTTTAATTTGAAAAATAAACAAAAATATAAAATAAAAAATAATTTCGTATATAATTTACCTTTTAGTTCTTAAAGTTTAACTTTATAAACACCCAAAACCGGAAGTAGTTAAGTACCAAAGTTCGCGAGATTTGGAAAAGTAGGTCAAATGATGTGCAGATGTTATGACGTGCTGGACTCTTTATGTTGTAAAATATACCGTGACCTCGGGGGTGTTGCACCCTAAATAAGACTTAATTAGGACACCCCATACTACTCAAGGGACATATTTCAAGCTTTAAAGGTCATACATTAAAAGACATGACATTAAAAGACACACACCACACTTGTAGGAGTAGTCTAAATCTATAGGGTAAGAGGTAGAAACCATATAAGTGAGAAGAGCACATCAACAGATGGACGAACAGCAGTCTATCAGAGTGTACAACCATAGCCAGACACAGATCGTGTTGGAGAACCACTGCAACCAACCTCCATTTTGGACACGACACTTGATATACGAGTACTTATTGATTACATAAAACAAACGATTGGTATAAAAGAACATCAAGTAAAGCAAATAAAAGCCACTAATCTAATGCTCCAGACAATCCTATTTTGGGATTAGTTTGGATAGTCAATTTTATGCTCTAGTGGATCTCTTCTCCGTGTGTTTCCAGGTCTCCCGCTGTTTCGTTCACTTGGTGAGTTCCAGACAAGGGAATGCCTAGTTGTACTGTCCTCAGGGTTTCCCATTGTGTGTCCTTTACAGCGCTGCGGTCTTTTCCTCACGTCCCGACTCACCTGCATGTGATTAGTCTCTCCACTAGCTGTACACTGGAGATTCTGCCATACCAAGTTAATCGTGCTATTCTGTGCAGGCATCTGTAACGAATATGTACACACATAGGAGCAGCGCTATTCCTGATCTTTTGTCATGTTTGCAGGCACGGACTCCGTTCCTGTTCTCACTTCTTTGACCTGTTAGCAGGCAGATTTCTTTTTGTCTCGGCATGCCATTATATAGCAAACACGATCATGATCCTTCGCAACGGTCTTTTATCCGTGTTTTATTTCCACCAGCCAACGCTTGCCATCCCACTCCACCAACCCATTTAATAGCCTCTTTCTTTCTCATTCTTTATCTCTCATACAACGCGTATTAATCTTCCACGTTGTAATGTTTTCTTTGTCTCTCACGCTATCAACCTTTCCTGTTATTATAATGCCTTCTAGTTCCTCTTTTTACTTAAAATACTTTTAAAAAAAACGGTCACCATCTCGTTCTTTGTGTACAGTAATTGGCCTTCGCGAATTACCCTTCTTCAGAACGTGATCATAAGATGGCCATTCTTAGAAGATACTACAACTCCGAGCTCTCAAGTTTGTTGCAAAACTTTGTATTCACTTTCTTGTGAAATTGTGTATTCAGTGCTCGTGTCCATACACTTTTAAAAAATTTTTAATTCGCATATCCTTTTACAGGACATCGTTGTCAACATCAGCATCTTTCAGCTGATTGTTGATCTCTTGGCAAGATTACGCTCAGTAGTTTGCCATTGCTTTCTGAGAGGCCGGCTCAGTATCCCGCAAGTCACCAACGCGGGTAGAACCGCTTCCAATTCTCGCGCGCTGCAAGACCCTGCGTGGATAAATGGGATTACGGAGAAAGTCGTGTAACTCCTCGGCCAGAGAGACCGGCGTCCATACACAAGTTTAGGAATAGTGTAATATATTGTTTGCTGACTTCCATCTATTGCATCGCGTGTTGTCCATTCCATGGAATACTTTTGGTGATTGAGTTACTTCCTCTGTTCTTTCTGTTGTTTTCCCGTCTCTTCTTGTAATTAGTCTCAGATGTTAAAATATGTCTTGTATTTACTGTCAGTGTTTATTCTGGCTGACCTCTTTTCTTCATTATGAAAATAAGGGTTTTCTTATTTGTAGTCTCTTCCTTCCACATTCAGTGGTAATGCTATCTATCAGTTCTGACCTGTGTTCTGTGGGTGACTATCACGACTCCCCTATGTTGGAGACTGAGGACTATGTTGTCTGGGATATCTGACATAAATACATACATACCCGGTCAGCTCGACGACTGGTGAAGCCTGACAGACTCGACTCGCGATGTCCACTATCGGAAGTCAGTGTGCTTTAGTTCTACCAGTTTATCATCATCATGTGCATGCAGTTTAGTGTGGGGTGTCATTCCTCCGTGTCTCATACGGTCACCAGTCCTTAATCAGGGTTGTGTTCTTTCCCCCATTTTGCCATTGTTCTTTTTACCATCAAATGTGTCAGTTGTGACTAAGCTTTCAAGTGACTAATTGAATCATAATTTACTAGACATATGTAACGAAGAAATCCACCATTGCCTTCCTACTTCAAAGTGATCAGACTGGTCGGTGACCGCAGCCATTGTCTCTATAAAGTGGCCCTCTGCCATCAGTCACGAACTTGAGACCTTAACTAACAACTATCTGTCAGCTGTTCTCAAATTCAATCCACTACGTACTCTATAGTTTCACATTATCCTGGTGGGTGAGCAGGTGGGGGGGGGGGGGGGAGAGGGGTGAAGGATGTGTGGGTAAACCACATAGCCACCCAATAGTCTCCATTGTTCTGTATCATGTTAATTTGTTAATTAGGAATCCCACAGCATAAATACTCCCCTAATATAAATTCCGGACTAATGCAATGCCATTGTATAAAGTCTAAATTTGAATTTCAGATTGATGCACATAATTAGAAGTCAGCGTAAACTCCACCGGGCGTCTCCCTGGTGTGTTTATGACAAGACTGTAACAAGCTCTTCTATCTTGCTGCCCAGTTAGACATGCACAGTTTAGTTACACACGGCTCGTGCAAACATCATACATCAGTTTGTAGTCTGGTATATGAGACTACGACCTCCAGCATGAGAGTGGAGGTGGAAGCGGTAACAGCGGCCTTCTGATGGTTAGAGGAGACCCTGCAACACACACTGCATCATTACGGACTCCAGGAGTATGCTTAGTAAATGTGGAGAAAGGAATGTTTCGTATGGAATGGCTTGCCTCCCTTCAGAGGTGATCGATTGTGAGAATTATATGGATATTTTGCCATGGACACGCGAGAGTGCGCCGGTCTCTCTGGCCAAGGTGTTACTCGACTTTCTCCGTAATCCCGTTTATTCACGCAGGCTCTCGCAGCGCGCGAGAATTGGTTGCGGTTCTACCCGCGCTCGTGACTTGCGGTATAATGAGCCGGCCGCTCAGAAAGCAATGGCAAACTACTGAGCGTAATCTTGCCAAGAGAACAACAATCGGCTGAAAGATGCTGATGTTGACAGCGATGTCCTGTAAAGGATATGCAAAATATTTAATTTAATGTAATGCGGGAGTGCGGGGGAATGAACAGGCTGATAGGCTGGCAGGGAATGCACCTCTCGGTGGTAGATTACCTTTGGACAAGGGAGAGGTGGTCGAGTGCCTATGGGACCAGGTGGAGAAGGCGGGGGAACAGATTGAGAACCCGTATGTGGAAACAATAATATGGCGGGAGATTGGCAGGGGTTCTGGAAGAATCTAAAAACTGAGAGGGAAGACCACGAGAACGTTCAATCAGATAGCGGTGGGAACGATTAGTAGTATGACTCTTCGCTGGCTGTTGACCGAGAGGACGGAGTGTGTATAGGAATGTCCTGAGTGCAGTAATGTCGGTTCGTAACTCAACTTGTCCTCATTTCAGTATGCGTCACAAGTGAGTTATGTTTACTAGTTTCTACAAGGCCTGTCCAGTCTTTCTCTAGGCACACAGTATAACTCAATATCTTGTAGACTGACTTGCAAACCCTCGCAGGTGAGCGCTGTCTTCCGTTATGACAAAATGTTTGCCATTGTTCAACACTCTGTTGTCTAACTGACATGTGTGCCATTGTTCACCACTCTTGTCACACTTGTCTGAGGCTGTTAGCTACTCTATGTTACTGACAAGGTGGAGCTAAACTTCTTCCGTATCATAACTTTAGGAAATATTAGATTTCGGTTGTTATGGCTAGCATCATACAGTGACATGACATACATTGTTTGTCTTAACAAGGTTCTGATGGCTGACCGAACAATTATTCATGTAACGAAAAAACAAACAAACAGCCCAGACATCTATGTTGTGTGCATTATGTTATTAGTTCGATTCAGTCATCTGAGTGAGTGTCAAGGCTGCTGCTAGTAGATTTGGCAAACTGGGTGGACTGAGTTTGGTGTATGTGTGTGACCGTTTGACCATGCGTGGCTGAGTTAGTGTTCCAGAGAAGGACTTAGTGCAACCATGCTGCTAAATAAGTGTAGCGCCATATGCCATTCTATCAGTGTGTCAACACATTCCATTCACGTTCAAGTCATGTGATAGGGACTTGGCACCACCCACCCCGACCAATTATAACAATATACAATTTAACAACGGGATCGGTTTGATTGAACAACGTGTTATGGCTAAAAGCCGCTAAGTCGTAACGAAGTGTCTGCTCATAAGTGTGACATGGTGGTTGTAAATATACAAGTGTTAAGTAGGTAAGGAAGCTATGACAGGTCTAGCAAACAGGTAGGGAATGTACTGGACCCTAGACAATACTGGAGGAAATACTAGGAAAGGCGCTAGTAACAGGCGCTGGAACTTCAATTAACCCTCGCCATGACGCCTGACGGCATAAGTCGAAGAAAACAACAACATTCTCATCATGAAAACACGCGAATGCTAATCTCACAGATTGTTGTCATGTTTCCTCCATTTTACTGTGAAATGACTGTACTTTAATCAGTGTTGCCTTGTTATCTGTTTCACTGTGAAATGACAGTACTTTAATCAGTGTTGCTATTTTATCGGTTTCACTGTGAAATGATTGTACTTAATCAGTGCTGCTATTTTATCGGTTTCACTGTGAAATGATTGCACTTAATCAGTGTTGCCATGTTATCGGTGTGCAACAACATAGCACCCTTTTCTTCACATGGATTCGTGTCTGGTATGTGGTGATAGCTACACATTTCTAAAGCTATTTCGGCACGAGATGAGTGATATGGGCACTCGCACTGGGTGGGTGATGTGGGCACTCGCACTGGGTGGGTGATGTGGGCACTCGGACTGTGTGAGTGATGTGGGCACTCGCACTGGGTGGGTGATGTGGGCACGCTCACTAGATGGGCGATGTAGACACTCTCACAAGGTGGGTGATGTGAGCACTTTTACTAGATGGGTATGTTGGCACTCTCACTAGATGGGTGATGTGGGCACTATCACTGGATGGGTCACGTGAGCAAGCTCACTGCGGCTACCTTTACTTCCCAGAACCTCTCTTGTTGTAATGTTATTCTGGGTCCACCTGCAGCCCAAGTCATGAACATAGATTCCGCCACATGGGGATTTGAATACATGTCAACCACGCCGGCAGGTAGCGTGCTAATCATTGCTCTACTGCCGCACCCATGATGTCGATTTCTTCGTCTTCTGTGACTATTCTCCCCCCCCCCCCCCCAAATTGGAGAAGAGGCCCTCAAATTCAGTTGGTGTCTGTGGCCTAGGGGTCTTAATCGTAATTTCACATTCCCGACGTGCCGAGTTCGATATCGATTTGGTAGCGGATCGCTATACGTTGATTTTCACATGGTATGGCACACCTTTATTTTTGCATATCCTATTTACAGGACATCGTCGTCAATACCAGCAATTTACTGCGTTTGTTGATATTTTGACAAGTTTACGTTCAGTAGTTTGTATGGCAAACTACTGAAGGTACAATGGCCTACTAAATAAACAATGTCAATAAATGTTAGGGTTGATTGCGGACCTCGGTAAAGGGAATGCAACTAAATGAACCTTACTAACATATTTCGTAGATGGTCTTGTTTGTTCTCCAGCATTTCTTGCATATGCTTCAGCACTTCTTGTATGTGCTTCATTGTCCGACTCTGTTTAGTTGAAGGGACATCATTCTTTTTACCTCGAATACGTTTCGAATGGGGGAATTGATTGACACGCTTTCTCAACATAACCTAAGCTCTGTAATAAGGTAGAGTCAAATATTGCCGTGTTGTATGACAAACAGACAAGATCCCTTGCTACTCTGTAGCGTAACAAATACGAAGGCAAATCATCATTTTACGAATATAACATTTTTACAACAATAAGAACCAGAAATTGTGTGTGTGTGTGTATGTGTGTGTGTCTGTGTGTGTGTCTGTATGTATGCGTGTGTGTGTATTTATGTGTGTGTGTGTGTGTGTGTGTGTGTGTTATATTTGTCAACATAGTTCTCCTACCTGGTAACACACTTTGGCTACCTGTCCACTAGCTCCTTGATGTCTTCTAGGTCCACGTTTTTGGGTGTGTCATTAAACCAGTTTTGCACCGCCTCCATTACCTCGTTATTATCTTTAAACCTCTGACCCTGACAATGTTCATCCATTGGTCCAAACAAATGAAAGTCCAATGGCGCCAGTCAGGACTGTATACTGGATATTTCAGTGCACGCAATGTATTCACTGTATGGGCATCCGTATGAGCGCGCGTGTTGTCATGCAGTAATAGTACTCAATTTAGAGAATTCCCTGGCGTTTCGATCGTATCGCGGGCTTCAGTTTGTTAACTATTATGTCACTGTACAGAACACTTATCACAGTCTCATCCTTTTCCAGGAAATGCGTCAATATAGTGCTCTTGATATCTCAAATGATGTTCGCCAGCGAATTCCTGCGTCTTGAGTCTTTTCTTAACTATAGACAACGGGTCCGGTCTCAATGGTCTAGGGGTTACACAAATTTCTCCGTAATCCCGTATACTCTTGTGAGTAACGTGACGTGCTCGAGAATCGGCAGCGGTTCTCTCCGCGTCGGTAACTTAGGGGTATGTGAGCCGGTCGCTCATAAAGCAATTGCAAACTACTGAGCGTAATCTTGCCAAGAAATCAACAATCAGCTGAAAGATGCTGATGTTGACAGCGATGTACTGTAAAGGATATGCGAAAAAAAAGAGACAACGGGTGTTTCCACTGCATCGACTGCCTCTCTGGCTCGCAGTGTTGCACAATGGACTCACCTTCTGTTACAATTAGATGTAGGAAATCATCTCGATCGTGACGGTCGAATTGCTCGTAACAAATCGTCTGTCGTGATTTTCGGAACACTGTCTTAAACCCATCTGCTACACACGTTCCTATAACCGAGGTCATTGTGGACAGTTTTGTACACAGCGCAGTAGCCAGTCATGTTGAAATCCATGGCTATTTCTTCAGTAGTCAATGGCCCGATGTCATGGACTAGCTGGTCGTTCACTCTGTCGGCTGCCAGACTTGCAAGTATCTCACTACGCAGTTCATCAATAATGTTTTGTCTTCCAGTTTGACATTTTTCTACCTATTCATACACTCTCCTCTGACCGAAAAACGTGGTCCCCATATCGAAATATCATTACTCTGTTGATTTCACAAAATTTCACACCCATTGACAGTAAATAAAAACCGGCTTGTTATTCTTCCACCGTGCAAGTGAAGTAGGACAGCCATTGTGTAATAGCTACTGCTCATCTGGAAACTGCTAAATCCTCACTATCCCTACACGGGGTACTGCTGAAAGCCAGCCTGTGCTGTGAAATACGATTTGTCCAAACTCTTACATTCACTTTATATTAAAATTCATGTTACGTAATGACTTTCCCTCGTAGATAAGATACAGTATTGTTCTGACACAGCATGCACATCGGTAGATTTTGTTTACTGTTTCGTCTAATAGCCATCAGTTGTAGAATTTCCTTTGTCATCCACGTGTTCTACAGTCTTCTTGATTTCTGCCACTACTTCCCGTGATGTATGTCGCTGGCCTGAGACTGGCTACTCCATCCTGAAGAAACCTTTAGCTGCAAAATAACAGTGAACTAGTCTCTAACGGTTAGATATACAGTAGCAAGTCAGAAAAAAGAAGACGTTGTAGAAAAAAAGAGGAAGAAAAGAAAGAGGAGTAAGGAAAAGTGGAGTAAAGAAATAAGCCGTATATGGGAAAATACTAAGCACGAGAATTAGAGGAAGACAGACACGCAGACAGCCGAAACAGCTGGGCAACAAATAATAATGAAAGCAACACCAAGATTATCAATATATCAAGTGACTGGGATTGTTGGCACGCCATGGTCGCCGATACCTGCCCTAGACCCGGCACCACAAGAAGTAGTAGTACAAAGAATACATTACGGAGATAAAAGTACAAATAACGTCTGTTGTTCTTCACAAATATCGTATATTGCACTTAATGTTCCCAGCAACACATATATCATTATCGTAAAAAAAGAGCGATCTTCACTGCAGGAGGAAATGCTAGTTTGCACACATATACTGCAAATCAACATAAAAGTGACAAACAGATAACACTTCAAAATGTTACAAACATAAACATATTACAAATAGACAAAAGTATTACAAATAGGCAGAAATATTAAAAATAGATACATATTATATAAACACACATAAGAACAGAATGCAACAAACATTAAGACGCATCACATCATAAATGTCCAACATTCCAGTTGTCTAAATCCCCCATGAGTGACAGTACAAAGAACCAGACAAAATAAATAAACAGACAACGAACGAATTCTTTAGTAATCTGATTGTATGTCTATCCTGTGTGAGTCATATTATTTATGACAACTCTACTTTACTGGAAAAGATGTCTTTGAGAATGCCCTGCAAAATCATCACAAGGTAAGACAACTCTTACAAGAACCGAGGTACAGACAGGATCAGCTAGGTACTCCTAAAGCGATTTATGTAAAGTGCGTTGCAACGAAAGGCGAGCACTTGTTGACAAATCAAGATAGAAAGATGAAGGTTGCCGTTTGTGAATTTCAACCTTCATTGCACACGGTTACCCTCATAAGTATTCAAGTCTTCTCTAGAGCGACACAAGATCAATCTGATCACAGTGCACGGATTCTGTAGTCCTGACCAGGATGTCTGTATAATTCTTCATTTATTTACAGCTTATTATTTACCATTACATTTTCATGTCCAACTTCTTCGTTTTATATTTGTTGACCTATTTCTGTATCTCAGAAATATCTATCCCAGCGACTAGTCAAGTAGTGTCTGTTTAAGTTGATACAAGTGTCCGTTAGTGCACTTCCTGCTTGTGTCTAGGCAGTGGCATGACGACGTAAGGCTGAGTTTGACAAGTGTGGTTTCTCCAGATAAAACCACCATCTATACTTCAAAAGGCTGGTGTGAATGGAAGATCACCTTGTATCACACATGAGAGAGTAACAATATTGAATGTTCATGTTAACATAATGTCTTCTTCTTATAGTCCATGCCGGATGACGCTGGTGATCGTGCGGAGTTTACAGGCCAGATGATCAGCCTCATTGCACCAGGTTTTATCCCTTATGGCTCGATCTCTTTCCTCAGAGCTCCCTGCCGACAGCTTCGCATAGAGCACGAACTCCGTAGCTCCAGCGACTAATCATCTCTGAAAGTAGCCGGCTGTCTCGTGAACTGCCAATAATTTCTGATACTGATGTTCCTCCATGCCATGACGGCAAACTGTCCAGCATCTTCTCTCTTGGTTTCCCCCTGTCTATCCTTTCCCTCCAGCATCCCCGTTGTGACGCTATCAACCTCATATGCCTTCGTTGGGAAGCTTTTAAGTGGCTCGTTGTCTCCCATGTGAAGTTCCCTTTACGAAAAATGATAATAAAGATAAGGAATGTAGGTTCCCTTGGAAGGCGTGGGGATCATTGAATTTTACTACTGACCCCAGGGAATGAGGTACCCATTGTAATATAGATAAAGGTGGGCCAGTATGTAGGTCTCCGTACTCACAAAATCCCCACAATCTATCAGTATATCATGTATGCACTAGACATCTAGGGACTGACAGGACATCCATGGACATTATTGAACAACCACTGTATGCACATAACAAACATGGTTGTCACATAACAGTGTGCACTTTGTATACATAACAAACAGAGTTGTCACATAACATTGTGTACTGTGTATACATAACAAACATATTTGCCACAGAACATTGTGTGAACAAAGAATCAATCAGCCTTTGGATGTATTAGTATATCCAATAACATTCAACAATGCCTGACAGGTGGTATTGCATTAAATCAATTTCAATCACATGACATGGTCAAACACAGCAGAGAGTGGTTCTTGTTAGTGCTGGTCAAGCTAAGCAAAAGTCGTCTGGGAGGTCCCCATCTCATGGATTTCCCCAGTGGTACTGCAACTTGGTTTCCAGGTCTCACAAAGGGTTTAGGATGTTAAGGTTATCAGTTATCAGTTATCAGTTGGGGTATCTTAATTGCACTCCGGACAGGTTCATAGGTGCTCAGATCCTCCCCGCAGCATAAGCATCAGCGTTCGGTGGCTAATAGTGCCAGTTTTATGTTGGTTAACGAGGCACCTCGTTTTCCCGATGTACCTCTCGTGTCTGACCACATCGCTGTCCAGGATGAAAGACTTGGGGGTAAGAATTAGGATGTTAAGGTATGAGCTGGTAGGTAAGAACATCTGCCGGAGTGTCGAGAATAGCCATAAGGTCCACAGGGATCATAACAAAATTGTATAGTTCTTCCTGATGCCTATGGTTCCAAACAAAGTTAAGAGTATACCGTCTTAATGAGGCTGAGGGGGCTGGCATCTCTGCACGGTCAGGGTTCACCTTCACCAGAATATGTGATCATCAGCTACTATAGACAGATAATAATTTTGATTAGGAACGTCATTTAGGGACTTCTGGTATGTGAGCCCATCCTGGGAATAGCCAGAACACTGGTCACCTTACCTTCTACCGAAAGTTAATGTTGACACATTGAAAGCTTGACCCGGCCTGAGCTGGAAGGTTCCGCCAATTTCGGTCTTGACGACTTGCGTGGGCATTTCAAATCCAGCCAATCGAAGTCGTTCGCTCAACGCCCACACTTTTTCTTATTTCATCAGAATCCTATGGTGTCCCGTTTTATTATTTATTCAATTTGTGTCGGTAAATTGCTGATGTCTGAACAATATGTCACAATGACATCACATAACTTTTTTTTCAATCTAAATCTTTACAGATGACCTTTTATATGGCATTATAAAGAACATATCTATATTACAATTAATACAGTTTTAAAACCCTATCAGTGTTTGAGAAGTATTCAAAATTAATGCTAGTGAAGATCAATGAGGAGAAAACAACATGTCCGGTATTCTCCTCCCAAATAAAACACACCTGATAAATTAAATTGTAGGCGATATTCTTCATCTTGTGAAATGATGCTTTTGATGGGAATATTATAAAATTAACTTCAGCTACCATATTGTTGAATGGAAAAATATTTCACAGCAGTCTATATTTCAAAATAAGACAGAATACACACACGTAACATTCGCGAGTTTCCAATTCCAATTCCAATTTTCAAAAACAAAAATTCCAAATTCGGTCTCATTCAGCCTGCTTCCTCAGCGATGGTTATTGTTGAGCTCCTTGGTTTATGTGGGTTTTTACTAGTTGGTCCCGACCCGGACTGGTTATATCGGCTTTTGTGTCTGTGACGTCAGCGGGGGGGGGGGGGGGGGAGGGGGGGAGTCGCCGGCTATCTTTTGTGCGCGTCTCCTCAGGTGGTTTGTTTTGTTAGTGAAGGCTCCTGACTAGTCTGGCTTGACTGGTTGCAATCCTTATAAGGACTTTTTTTTTTGGCCTCCTTTTTTGTGTATTGACTTTAGGAGCTTTTCGATGTTATTTGCCTCCTTGCGCCTTTTTCCACTTTCACGTTTGAGTGCTTGCTGTCTTTCGATTTCTTGCCCTGTGGTCAGCCATGGGACGATCTCTCCGTCATCTATATAGTACTCGAGGTTGGCCTCACTGTCATATTGTACCTCATGGTATTCCCCCTGAGTTTCTTGGGCTTCTTCTTTTCTTTTTCTTCCCATCGCCTTCTGAATTCCTTGCGCCTGAGTTCCTCTTTAATTCCCCCTCTCTTTGCCGATTCTATGCACTCCTCCAAGCTAGTTGCCAGGGGCCACTCTACGCCGTCGTCAGGGTACTCATCTTGGCGGGATATTAGTTTCCCTTTGAGTTTCTCGGGCGTCGTGGTTGGGCTGCTGTCTTTATCTTGCGGTTGCGCTTCAGTCTTTTGTTGGGTTTCGCCTTGCGGCTTGTCTGTGTTCTCTTATATGGCCTCTGTTGGTTTGTTTCGGATTAATTCCATTTCAGCTTTCAGCAGCTCTCTCTCTCCGCTTTGATGGTGCGTAGCATTTTTTCGTTTTCTTTCTTCATCTCGGCCATATGTTCCAATTCTTGCTTGATGGTTTGCTGGATCTCCTTTTTTCAGCAAGCAACTTTTCATTGTCGCTGGTCGGTGCCGGTGTTTGAAGCAGCTTGATTTGCTTCTTTAGCTCATCTATCTGATCTTGCAGTTGAGATTTTTCCGCTTGTGAGATGCACGTGGTTGTCTCGCACCTCCGCATTGCGTCCTTATATGGAGTCTTTGTGGTGATGGCGAACTTTAAGACGTCTCTGTGTCTTTGGAGGTACGGACAGTCCAAATATCTTTCTCCATGCTTGCCCAGGCAGATGGCGCACTTTCTTTTGTTGTTGGGTGCTCGGAAGTCCGTGTCCAGCTTGGCCAGCACACACTACTTGAAGGTATGGTGATCGGCGCAGTACCGGCAGATTTCCGTCTTACTGCGGCATGCTGCTCTGCTGTGGCCAGCCCTCTGGCATCTTGAACATTGATTGACTCTTGGGATGAATCTCTCTGGCTGTTGTATTTTCTTGTTGACTGATACTGTGGTTGGCATCTCGCTGCCCTTTGTCGTCACCATCGCCAAGGTTGTATTAACCTTGGAGTAGGTGAGGAGTCACTCAGCCTTCAAGAATCGGATGTGGAGATTCTCTTCTTGTAGCTGCTTCAGGATTCGTTCATTTGTCATCTCCGCTTGGATACACTTGACAAACCACTTGATTATCGGTAAGTCGGTGTTTCCGACTCTGGTGTCTGTCTCCTCTCTCTGCTTCTCATTAGGTTTGGCTCTTGTTTGTGCTGGGTTGTCGTCGTCCTTCCTCGTGGTAGCTTCGTTAGAGTTTGCTTGAGGTTCTTGTTGTTTGCTGCAGCTCGCAGGTAGATTCTCTTCGCTTGATTCTCTTCTTGTCGGCTGCCACGCTGCACATCTTGGATGCCACGTGTCTTTTGATGTTCTTGCAACGTGCCATTTTCCCCCGTATCAGGTTGCTTGGCTTGTTCGGGTGACTTGTCTTGTAAGCACTCGCAGTTGCGAATGTCGCGAGCGAGTTTACCAAAACTAGTCCTCTTAAAGTACTGGGGGGTTTTAGCCATCATTGGACATAACTTTAGGAAGGAAAAAACCCAGCTGCACCTCCAAGTGGTAGAGGATGGGAAATACACACGGTGTGGCTAACGCAGCCTTGGGGACCGAGTATCCACCGGAATAAGTGGACAACTCTGCAGCTGAACAGAGCAGGGCACCCAAGTGTCCCCACAGTCGGAATGGCTGTAAAAGGCAGAGTTAAAAGACCACCATGTGGATGCGAAATGCAAGGGGAAATCACCACATTATCTTTCCAAAACTTCATGGCAAAACATATTTCAGAGGTAGTATTTCAGAGGCGGGTTTTAGACAAAACAGATCAACAATAGATCAGATATTTATCTTACGACAAATAACCGAGAAAAATTGGGAATATAAAAGAGATCTCCATAACATTTTTGTGGATTTAAAAAAGGCTTATGATAGTGTCCATAGGAATAGTCTATGGAATGCTATGCAGGAATTTGGAATACCAAGGAAGTTAATCAACATGACCAGACTATGCATGGAAGATACTTATAATATAGTAACATATAAAGGTAGGAAATCAGACCCTTTCCAAATAACATCTGACTTGAAACAGGGTGATGCACAATCGCCTCTATTCTTCAGTCTGGCTCTAGAGAAAGTTGTAAGGAAGGTAAAGGAGGAATGTGATATTGAAGGAACACCCAAGCTGCTTGGTTATGCAGATGATATAGATATTATAGGGGAAAATGAACAAAAGACATTGGAAATATTGACTAACTTAAAGGAAAAAGCCCAACAGATGGGGCTGGTTATCGACCAAGATATATGGTAATTTCAAGAGAAGGAATGGCTAAAAACTCTGGCCACATACAAATAGATAATAAGACCATTAAAAAAACGGAAACATACAAATACCTGGGTGCAATCTTCAACTGCTCCAACATCATAAGGGCAGAAATACAAACTAGAATCAATTCTGGAAATAAGATATACTATGCACTACAACATCTACTAACATCAAATGCGCTATCTCGTAACACCAAAATCACAATATACAAAACACTGATCAGACCAGTTGTGCTGTATGGCTCTGAAACCTGGAGTACAACGAAAGGAAACGAAGCCATGTTACAACCCTTGGGAACAAAGTTTTAAGACGCTTCTTTGGACCCATTAGGGATACACAAAGTGGAGAGTGGAAAAGAAGAGGTAACAAAGACATTTATGATCTGTTTAAGTCCCCGCTAATCACTGGTATCATGAAGGCTAATAGACTACAATGGCTGGGGCATATAGAAAGAATGGAAGATAATAGGGAAACAAAACTCGCTTACACTCAGGAAATAAATGACCGTAGACCCCAAGATAGACCAAGAAGACGGTGGAGAGATAATATATATACAGACCTACAAGCACTTGGAATCAACAACTGGCAAGAGAAGGTCAACCAGAGAGACGAATGGAGACGGATTGTATCTGCAGCAAAGAACCTCAATGGCTCGGAACGCGGAAGAAGAAGAAGAAGAAGAAGAAGAAGAAGAAGAAGAAGAAGAAGAAGAAGAAGAAGAAGAAGAAGAAGAAGAATTCTATGTACACTATCGCTCCTCAATTTTGAAGAAAAAAAAACATTTTGTGCTGACCCATCTGTGTAGACTCGGATCCAGAGGTCCTGTGGGTATTCTTCATCAAGGAAGTTGAGAGTGACTGTTCTGCGCTGTATACTGCTCTTTTCTTCCTTGTAAAATACTCCTCTCATTTTTGTCTGGATTTGTAGTGATAGTCTATATTCATCGTTCCATGGAGTTCGCTCTGGAATAGTTGTTAGGGGGATACCAACTGTGGGCAGATCGGTGGTTTCTCTGCAGAGTCGTTTGGCCTGGTGGATAAAACTACTTCTTTTCAACCGCCCATAGCTAAGTTTTCAAATCTGTTCTTCACAGGGTAGCCTGGAAAACTGCGGAGATGTTGTTCCTGAGACGAATGTTGCAAATTCCTTGGACTGCCAGAGTAACTAAAAACGATTGCCTGAAACAGGCTAATGAAACTAGAACATTATATACAACAAAAAGAAAGAGACAGACAGCTTTCCTCTTCCATGTGATGAGAAGAGAGGCGTTGGAGAACATCGTGACAACTGGAAAGTTCGAGGAGAAGAGAGACAGAGACATACCAAGAGAAATGATGCTGGATGGATTGAGACAGTGGCATGGTGAAATATCAGCAGCAGAGTTGATCCAGAACACCAAAGACCGAGGTATGAGGATAGCCATGAACGCCTACGCCAGCTGGCAGGGCACTTGACGATGATGATGATGATAGATAGAGAACAGCGTTACTGGGAATAGGAACACAGTGCTCGGTAGCAATTTCCATGTGCGACAGACACAACCAGGCTGTAATCAAGCTGTTGTCTTTAATCGTACGTAACAAAAATGATTTACAATAAAGAACATCCGAACAATGTTACAGACATGAAAATAAAAAAAACATAAATGGAAATCAAAAGATTGAATATTAATTGACATGTCAAAAGTAAGGCGAGAGCCGGGAGGTGTTCATGAGATAGATTGAGCATGATTGGCGCTGACTGATGGATTATCGTAGAATTTAGTGTGTCAGTTATTAACTGCTACTAGCTTTTTATTTTCTGTTTCCATCAATCTTATGCTGCTTTTCTTTTATAAGTCGTGCTAGTGGTCTGTCAGATTTATTAAGGACAAAAAAAGTTATAGAAAAAGCAATCAGTGGGACATGAGAAAATAAAGAATCCCCACTATTACATGAAGGTTAGGGGTCATTAGTTATCCCCAGCAATATTCTCCGCTGTCCAGTTTATGTAATTTTAGTTGTCGTTGAGTAATTAAGCTATTCAAAACGGTCATCTCACATTCAAGTTAAGGTAATTAAATAAATAAAAATACATGCAAATTTCGACTCTGAAGCTGAAATTGTCTATTACAGTAACCACATCTTATCCACATGAAATAACTTTAATAATTTTCTTATTTTTGATTGTCGGAACTGTTCAATGGACAGAAGTAACAATAAATAAGAATGGAGCACAAGAGACAAGAAGCAAACATAACGTTACTCTCATCATCATTCAGGATTTGTCCCACAGATAATCTTTGGTTTTCTCGCTCACATCCCTCACAACTAACATAAGTTAGATGACCTTTTGTATAGAATCTAACAGGTGTTAGGATTCTATACGGTCGGTTGTGTAGCCAATCGTCCTAGCGTCAGTCAATTGATGGCGGTTACTGTTACAGTAACGCCTCCTCTTGCATGATGCTTTTCACAGGAACTTCCCGTTGACTAGATGTGGGATGTGCAACCAGTCTGTGGTGATTTCTTAGGCATAGCTGGCCATGCAGTGTAGAATTGGAATAATCATCTGTTGGATGGGGATATTGGGGATATAAATTGGGGATATTCAAAGGTAGGGCATTGGATGCCAACTGAGTGAAAAACTTGGAGATTTTGTGAGACAATTACCCTGCGTGGTGTAGTTGATCGCCAGGAAGAACACAATACAAAGCACAAGACTATTGTCCCCAGTAGTGTAACCGTGAGCTTGATTTTTTGGTGGTAATCTAGCCCTTCTCAAATTCAAATTCGGCCAGTTTTGGTCAGACCAATTGTACTTTTAACTGTGATATCTGTGAACTTTTTTGTCAACTCGAATGGGATGCCATGGTGAGCCCGAGATCACATTATGTTTGCAGGTGACTGTTTCAAGATAACACTGTCTTCGTGAGGGAATATTCTATCCATAGAACTTGGAGTCAGAAGTATTTTGGCGAGAAACACCTTGATACGGTTTTGGGTCAATTGCAGTCACACATTTTCGTCGTCGTCATCATCATCACCATCGTCATCTTCCACTTTTGCCGTCAAGCGTTGTGGGGAGGAATAATTGGCGTTCCAGCGCCCGAAGGGTGGCATTGGATAGTGTCATTCCGTGTGATTGTACAATGTCTTTGATGTCGTCAATCCATTTTCTTCTCGGGCGTCCTCTTGCTGTCGTCGCAGATGATCTTTGATGTAGAGCCAGTGCTGGTAGTTGATGGTGTTGCATTCTAACGAGATGGCCAAACCATTTGATCTTCTGTCTTTCGATAAATGTGGCAGAAGATGTTGATCCCACTGTCTGTCTGATAACAACATTTCTTACTCGGTCTCGGATTGTTAAATTGGCAGCTCTCCTGAGGCATCTCATCTCACAGGTATTGATTTTGCATAAGTGTGATTTGGATAATGTCCAATTTTGAGATTGGTAGCATAGGGTTGGTGTGAATATCCTGTTTATTATCTGTCGTTTTGCGGACATGGGTATATTTTGATGTTTCAGTAAGGGTGATAGTTAATATGTAAGTGCACTTGCTTTTTGACATCTGATCTCAATTTCTCTATCCGATCTGCAATCTTCTGTGATCATACTTCCAAGATATTTGAATTCTTTAACTTGTGTCAGAGATGTGCCATTTATCTGTATACTTAGTGGACCAGGAGATCTGCTAACTTGCATTACTTCGGTTTTCGCTGTATTAATACTCTTACTGTATCTGCTGCATGTTGAACTCAGATTAATAAAAGGATTTTGCAATCTTCCCTCGTCGCTATAAAACAGGCATTGATTGTCTGCAAAGAGAAGTTCACTTCCGGTCACGAACACGGAGGATAGGCAGTGAAACGGTTAAGGCCTCTGTGTGTTTATGCTCGTGGCTACCGTTGCATTCACATTTTCCTCATGTTGGACTGGTAGTTTGTGGTTCCGTCGCCCTGCTACTGAGTTGAGTGCGTGGCGCGACGCTGTGAGCTCTGAATTTCGTGTGAAATGCTTTTAAATCTGCCCGAGGTTGTGGAACGTGAACTGCATGTTCAGAGCAATGGCGGATGGCTTTGTCCCAGAACTGACCGATTTATGTGCCTTATGCAGAAATTTGTGACTGCTGGTCTTCTTGTTGACTGCCGCTTCCTTTGACGATGAACTGTGCTTTCGTGGAGGACTATTGTTTTGACGTTCTGGAGACGGCATTATGTACAGCGAAATGTTTTCAACATCTGTCCGAGGTGTTGTGGCGTGAACTGCATGCTCGAAATATGGCGTAGCTGGCTAGATAACATCTAGAAACAGAACAACAACATCTAGAAATATCTGCATGTATGGCGGCTGGTGTGTCGCAGAAGCGACCCGTCTTTCTTGCCTTATGCAGAAATGTGTTGCTGATGGTTTTCTAGTGACTGCCGTTTCCATCGATGATGAACTGTGTTGTTTAGGAGGACTTTCGTGTTGGCATTCTGGTGACGGTATTATGTGCAGTGAAATGTTTCTTTACAATTTTTTGAGGTTGTTTTGTTGCGTGAACTAAATTTCGTAGACAAAATGGCATGGCTGGCTAGAAAACATCTAAAAACGGAACAAAAACATCTAGAAATATCGAGACTTTGTAGGCGAACATCTGGTTGGGAAAGTGACTGCCGCTTCCATCAAGGATAAACTGTATGTTTCGTAGAGGACTATTGTGTGGCATTCTGGCGACGGCATTATGTACAGTGAATTGTTTTCACATCTGTCCGAGGTTGTTTTGTTGCGTGAACTGCATTTCGGAGGAAAAATGGCGTGGCTGGCTAGGAAACATCTAGAAACGGAACAACAACATCTAGAAACATCGAGACTTTGTAGGTGAACATCTGGTTGGGAAAGTGTCTGTCAATTCCATCAAGGATGAACTGTATGTTTCGTAGAGGACTTTTGTGGTGACATTTTAGCGGCGGCATAATGCACAATGTGGCTGAGCGGGCCGGTGTTTGTCGAGACTCCTGTCTTTTCCCCTTTTCACATGGGGCAGTGGGGAACATTTTATGTGATATTCACTGGCACGGAAATGGAGCATAATGGGGACGACCCTTTGCATGTAATGTTGGAACCACGACTAATGACTAATGACTAAAGAGAAGTTCATTTATTGCATATGGATCTGCTGTTTCATCTGAAGTCTCATCATCTCTTAGTTTTTCTACGAGCAGTATGAAGTAAAGTGTTCAAAATTGTCTAAATCTGTTCTGTCAAGGATTACCTTTTTGGATATTTTGATATTAAATTAGGAGCTTTGGAATGTGATCAACATAGAACAATTAGTATAATGTGCCACATCACGGAGATTTTGCTAAGAATTATCATGCAAAAAGTTAGGAAGAAAATACAACCGGAAATAGGAGAAGAACAGTGTGGGTTTGTAGAAGGCAAGGGTACAGTAAATGCTGTGTATATGCAGAGAACAGTAATTGAACGTAAAGATATACATCTTTGCTTTATAGACTACACAAAGGCTTTCGATAGAGTAATTCAAGTTCACATGATAGAGATGCTTTCAAATCGACAAATTGATGTGAGAAACCTTAGATTTGTAAAAAAAAAAAAACATATATTGAAAACAACAAGCTGCCATCATAATTGATAATGTAGTAGGTCAACATCAGCCTATTAAGAGAGCACTTTCGGATTTTTCACCTGTATTTCGTGACACGTGGATCTCCTTGTAAGGTATGTGCAACGTTGTGATGTTCAGTACATTTTTTCTGGCGGGAGTTTAAAATACCTATTTGTTTCCATTTCATATTGTTATATCCTGCTGCAGCCGCTGCCTTTTCTTTCTATTCCATATCATTTAATTTCCTGGCTGCTACCCCTTCTCATCGTCCGTTTTCCTGTTGTTAGTTTGTTAGTTTATATATCCATTAGTTCATGTTTACTGACCTATTGCCGACCATGCCTGCTGACAGACGGACTATGTCATCTCTCGACCACACCGTCTCCGACATATTTGCCCTCATACACCAGGACATGTCCCGTGCAGCTATCAGCCTCGCGCGCACTATGTTTAACATCACTCGCTTTTCCTGCCATTTGAATTTCCTGAACAACTGTCTCCGGCTTAAAATTACACCCAAAGGCTTCCGGAGCAACATTCATCTCTCGTTAGGCAAACTGGTTCCTGCTGAGACACGACTCTTCAATCGCCTGGCACAGGAGCAGTCTGTCAAGTACATGAAGCTGGCAGTGACTGTGCATCAACGACATATCTCCGAACTCAAGGACACCAAGCACAACCTGTACCGGACTCTGCATCTACTGACGTTCAACAACCAGCTTGCTTTCCATTTGATCACCTCCATCATTCAACATTATAATAGAGAGCTATATAAATGTCCATCTTCACGTAAGAAAGATAAAATTAGCCATCTACGTCCCCATGTCCCTTCCCCCACTTCGACACCTATCAACCACACCAAAGTGGTATGCATACCGCCTGACCTACCACTGTCTCCTGAAGAACATGCTGTGTTAGGGAAAGGTCTCAGTTTTGTCCCTCTACGCCCCCGCATGGACAGTCGCGCCATTTTGGAAGACGTCTCCAACTTCCACAGACGACTCCGCCTCAAGTACCACCACAGAGACAAGCCTGTCCTCAGTCCCACCCCACAGCTTCCAGACATTTTTCCATCTTCAACCAAATCCCGTTCCACATGGACCCCACCCTCCGGAGTTTCCAACGCGCTTGACCTCTACATAGCTAACACACTCCATGAGATCAAGCAACTTTCTTTCCCTCGCTTGAAACGCTCCAACCTATCCCCTCCCGAATGGCGTGCCCTGTCTCAACTACAGCGCAGACAGGACCTATATAACAGTAGTACAGGTGATATGATAAGGCTGTGTGTAGAAGATGGCTCGTGTCGATATAGTGGACAAGTCTCGTCTGTTATATAAACATGCGTTTATTAGTTGAAATCATACATCTTCAAACTGGTGATGGTAATTACGGACTGTTTACCTAGTTGAATCCCAAGTCCCCAGTGACGTGTGTGCAACCCCTGGATACTTCTACCCATTCGTGCACACACGTTCACCAACTATGATTTCCCACTAGTTAATGAATGCGCAGCATTCATTAACTCTCCACTAGTAAGCTAACTCCCTTTACTGTTATATATACTTCCCCTTCTTCAAGGAGACTTTTTCCCTGAAAAAGTCTCAACCCCAACTCTTAACCACTTAACTCTACGGTTCTATACCACATCTGCCCAACAATCCCTCAACATATCTTTCAATATTTCTATTTGTGACTCTCCCTCATAGCAACCCACTATGAACCTCTTCTTCGCTTCTGACCCTTCATAACATATATTAGTTACATATATCCTATCACCAAAATAACTCTTGTATAGGTATCTATATATATCTATAGGTACCTCAATAATATTTAACACACATATATATAATAATCATAACACATATGGGTACCTTTTTGAAATACTTCTTCTTCTTCTCTTCATAAGCAATCCGCTTAAAATTTCAAACGCTGTACTCTTCTGATACCAACTCCCTATTGTCATCACCAACATTACTTACTAATTCTCTACTTTCAATCAACCTGAGAACACTCGCACACGGTAGAAAGACAAAGAATCGATGCGCACCGGAGATTCAAAGAAGTAGAACTCTTTCTCACAAAAAACCACACTTACCTAAACCACACACCTTTACTCCCCTATGTCATTTGAGACTTTATGTAATAAAGTCTAAAACAATTATCTCTTCTACAGTACCACTTATTATGGTAACAGTTTACGCTGCTATCTACAGCATCAAGTACCAACCATCAAAAATATTATTCACTCCCAAATGTCTATATATTACAGACAGTACACAATTAACAAGGTCCATCATCCCTCTAGACCTCTTCCAACTTTATACACATCACCTCATAACTAATCTTCTCGTATACCTCACTCAGAATTCTCTCTTAATTTCGCCGAAAATTTCAGCGACCCCTTAATGTCCATTTATTATGGGCATCTCTACTAAAACCTCTACTTATTCCGTTATCAACAGCAACAATATACCACCCCTGAACTCATGTCTGTGACCAACGTTATTCTATTACAGTCCATATATCACTGTATACAGGGCAAGATGTGGTGAGTAAAATAAGACGTGACAAGCGCAGAACGTTTCAGGGCAGGAAGAAAAGGAAAACAAGCTGGGAGCAGCCACCGTGGTGGAGTTTCGAGGTGGAGAAGGCTTGGGTGGATAAGCGTAGTGCTGTAAGGAGATGGCAAAATGCCAAGAAGAACAGAGCTGGTCATCCTAGTCCCTGCTTGCACTTAGAAAGAGAGATGCACACAAAAGTAAGCTATTTCAAAAAAACTGGTCACGGTGGTTAAAAGCGAAAAATGGGCAGAGGTGTGTCAAAGAGTAAGCACAGACAAGTCACTGAAATTGTTCTGGCGACTACATAAAAGCATGAGTGGTGTAGTCAAGAATAAGAGCATTTCTGACTTCCAAGGTGCTGACCTCATCTGGCAGAGGACTGACGAGGACAAGGGCAAAGCCCTCTTTGAACGCTACCTTGAGCAGAGCAACCAGACAGACATGGGAGGCCGGAATCTGGCCAAGGAGGTCACCTCAGACAGATGCAAGGCCCAGAACACTTCGGATGAAGACACAGTGACAGTGCAAGAAATCAAGGCTGTGCTTCGACGATCAAAAAACAGTGCTCCAGGTCCTGATGGCATAAGATACGACGACATAAATAGGTGTACCGACAATGAGCTAGAGAAACTAGCAGACATGTACAACAACAGTATAGGGGGTGCTAGCATCAAGGAGGAATGGTTACACAGCTATCTGATTCCCTTGCCGAAGCCTGACAAAGACCACAAGAAAATTCAGGGATATCGAATTATAACCATGCAGAATACAATAGGCAAGCTGCTGGAGAAGGTAATTGCCAGGAAAATATCAAGCCAACTAGAGAGGCAAGGTGTTTTCCCACCTACCCTGGGTGGGTACCGTCCAAAAAGAGAAACCTGGACCAATGCAGCAGTCTTTGCCCATGATGTCTATGAAGGTTTCCACTCAGGCACTGAAACCGTTGCTGCAGCGATTGATCTTGAGGACGCATACAACAGAGTACCACTGGATTTTTTAATGTTTCAGCTTCTTGAACTAAACGTAAGTCCATTCCTCCTTAGTTGGATCGCTGCAGCTCTCTTCCAACGGAAAGTAGTTTTTAGATGTGGCAGTTGGACTTCGGAACCAACAACAATATATCCTGGCCTACCACAGGGATCACCATTATCTCCGGTACTGTTCAACGCCTACACAGTGAGAATCACCAGTGAGCAGATCACTGGACCTGGCAGGACATTGTCATATGCCGATGATGTTTTAGTGTATCGTCAGGGTAAGGATAGAGAGGAGGTTGCTGTGGAGCTACAAACCGAACTCAATCGCATAAGTACTTGGTGTGATGAAGCTGGGGCAATGGTCAACCCAACAAAGGCAACAGTGACTTGGTTCTCGTTGAATAATCATATTGTCAACAATCCAACACCAACTGTAATGCTGTGTTCAGAGACGGTGGAAAGAACGCAGGCAATGAATTACCTGGGGATACGGTTCGATCGAAGCCTTGCTTATAATGTGCACATAGACCAGGTGATAACAAAGGCCAAGCGGGATTTGGCAGCGATGCGGGTGATGGCGGCAGCAAACTGTGAGCAGCGCCATCTATGTCTTCTGTACGAGGTGCTGGTCATGTCTGTTTTGGAGTATGCAATGGCAATCCTGACTGTCAGCCATAAGCAGATAGAAAGGATGGAAAGGATACAGAATGAAGCTATGCGCATTATTCTTGGATGTACAAGAGATACAGCATGCAGGGCGATGCGCTACCTTCTTGATTTTCCAACCATTGAAGAGAGAATGCAAGTTTGCAGGGCACGCGCCTACCTCAGAATTAACGCAAACACACAGCATCCACTGCATAGTGAAATTAGGAAGGTGAAGGGCAGCAGGTTAAAAAGAGGACGGTCGTGGATGGGTCAAGCCGAGGACATTCTTCAACAGGTGTGTTCACTTGAGGACTTAGAACCTGGCGAGGAGTGGGTGCAAGTGCCAACAGACTTCTGCACATCCTTTTCAGTTTGCATCCAACTAGATAGAAAATGCAGACAAGAAAATCCGGCTGCTGTTGAGGCTGAAGTACAAGCGTTGATTTTCGAGAATTCGCTAGACAGTGACGCGGTCATCTACACAGATGGGTCGGTCATCCGACATGTGAGAAGCTCATGGGCCTTTACAGCTCGGGCCGGAGGGAGAATTGTGAAGGAGGACTCTGGTGCTTTCACTGAAACCACAAGTAGCCTGACCATGGAAGTCATGGCAGTAAGTAAAGCAATAACATGGCTCGAGACACAGACATTCACTAGGGCTTGTTTCCTTAGCGACTCAATGAACATGATCAAGAGGATAGAGGAGGGGTCGATCCGAAGAGAATGGTTGCTGCCTCTGAAGCGGTCTCGGCTGGCAAAGATTAGTTTCATCTTCGTGCCAGGGCATGCGGGAGTACAAGGAAATGAGCGGGCTGACAAGCTCGCAGGTGAGGCTACTGTTGAGGGCGGACGCGCATGGACCAGGCTGACATTCTGAATGCTCTACGAGAAGTGAGACTTTTGCAAGAACCAAGTGATGACTGTGAATCTACAACAATGGCCAGACTGCGAGAGCAGCAAATTAAAAGAGGGGTGGCCAAACAAGAACACTACGCAGGAAGCCAAAGAAGATTGATAAACCAACACAGAACTGGCGTCGTTAGCCGCTACACGCTGCGGGACTTGCTGAGGAGGGGATCCGAGCACTTATGGACTGAATGGTCCGATGTGCAACGAGGATGATCTGTCGACTAACTAACTAACTAACCATATATCACGGACCCTCAAAAACCCCATGTCATTATGTCTCCACAATGTTCATTTCTCATTGACACCCTTACAACCCTTTACTATTGTACTGTTATCCACCGTATCTAATCATTCTTCGGAGTCAAACATGGATTCAATTCATGTTTTGCTAATTGCCTGGCGTAGCACGTTACCCACTTCTTCTATAAGCCAGCAATCTCGTGTCTCTTATGAAAGTACACCATGGCTCTTCTGACCCCATGGAAACTATGTTCAAAACGTTCCCCTCATTTACCCCACTGCTATATTCATTAATCTTTTCTTCCCCAATATGGCGTCCAATCCATATATCTTCAATTAATGCTCACTTAAATTCCCGATAACCATTTTACTTGTGTAGTAACCCCGTCACTTAAGTATGTTTCCACAACTTAACCTCCCAACGCTGATTGTCACAGCAATCTTGCTAGTAGAATATACTCATAAACGTGTTATTCACAAGGAGAATGTGTCTCTCTTCTAGTCCACAGTAGTTTATTACTATTTTCTGAACGAAGGGTTCTAAATAAAGCCCGATGTATTGTCTTTATTCTAGACAAAACCATGTAAATTAAACTTAACTTAATTAATTTCCAACATATATATAAACATACAAGACAATTCACGTAACTTATGAGTGAAGCGAAATAAAATCACAACAGGATATCATACCACCCCCCCCCCCCCCCAAGTTTTTATACATTATTTATGTTTCCCCTCATTTCAATTAACGGTATGAACTCATTCAAAGAAAAACATATTTTGAAATAATATAACATGCATCCTATTCTATCGTTACCTAATACTACTGGTCTCTTTTACGGACCAATAGTTTGTACGCAAAAGTCTAAGAACACAATAATCCTATTCTAAAATCAAATAATAACAATCATTTTACAGGATCAAATCAAGCAAAAAAACATATTATATATGAGGCATTAAAAGCTCAAATTCAACAAAAACAACTGTCTTCTCGCCAAAGAGAAGGTTTTCAAAAAAAAATATAATTCACTTAGAATTAACTACGTAAAGTGACCCAGCAACATTGGCTTCCTATACGAACCAATGTAACACATATCTATTCACACAAGTCATTCCATTATTTCTATAACCGAGAAAACAAAACAACTCACTGCCAAGTATATATATCTGTTACCTATAGATCAATTCCTAACTTAAAACAATATCTGTTCTCTCAATAAAAAGTCATTAATTATAAATGACCGTCAATCATTGATTCTCTCCCCTCACAATATTCTATCTTTTACCAGACTAACTCTTAACACATCACAATATCTGGAATATCAGCCTAACCAACCGCTGTAAACTGCAGCTCAAATCACTTCACTTACTACTATTTTGGCGGCTATCCCAGCATACTACAACTCATTTCTCTACTAAAGGAAACCGTACCTCGACACACTAATTGTTTCCCTTGGAAAGTATTACTACAACTACTTAATCATTATTACCGTTAACTACGGTATCTCCACCCTCCTACGTCCAACAAAACTTTGTCTATTTACTATAGACCTCTCACCAATACATCTAACTATTGTACCAACAACTAATTCTACTTTTAAGTTACCCGTGCACCCGACGCATCACAATTTCTAACATCTTATCACAACACTTCCTCACACTTATCGTTATCCTTTCAGAAACAGCAAGCGCGCGCGTATAACTAACGATGATCTCTACCTCCTTTACAGACAGACAGCTCTTCACAACTATCCTCAGTCCAACGAGACATACTAATCACCTCTTCGCACTTCTCTGCATCATGCAATCCTATTCCAACACAATTTCCCCGAACAACACTAGATCTGCCTCCTACATGACCAACGAAACACCAAAACAACCGCCACGCAATCTAATCTCGTGAGTAACCATTCATTCCTGTCTAACATGTTTCCTTACTCATTGCACACATCAACTGGCATCTCTTACCTATATTCTCACCATCTCCTTTTAACAATCTCACCCTTATCTGGCTATTTATACACATACACATAATGTTCATCACCTTACATTACCTTACTCAACAGTCAATACCACGCCTATATATCTCTTGCAGCCACATTTATGTCATCCCTCGGATCCTTTCAACAGACAATCTAGCAAAATATCTCTTTTACTCACCACCCATCACCATCGACACACTTAGTCCACTGAGGCAATGCTACATACTTCCTCGTATTCTCTCATATTCTTCCTTCCTCCGTATCAGGCACGCTCGTCTCATCTTACCTCTGCCCCCCACTACTGTATCTGCTTTTTCCCCACAACAACGATCGAAACGTTAATTCAAATGTCAGACGTCTCAACCTAATACACAACACGACCATTCTTTCAAACTCTCTAAGTCACTTCATCTATCTCAGACAATGCGTCTCTCTATACGAACTTTCCCGATTTTGTTCTAGATCCATCACATATCACCTACTCTCTCCTTACTACAAGCAAGACAATACACTTATGTATTCATGAACACCATCTTTTCTCTCCACGTAACTCTCAGCATCGCGTAACCACGCTTAATATTTCACCACTCGGCCAAGAATCTACATCTCTTCAGATCAATCTCTAGTTATATATCTGCACCAACCAATCTATTACTCCTCGCCTTGTTTACATGACTCTACTCTCGTTCTTCTAATACTCAACTACCAACTACCTGCCGGTTATATATCACCTATTGTGATTTTCCTCCACCTTCTACCGTACCATCTAAGTTCATATATTACCTACTGCAACACCATCAAAATGGAAAACACCCATCTCTCAAGTTAAACTAATTCTCTTCTTCACTATGCTCAAACTTAACTCTACTATCCATATAATGTGTCTAAGTCAAACAGTTCATTGTCTCCTATTACTGGCGTGTGTTTCTCTTCATACCACTCATTTTCCATATCACTAAATGTCGAACTGTCCCTGAAGTATTCAGGTCTCATGGTCATAAATTCTATTACTATTCTTCTTTCTACTACGTTTACTTGCTGTTCTCGTCATTACTGTATCTGTCTGTTCACTATTTTCAAAACAGGTCCTATATAGGTTATACCATGCTATTTCGTCTTCTGAGTAATCACTAACTATAGTTGTTCTCCCAGCTTGTTTACTATATGCTGTAGAGGAGGAAGCAACATCCTTATAGTTGGAACTATCACCCCTGCCAATTTTCTTACTTCTAGGACCACCCATCCGGTCGGGAATACATTTAACGTCCCACTCTGACAAGTCTGATGCCTCTGTCGTGTCATCTCCTACATTTACTAATAGACTGGTCGCAGCAGTCCTAGTCCCAGCAGTTTTTATAATTTTCATCCTGGTGTTTCTTGGTTTTAACGGCGGCTTACGTTCTGCCGGAACATCCTCTTTAATTTTGACTGGCGCAACCTTATCAAATTTCACTTGAGGTGGTGCTGCAACTTCTAGCGTCTTAATAGTCTGCGTTCCCCTTACTATTTTCTTAGTCGGTTGCACTTGGGTATTTTTCTCTACAATATCTATCTGAGTCTGCGTACTATTTTCTATCGTATTACCTGCCTGCGTCTGTGTCTCTCGGTTTATTTTTTTCACTAATACCGTCGTCTTCTTTTCCTGTCCACTAGTCACATTCGCAACCATTTTAGGATTAGTTTGTATTTTATTTACAGGTTCAACTCTGTCTCTTACACCTGAGTTTAGATATTGTCTTTGTCTTTTTTCAAACCATTCGTCACGTCTTTTTCTAGCGCTTACAGTATAGGATGGCCAACTCCTAGAACAGTCTCTCTCATGCCCATTTCTGTATCCTTGATCATTATACCAGCTCCTAACCCTAGTCATATTTGGATTAACGTAAATGCTTCTATACTGCCCTCTATTTTCATTAACTAGTGGCTGTCCTCGGCTATTCTTGTTGTTCCTTTTTATCTCATTGTTTCCTACATTAGTTGTTTTACTCTGTAACCAGTGTACGAAACATTCTACCTCGCTGACTGCCACCTTTAACTCTCCTAACCATTCAGTCACGCGTCCTAAGTCTCTGCTCAGGTGCATTTTTACTCTTTATGCTATCTCAGCCTAAAAACAATATCTTCTTCTATATGCTTCTTAGTACCTGAGTTAACGAAGCCTCATTCTTTGCAATGCTGCAATATTTGTAAATTACATCAATCAATTTTTCTAATTAATAAACTAATTTCCGTTTGAAACCTTGCAAAGTCTATGATATTGCCCCACCAACTTCACCAAGTACTTGAGAAAAATCTTGGGCTTCCATTATCTGTAATGGAAAGTACTAACCAATATAATATACTAATATTTTAAGACAATATTATTTTAAAGTAAGCAGCAAGAAATATTCTGTTCAATTTAGTATGTTATTAATTAACCTAAACCTAAAATTATCCATTACCCAAACTTGATGAAAAAGATTCCAATCGACAATCTTGATGAAAAAGGTTCCAATCGACAAACTTGATGAAAAAGGTTCCAATCGACAATCTTGATGAAAAAGGTTCCAATCGACAAACTTGATGAAAAAGGTTCCAATCGACAATCTTGATGAAAAAGGTTCCAATCGACAAACTTGATGAAAAAGGTTCCAATCGACAATCTTGATGAAAAAGGGTTCCAATCGACAATCTTGATGAAAGAAATTCCAATCGACAATCTTGATGAAAGAGATTCCAATCGACAATCTTGATGAAAGAGGATTCTAATCGACAATCTTGATGAAAGAAATTCCAATCGACAATCTTGATGAAAAAAATTCCAATCGACAAACTTGATGAGAGAAATTCCAATCGACAATATTGATGAAAGAGGATTCTAATCGACAATCTTGATGAAAGAAATTCCAATCGACAATCTTGATGAAAAAAATTCCAATCGACAAACTTGATGAGAGAAGTTCCAATCGACAATAGCAGTGGAACGGTCAGTTCAAATCAATTGAAACAAATTTGATTTGAGACAAGTTGAACATACTCGATGCCTTCACTTAGCTGAAGTGACTGTTGACGACCTTGATTCTAGAATTTCAGTGGTCCAGAAAGTGAAAATCGACCTTGATTCAACCTCAAACAGTCCAGTGAGCTGAGACCACGCTCATAAATTTTATCATCCTCGAGATTTCGCTGTTCCAATTGGAGCTATCGTTCGGCTGTAGACATAATTTATTTCCCGAGGTACAAGGTTACTTTACAAGTTGTAAGATGCATCTAGCGGTGACGACATCATTTAAAATTTCGATGTAAAACAGCAATTCTTGATTTCAACAAAAAACAGCGTATGTCAGCGATCAAGACACTGTATATTGGTGAGTCAGGTATATCAAAAAATATCGGTCTCTCTATAAAACAAGATTAGCAAACCTCCTGACCTTGACTAAGATCCCCTTAGCAAACACCGGGAAATCACAACAACTACCCCTGGGCGGGCTTTCAGTTGTTGCGTCTCTTATAATCTACTTGAGAAAACCTCCATAACATCCGTCTCCAGACGCAGACAAAACAAATCTTCGCTTGAGTCAACAATCTCCGCGACGAGCCATGTTGGAGATCTTGAGGTCGACGGCACCAAAACAGCCTATATAACAGTAGTACAGGTGATATGATAAGGCTGTGTGTAGAAGATGGCTCGTGTCGATATAGTGGACAAGTCTCGTCTGTTATATAAACATGCGTTTATTAGTTGAAATCATACATCTTCAAACTGGTGATGGTAATTACGGACATGTTTTCTGTTTACCTAGTTGAATCCCAAGTCCCCAGTGACGTGTGTGCAACCCCTGGATACTTCTACCCATTCGTGCACACACGTTCACCAACTATGATTTCCCACTAGTTAATGAATGCGCAGCATTCATTAACTCTCCACTAGTAAGCTAACTCCCTTTACTGTTATACATAGTCATCAAACCGGCGGATAAAGGGGGTGTGGTGGTTGTTTGGCAAAAAGATCTATATATCGAGGAAGTCATGTCTCAACTTAATAAACCTGATAATTATTCAACCTGCACCGAAGACCCCACTCTCTCCTATAACCGGAAGATTCAAAATACCATCAAACAGCTCATACGTGAGGATGCCTTACCACCCAGTGCCACTTCACTTCACATCCATGACTCTGACTTGGGCAAACCCACCCTTTACATGCTGCCCAAAATACATAAACTCAGAAATCCTGGACGTCCGATAGTTTCCACCTGCTATGCCCGACTGAACTGATCTCAGCGTTTCTTGACAGGATTTTCCAACCTCTAGTTGCGAATCTCCCGTCATACATCAAGGATACAACGCATGCGTTACTTTCATTCAACTCTCTCCAACTGACTCCTGGGAACACATACAGACTATTCCTAATGGATGTATGTTCCCTATATACCTCCATTCCTCACGCTGATGGCCTCAGGGCGCTACCATTCTTTCTAGATCAACGCACAGATCAAGCCATCCCTACACGCACACTTGTGAGACTCGCTGAATTGGTCCTCACCAATAATTCCTTTGAGTTCAATGACCACTACTTTGAACAAATCAGCGGTGTCGCCATGGGCACTAACATGGGACCCAGCTACGCATGTGTATTTATGGGACATCTGGAACACCAGATTGAACTCAGCTATGATGGTCTTCTCCCTTCTTTTTACCGACGCTACATTGATGACGGCATAGGTCTCACTGACATGTCGGAGGCGGAACTGAACCGTTTCATTAATTATGTCAATAACTTCCATCCATCGATGAAATTCACCTCAGAAATTTCCACCACCTCTGTGAATTTCCTTGACACCACCATTAAGTTAAACCCTACAGTCCTCACGACCTCCGTGTACTATAAACCTACTGATGCTCACGGTTTCCTCCTGTACAGCTCATCCCACCCCAAAAGCTGCAAAGATTCCATCCCATATTCCCAGCTACTCTGCCTTCGTCGTATCTGTCAGGAAGATAATGACTTCCTCGAGAGAGAGCCCACGAAATGCTGGACTTTTTCCGCAGACGGTCCTACCCAGAGGACGTCTTGTCGACAGCTTTCTGTCGCATAACCCAGGTCTCGCGGGAAATGTCCCTCGCCAAGCATACGCGACCTCAGAACAATGAACCCAAGCTTATCCTCACCTTCCATCCACATGCCTATGCCATCAAGCACATTTTCCTGAGACACTGGTCCATCTTGGAATCCGATCCTACCACTCGTGAGGTATTCTCAAATGGCCCCAGGGTAATTTTCCGCCGTAACCAGAGCCTCAGAGACCACCTTGTGCATAGTCGCCTCCCCACGGTTACTTCATCCGTGGGCACCTTCGAATGCCATCGTAGGAACTGTCTGACATGCCCATACGTTGTTCAGACACCAGAAATTGCATTTCCCCGAGGCACCTTCACCTTGAAAGATTCTTTCACCTGCACAACCCGCAATCTGATTTATGTTATCATCTGGAAACGATGTGACATGAAATACATTGGCCAAACGGGCAGACGTCTTGCTGATCGTTTTAGAAAACACCTCAGAGACATCAATCAGGGCGCTGACAAACCTGTCCCCAACCATTTCAATTCCTCCAACCATAATGGAGCCGACGATGCATGTGTCACCGCATTAAAACCCTGCTTCTCCAATAGCTGCGTCAGACTTAAAATTGAATGCCAGCTAATCAACAATCTGGGATGCATCCACCCAGCAGGAATTAATACTGTCGTGGACGCTACAGTATAACTGTGGCATCTTCCCCAATTGTTTACACTACCTATTACCGTGCTGTCCCCCCCCCCCCCCCCCCCCCCCCCCCCCGGCCATGATATCTAGACTTAATTGTCCCCACATTTCTATTTTTCATAGCAGACTTTTCACATATTTTTGGCTACTCAAATCCTTTTTGGCAACCCATTTTCAATTCTGCACCACAAGCGTCTTCGCATCTGGCCAAGTCACCTTTTCTGCCTCACATGTTAATATCAGGTTATGCATCATAAGTGATAGGTCGTGTGTTTGTGTTTTGTCGTTGTTTGTCGTTAACTATCTGTGTTGTCATTGACAAAGATTCTGAGAATCGAAACGTCTGTGTGCCGTATTGTACCCGTTCGTGTGTATTTTATCTTATTTTATTTTATTATTCATTTTTTATATTTATTGAGTGCTTCTGATTTCGGATTTTTCACCTGTATTTCGTGACACGTGGATCTCCTTGTAAGGTATGTGCAACGTTGTGATGTTCAGTACATTTTTTTCTCGCAGGAGTTTAAAATACCTATTTGTTTCCATTTCATATTGTTATATCCTGCTGCAGCCGCTGCCTTTTCTTTCTATTAAGAGAGGTATGAGACAGGGATGTATAATGTCTCCAGATCTTTTTTCCCTGTATAGTAAAAATATTTTCAGAAAAGTACAAGATATGAAAGGAATCATCATTGGAGGCAGAAACATCAAAAACATTAGATATGCAGATGATGTAGCATTGACGGCATACAATGAGCAGGATCTTCAACATTTAGTAGATACGGTTGTTGCACACAGTGAACAACTTAGGGTTAGAATTAATTTATAAAAGACACAGATTATGGTCGTCACTAGGAAGAACGAAATACCACAATGTAATATACAGGTAACTGGGAACATTCTTAAACAAGTGAATCAGTACAATTATCTCGGAACAGTCACAACATCAGATGGGAGATGCCTTGAAGAGATTAGAACAAAAATCGCCATGGCGAAGGCAGCCCATTGCAAGATGAAAAACATACTGACCAATAAAAAGATGTCAATTGCTACGAGAAAAAGAGTGTTGAGGTGATATATAGAGCCTGTTAGAGAGTTTTGTATGGTAGTGAAGCATGGACAATGAGCAGTCAAGCTGAAAAACATCTGATGGTTGTGGAAATGTGGTTCCTGAGGAGAATGCAAAGAATACCATGGACAGATAGAAAAACCAACTACGTAGTCCTACAAGAAACAAATGAAAATCGTAAACTGATTAGAGAAATTAGACGTGGACAATAACATTTTTTCGAACATTTTATGAGAAGAAGTAAATTGGAGAACTTGGTAGTAGTACGTGATGTTGTATTTGACGCTGAAATCAGGAGCCGCTCCTTATCGGTGACGTCATATTTTACTATATAAAATGTATAGCTCCTACGCCTTAACGTCAAAAAGCGGCTTTTGATTTGACAGACTTATTAGAATCTTGCGCGGTGTTTTGGTACTTCCGGTCTAATGTGTCTTCCAGGTGACCAGAGCGGGCGAAGCGAAAAGGCAGGTGAACAGGTGGCCGGGCGGCGAGGGTTGAGGCGAACCGTTCGTCGGTACAGGGCACAAGAACAGGCGCGGTGTATTGTGATCGAACCTAATACGATTGACAGATCGAACCAGAGATGGTGGTCTTTCGACTTTACCACTACCCAGACCCCATTCAAGGAGAAGTCACCACCGGCTCAGAATGATAGTCCGGTGACTAGGCAATCACCAAAGCATCTTTCATGGTTTTACCATCACAGTCTTATCAAACCGAAGTTGAATGTTGTCCATACTGGGTAATGGACGATACAGTAATGGTAAATTTAATGTGTTACAACCTTATTAAATAAAGTAAAATCACATAATGGTTTAAAATAGTATCGCGGGTGTAGAATACCACATACAAATAAGTTTAATAGCATAGAAAATTGTCTTATTCCTAGAGAATCTAACATAAAATACTAGTCTAGTTATTAAATAGTCAATTGAAATAGCATAATTAGTGACTTTTGTAAAATAATCATTAAAATATATTAAAAAAAATAATAATGCATGTTAATTCCCTTTTTTAGACTAGAATAAATTGTCTCCCCTTGATATTTCCACTGGTATTACGGGCAAACAACCGAATAGGGTTAATAACATGTCATTCGTCTCACAATGTAACGATAAAAACAACCAAGCGGAAAAGCGAGAGGGGGTGGATTGACTAGCGAACCATTGCGACGGATTCTAACCCATTAAAACACGTGACGTTGGCATGTACTCTGATATAATACGCGTTTACAAATGTAACACTTTCAAGAATGTGCTAGCCGTTACTAACGGATGGATTATGTTTCATTCATCACAGCGATCGTGCGATTTTCGTGAGATATAAATACACTTCGTTGTTGGTCTGGCCATGGTTAAGTACTTGTCGGACTATTGATTCTCTGTGTGTGTGTGCGCGCGCGCGCGCGCGAGCGTGTGTGTGTGAATGTGTATGCGTAAACCTAACCTATTGTTTATCTGACTCGCTCACTATCTAGCTGCAGATATGAATGGTTTTCGCGCACTCTGTCTGTCTGTCTGTCTGCCTGTCTGCCTGCCTGCCTGTCTGTCTGTCTGTCTGTCTGTCTGTCTCTCATTCGATCTCTCTCTCTTTTTCTCAACGCTTCCTCACTCGCCCATTCTCTCATTCATCTATTTCTTTTCTCATTCTGATAAAATTAGCTTTTACCTTGCTTAAGAGTGTCTGTATGTGCGTGAGTGGCGTGTGTGTGTGTGCGGGCGCGCATAAAAGTGTATGTGTTAAACTAGCCTTCTATCTGACTAGCTCACTATCTAGCTGCATATATGAATGGTTCTCTCACTCGTTCTCTCTCTTTCTTTCTCCATGCTCCCTCACTCGCCAGCTCTTTCATTCATCTCTTTCTTTTCTCGTCCTCATAAATTAGGTGTTACTTTACAGATGTCCCGTGTGAGTATGTAACGTGTTCCCTGAATTTTCAAATCTCACGCGTTAGGATACGTAATGGCTTCCGGTTTTGTATATTTGAAAAGTTAACCTGTAACTATTTCTTCTTTCGTTCACTTGAAATATGTCTATAACTGCAAGGTTGTCTCTTTTTTTTTATATCACTCAGCGGTCCATACAGTTTATCTTCCACTGTTATCTCTCTAGACCAGAAGGTTTGCCTAGAAATGGTGTACTTTTGGCAGTCTTGGCGTATGTTTTCAGTTTTATACGATGCCAATCCACATGTGCACTTGGCTGATTCACCAGTCTTGAATTATGTATACATGTGGTTGCGTAATCTATTGCGTCCTGTTCTTAGCGCGGGATAATGACTTGTTCTGGTCTGTTCAAACTTGGTAGTCATCTTGAGTAGGTTTTTGTGGCTTTCTGACTCATTTCATCATTCTTTTCTTTTGGTGGTATGTAACGGTCATATCATACTGATCTTCTTTTGCTTCTTCCTTAGCCATTCAATCAGCTCTGTCGTTTCCGGTATTCTGCGTTGGGATGGTATCCACTGTGTGGTGGCCTTATGCTGACTGCTAAGTTCGGAAAGTAGAGTCCGTAGTATTGGCAATTGTCCAGACAGGAGCGCCTCGAGCACTAACTTTGCATCTGTCAATAACACTACAGGTTGTGTACCATGGCTGGTAGTTAGTAATTTCCTGTAAATACTAAAAGTAATAGCATATACGAGGTAATATTTGAAATAATAATTTTGCTGTGAAAAGTAAAAGACGGCGGCACCAGTTAGGAGGTCGACTATCGACAACTTCAACGCATATATGAGAATTCGATCGTCATAAGACCTTGTGGTTTTCCATTATATATCTAATGAAAAGTGACCAACTGTGTATTATAATGGCAGCTAGTACTGTCTGTAGTGGATGGGACTTAAACACTAGCATCAAATCAAGGGCGACGAGTTAGAGACATACAAATCTTCATGTGTTGTGTTATGGTGCATATCCGGTCGCACAGGGTTTATGGCTGAAACCAGACCACGTGGGTAATGGTCACATTAAGGTGGTTAATGGCTACAACCGGACCACGTGGGGCGCTGCGTGCGATTACATGTGTAAGAGTACAGCAGGACACATGGGTAATGGTTAAATCCAGTCAAGGATTGCGTCGCATCCGGTCACATGTGTAATGGTACAGCCGATACACGTGGTTAAGAGGGATACTATAGCAAAAGGGTGTCGTGATGGTTGTAGAACCACTGGACCTAACTCATGATGATCGCTAAGTATGGGAATGATTCCACTACCTCGTCAACAGAGCATCAGAAGTTTAGAATGGTCTCCCTCTCTCTCTCTCTTTTCTAAAACCGTTAGGGTGGTCCATCGAGTAACACCAAAGGCCATCCCGGCAGCTGTTCTCTACATATGACTTGACGATGGACTGTGAAGCACATTTTTATGACGTACGTCAGCAGATATCGTGTATAAAACGTCCAGCATTGGCCGTATAGAAGTAACATTCTCTGACAACAGCAACCAGATCAACATGTGGCATGTTGCTAATGGTAAGTTGGACTTTAATACATCTTTCACATTTTGGTTGTGTTTCTCCAAGTCTTCACACTGTTAACCTAACAATACTAGTATAATACTGGTGATATAGATGCTAGCCACATATTACCGAAAAGACAAGACATTTCTTCATATATTTTCGTAAGCTGGGGTGACCTGGAATAGAGCTGGCATTCGAACTAGCTATTATCGATAGTAATATATGGACTGTTTTAACCGAGGGTTACATGACAGATACAGAGCTGTTATTAATAATATGTAGTTCTATAACTCTGTTATACTACAGACTGTAGCTCACAGTGACTACAACGCATGTAGCACTGCGCCCTCAACACTATCTTTTTTTATCATGTTGAGAAGTTATGGAGTGAGCATGACCAGCAATCCCCAACCCAGCTCAAACATACATTGGGTCAGCGGGTGGGTATTAGATCGCTTAGTCACACCATACGGACAGCCGCGTGAGCGTAATCTGAGTGGATTGACGAAAGAAACTGAATGAATCCGGTTTTATGCATGGCTCAAAAACTAGTATATAAACCCGAGGCTGGTAACAGTTGTTCATTGTAATCCGAAGATGACTACAGACCTCAAGACTGTGCCTGCTAACTGGGACTACATGACTCGTAACGGTGAGACTGTTAGACCAGTGAGCGCACGCGATAAGACCGTGTTTGTCTCATCCCACAGAGGAACGACCACATTACACGCCCGTCGATTTTTGGCGAGTCGAACAAGAAAGTTCCTACCAAGATGGGAATGCCACTTACTCGTCAAGAATAATAACAGGTGATAGCTATGCATCGCGAGATCCTATCTAACTTTGATCGACTCAACTAAGCCAAGCAACTCAATCAAGTCAATAACCAAGACACTCAAGTCAGTGCTCAAGTCAAACAGGGTACTAAACGAAGCTACCAAGTAGACGCATACAATACCTATAGTTTTCACCCCAGCTACAGTCAGAGGTGTGATGACCACCAGCAACCAGCTGTGTGATGAACCCTATAGCCAGATGTTTGACGTACCCGACATTCAGTTGTTTAATGGGCCCCACACTCAGATGTTTGAGACACCCTTTGTCTACAATACTCAGATGTCAGCCCACCAAGATTGAGAACAGTCTCATGACTTCACACCAAGTGGCAGATACTTACCAGGCTACTAGCCGGAAGAACCAACCTATTCAGACAATGGTGTGAAGAAGTCCAGATGTGCATAGCTCTTTATGTGAAAATAATACGTTGTGATTATACTATGATTAACCGCTCATACCGCATCACCCATTTCGTATAATGACATTATTGCTTTTTTTATTCTTGTAAAAATGTACTAAAATACCGCATATAAACATGTGTATATTATAGCTACGTCTTGGTTGTTGATTTATTAGTGTTGACGGTACATATAGTTGTCATGTGGTGAGAGAATGTTATATACTGATGACAAATTCAAGAAATATGTCAACAAAACAAATGAAACGGGCTAACCAAAGTAGTAAACATCAAATCAGAACAAATGTCGACCAAAGTAGGAAATGTTGTTAGCCATATCGGTAAAAATATTGGCCAGGTAAAGATATTTATCATCCAAACTTATGAAAAGTAGGAAACCTTGTTAACCAAATGGGAAAAACGTTGGCCAAATACATATATATTTCGACCAAACTTATTAAAAGTAGGAAAATTTGTTAACCAAATGAGAAAAATATTGGCCAAGCACAAAAAAAAAGTCGACAGGGTCGACTTCACCGCACCGGATTTTATCCCATATGGCTCGGTCCTTTTCCGCAGCGCGGAAAGCGTCGCACAAAGCACGAACTCCGTAGCTTTTAGCGACGACCCACAGGAGTCTCCGAAACATTTAACTCGTAAACCGAAGGGTGCGGCCCGGAATCGAACCCACAACCTTCGGAACACGAGTCAAACAGCATGACCACTTCGCCACAGAGACTCCCGGCCAAGTAAAAAAAAGGTGGAAATACCTTGGACTGCTAAAGTAACTAACAACGAATGCCTTAAAGAGGCTAATGAAACTAGAACATTATATACAACAATAAGAAAGAGACAAAGAGCTTTTTTTTGGTCATGTGGCGAGAAGAGAGGCGCTGGAGAACATTGTGACAACTGGAAAGATCGAGGGGAAGAGAGGCAGAGGCAGACCACGAGAAATGATGCTGGATGGATTGCGACGGTGGCATGGAGGAATGTCAACGGCAGAGTTGATCCAGGAAACCAAAGACCGAGATTGTGGATAGTCATGAACGTATAGGCCAGTCTGCACGGCACTTGATGATGATGAAGTGAAAACTTATTTCAACCAAACATGCAAATACTCGGCCAAACGTATTAAAAAGTTGGAAACTTTTTTGGCCAAAAGGGAAAAAATATTTGTCAAACTTATAAATATCTTAGAAAAACTTATACAAAGTAGGAATATTTGTTGACCAAATGAGAAAAACATTGGCCAAGTGCAGAAATATCTCGACCAGACGTATACAAATCTCGTACAACCTTAGGAAAAGTAGGCAACTTTGTTAACCAAAGGTGAAAAAATATTGGTCAAGTAAAAACATATCTCATCCAAACTTATGAAAAGTGGGAAATTGTGTTAACCAAATGGGAAAAAATATTGGCCAAGTAAAAACATATTTCAATCAAACTTGAAAATATCTCAGGCAAACTTATAAAATGTAGGGAACTTTGTCAACCAATATGTGAAAAATATTTGCCAATTAAAGAACAAAAATTATTAAACTTTGTAAACCAAATGTGAAAAATATTTACCAAGTGAAAATATATTTTAACCAAACTTGCAAATATCTCAGCGAAACTTATAAAAAGTAGGAATTTTTGTTAACCACATGTCAAAAATATTTTCCAAGTAAAGAAAATAGTAGGAAACTTTGTTAACCAAATGGGAATAACATTTGGCAAGTAAAAACATATTTCAACCAAACTTGGGAAAACTTATAAAACGTATGAAACTTTGTTAACTAAATGATTAAAATAAATATTTGACAAGTATAGAAAAAAAGTAGGAAACTTTGTTAACCAAATGTGGAAAATATTTGCCAAGTAAAGAAATATGGCATCCAAAATTATGAAAAGCAGGAAAATCGGTAACCTTAGAGGAAAAATATTGGTTAAGTAAAAACATATTGCAACCAAGCTTTTAAATATCTCATCGAAACTTATGAAAAGCACAAAAATTTGTTATCCAAATGGGAAAAATATCTCATTTTGTCATTTCACACCCTAAATACCGTCAAGTCGCCAACCAACTAGCAGTGTGTGTTATGATGTCGGCCTTTCTTAAAACCACGTCTACCTTATAGAACCCGTGAATACCATCTACTACATCTTCTAACCGACTTTCAACGTTTCATACCACTTAACACTAACATTCTCTTTGATTAAAACACAACGGGTTGTTCTACTGACTGGGTAATTTTCCCAACCTGCTGGAGATAAACGCCAGTCCCCTATCGAAACAACAGCCGTATTTCAGAAAATGAAAAGTATCTTATGCAATAAGTCACTATCGTTGAATGAAAAAATAAAATTTCAACAACAAAATTGCACACAAATTAAAAATTAAATTTCTACATGAAATATTCAAATTGGAAACAATAAAGATCAATTTATGTTGTAGTACATCCTGCAATCTAACCGTTACTGGGTCCATAAATCTACCACTATCACCATTATCACAAGAATGTATGAATGGATTCTCGGCTTCTTGATTGGGTGGGATATTAAGACCCGCCATGCAATAGCTGTATGGTTCCGCTCTTAGTATGATGCACAGTTTCCTAATTAGTTTGTCGTGAGCATCCGCATCTGTAAAACATAGATAATAATAAGGTAGTATAGCAGAGTTATAGTACTACATATTGTGAATAAAAGCTCGGTATCTGTCATGTACCCCTCGGTTAAAACAGTCCATATGTTACTATTGATAATAGCTAGTTCGAATGCCAGCTCTATTCCAGGGCACCCCAGCCTACCATAATATATGAAGAAATGTCTTGTCTCTTCAGTTAAATGCGGCTAGCATCCTATATCCCTTGTATTATACTTGTATTGTTAGGTTAACCGCGTACCGAATTGGAGAAACACAACTAAAATGTGAAAGATATATCAAAGTCCAACTTACCATTAGCAATGTGCCACATGTTGATCTGGTTGCTGTTGTCAGAGAATGTTACTTCTATACGGCCAATGCTGGACGATTTGTATACAATATCTGCTGACGTACGTCATAAAAATATGCTCCACAGTCCATCGTCAAGCAATATGTAGATAATAGCTGCCGGGATGTTCAATGGTGTTACTCGGTGGGCCACCCTAACGGCTATAGAAAAGAGAGAGAGGGATACCATTCTAAACTTCCGATGCTCTGTTGACAAGGTAGTGGAATCACTCCCATACATGGCGATCATCATGAGTTTAGTCCCCTGGTTCTACAACCGTTTCGGCACACTTTTTCTGACGTAACCCCCTTAACCACGTGTCTCGACTGTATCATTACACATGTGACCGAATGCCACGCCATCTTTGACTGGATGTAACCATCATCTACGTGTCCTGCTGTACCCTTACACATGTGACCGGAAGCAGCTCCTCCTCTTGGTCCGGTTGTAGACATTAACCACGTGTCGAGGCTGTAGCCATTATCCACGTGTGACCGGATGCAGCGTTATCTTTGACCGGATGTGACAATTACCCACATGGTCTGCTTGTAGCCATTAACGACATGTGATTGGATGCAGCACCATCTTTGACAGGATGTTACCATTATCCACGCGGTCTGGTTGTAGCCATTAACCACTTGCGACCGGATGTGTAAAATAACACAACCAATGAAGAGTCTTGTGTCTCTAACACATCGCCCTTGATATGATGCTAGTGTTCATGTCCCATCCATTACAGATAGTACTAACCGCCATTACAATACACATTTGGTCACTTTTTATTAGATATATAATAGAAAACCACAAGGTCGTATGACGATCCGATTCTCATATATGCGTTGAAGTTTTCGATAGTCTACCTCCTAACTCGAGCCGCCATCTTTTACTTTAGACTACTATTTTGAATATTACCTAGTACATACTATTACTTTTATAATTTACTTGAAATTACTAAATACCAGCCATGGTACACAACCTTTGGTGCCATTGGCAGATGCAAAATCAGTGCTAGAGGTGCTCATGTCCAAGAAATTGCCAGTTCTAAGGACACTACTTCTGAACTTAGCAGTCAACATAAGGCCATTACACAGTGGATACCGTCCCAACTCGGAGTACCCTGAAACGACAGAGCTGATTGAATGGATAAGGAAGGAGCAAATAAAGAACAGTCTGTTGTGACCGTTACATACCACCAAAAGAAAAGAGTGATGAAATGAGTGAGAAAGCCACCAAAAACTACTAAAGATGACTACCGCGTTATGAACAGACCAGAACAAGTCTTTATCCTGCGCCTCTGAACAGGACACAATAGATTACGCAACAACATGTATACAAAATTCAAGATTGGTGACTCAGCCATGTGCACATGTGGATTGACGTCACAGACAATCGAGCACATACGCCAAGACTGAGAAAAATACACTATATCTAGGCAAACCTTCTGGTCTAGAGAGATAACAGGGGAAGATAAACTCTATGGACCCTAAATGAACTAAAAAAGAGACAACCTTGCAGTTAAAGACATATTTCAAACGAACGAAAGAAGAAGTATTTACAGTTTACCGTTTTAAACATACAAAACCGGAAGCCGTTACGTATGCGAATGCTTGATATATGAAAATTCATGGAACGCGTTACATACTCGCACAGGACATCTGTAAAGTAACACCTAATTTATCAGAACGAGAAAAAGAAAGAGTTTAATGAAAGAGCGGGCGAGTGAGGGAGTGTGGAGAAAGAGAGAGACAGAGAGAGAGAGAGACAGAGAGAGAGAGAGAGCAAGAGCAAAAGAGAGTGAGAGAGAGCGAGAGTGAGAGAGAGAGCATTCAGAGAACCATTCATATATGAAGCTAGATAGCGAGCGAGTTAGATAGACAGAAGTCTAGCGTAACGCGCGCGCGCACACACACACACACACACACACACGCACGCGCTCGCACGCACGCACGCACGTACGTATACAGACACTCTTAAACAAGGTAACAACTAATTTTATCAGAACAAGAAAAGAAAGATGTGATTGAGAGAGTGGGTGAGTGTGGGAGCGTGGAGAAATATATGCATCTAGATAGCGAGTGAGTCAGATAGACACCAGGCACACACACACACAATAAATAGTTCGACAAGTACTTAACCATGGTCAGACCACCAAAGATGTGTATTTATTGTTATCTTTATTGTGATGAATGAAACATAATCAATCCATTAGTAACGGCTAGCACATTCCTGAATTTTGATGAAAGTGTTACATTTGTAAACGCCTATTATTTCAGAGTACTTTCTCACGTACCTACCCACGTCACGTATTTTAACTGGTTAGAATCCGTCGCCATGGTTCGCTAGTCCATCCACCCCTCTCGCTTTTCCGCCTTGTTATTTTTATCGTTAAATAGTGAGATGAATGACCTATTATTAACCCAGTTCGGTTGTGCGCGCGTAAATACCAGAGGAAATATCAAGGGGAAACAATTTATTCCATAAAGTAAAATGGAATTAACCGCATTATTATTATTTTAAAAAATGTTTCAATGATTATTTTACAAAAGTCATACATTATGCTATGTCAGTTGACTATTTAATTATTAGACTAGTATTTTATTTTAGATTCTCTAGGAATTAAGTACCTGGGAACCACATTTGACAGGAGCCTGTCCTTCAAGGATCATGTGGAGACGGTTGTGACAAGATCTCAAAAGGGACTCATCTCATCTCATCTCATCATGTTCCTCTTGTACCTTGCGGTGTCGAGGTGAGGTATAAACTTCGTGAGAATGCCAGATTATGGGCTTATATATCGAATCGATATTCCCATGGACTCTGCTATATCAGCAATTGATCCTCTCAGTGATTGATTATGGACTAGGACTGCTCACTGCCTCAAAGAGTCAGCTGGTGAAATTAGAGCGCATACAGGACGAAGCTATGCGGGTCATTCTGGGATGCACCAGAGACACCCCAGTAGTGTATATGCGTTACATCCTTGGTTTGCTGACTGTTGATGGTAGGCTCAAGATGATGCAGGCGAAGGCATGCCTCAGAGTAGCTGCAGACACAGATCAGCCGTTGGATGAGGCGCTGGACGCATATATGGTCAGGGACGATTAAGATGGAAATCATGGATGGCTCATGCGGAGGATACGATCAGACAGGTGTGCATCTAGGAGAACATTAGGCAAGGAAAGGAGTGGGTCAGAACGAGAACGCCAGCGGAGCAATCAGACTTGTGCAGAGTTATAATCACATTGAGCCGGGAGTGCAGGGAGTGGCCAGCAGGGGCCACAGAAGTGGAAATCCAGCAACTAATTCAGGATAATGCTCGCTCGGGTGATGTGTTTATCTACACAGATGGTTCGGTGTTGAGAGGTAGGAGAAGTGCCTTGGGGTTCTTAGCAAAAGCTAATGGTCGACGTTTGGTGCAGGAGAGACTGACATATGATAGCACAACATCTAGCTTAAGAATGGAGGTGTAGGCGGTAAGTGCAGTTTTCCGCTGGATCGAGAATACGATACACATACAAATCGTGATTGTAACTGACTCAGAAAGCATGCTAAGGAGGGTGAGGACAAGCAAGCTTCGTGCAGAGTGGCTTGCTTCGCTTAGGAGGTCGCGGGTGGCAAGCATCGCCTGGATCTTGTCTCTGGGGCATGCTGGTGTGCTAGTGAATGAACAGGCGGACAGTTTGGCTGGCTTGACAAAACGTGGTGGAGTATTGATGCATGACAAGGCAGACGTGATTGCGGCTTTGTGAGAGTACGTGTACACCTCGGAGGAGCAAATAGATCACCATGGTCTGTCAAGAATGAGACAGCGAGGGGTGACGAGGGGATCTGTCTGACGCTCGACACTCAGAGGAAATGAGAGAGACATATAATCAGATTGCTACTGTTACTATTAGTGTTGGAACTCTTCGCTGGCTGCTGAGGATAGGGACGGAGCGCTTATGGGAATGCCCCGAATGCTGTGATATCGATTCCTAAATCAATCAATCAATCGTTCTCTTGGAATAAGACCATTTTCTATTGGTTAAGCTTATGTGTGTGTGTGTGATAATCTACATCCGCGATACTATTGTAAACCATTATGTGATCTTACTATATTTATTGACGTTGTAACAAGTCCAATTTACCATTACTGTATCCGTTCCTTACCCAATATGCACAACAATCACCTTTGGATTGATAAGACTGTGAAGACCATGGTAAAACCATGGACGGTGCTTTGGTGGTTGCCTAGTCACAGGACTATCATTTAGAGCCGGTGGAGACTTCTCCTAGAATGGTTTGGGTTGAGCGTGAAATCGAAAGACCATCATCTCGGGTTCGATATTTCAATCGTATTAAGTTCGATCACCACACTCCGCGCCGGTTCGTGTACCGACGTCAGGTTCGCCTCACCCCGCGCTGCCCGACCACAGAATCACCTGCCCTGGTAGCCCGGGAGACTCAGTGGACCGGAAGTACCGAAAACCCCGCGCGAGATTCGAATAAGTAGGTCAAAAACAGGAGCCGCTTTTTGACGTAACGGCGTAGGAGCTATACTTTTTATATAGTAATATATGACGTCACCGCAAAGGATCGCTCCTGATTTCCGCGTCAAATAGAACACCACGTACTACTCTTGGTGAGAACTATCAAGATCAAGGGGAAGAGAATAAAGGGTACGACAGAGAAGTAAATATATGGATGACTTGACAACGTGGTATGGTCGAGACAAGAACAATGAACTGATCCACGACTCTGGTGATCGAATGAAATGGCGAATCATGGCCGCCCACGCTTACCAGCATGGCACATGATGGATGGAGATATTAAAGAGCAGAGGAAAAAGCACACACCACTGTTTAACCCTGTATTGACTTTGAAAATCTGATATACCTTCGTGTGTTCTTATTGCACTATGGATCGAGTGGTGTATCGCTATTGTGTTTTCTAGCAATTGTCCTTGTATCCCGTAGTCTTCAGGGAGGGTCAATAATTTGTATATATCTACTCTATCGAAAGCTTTTTCCTGATCTATAAACACATTATTCAGCTGGTCACTATATTCGATGGTTTTTTCACATATTTGTCTTACTATGAATAGTGCATCAATGCAACTTATTTTAACCGTTCCTGAAACCAAATTGTACTTCACTTAACTGTTGTTCAACTATGGGTATAGCTCTTTGTTCCAATAGTTTTGTGTACATTTCCCCTATATGACCCAGGAGTGATAAACCTATGTGTGTTTCGGACTCTCTCATATTGCCTTTCTTTGTCCATAATGGTACTATTACTGCCTGTTGCCAATCGTCTGGGACCTTTCTTTCTTTCCACGCTGTAGTAAAAAAGTCTTGTCAGTTGTGTAACTCCTGTTTTCCCACATACCTGAATAGCTTCTGTGGTTATTTCATCTAGACCCGGTGCGTTGTCTTTAGGACTTTTTGTAAAACTGATTTGACTTCTGCAGGGTTGAAGTTTGGTTATTGTTGTCCACAGCCTTTAGGCACAAAAGTTAGGCATTCTATGCTATTATGTGTGGGATTTGTTGTGGATTCAATAATGGTATACCTCTTTTGACTTTTATGATGGTTGTTGGGTTGTAGCATGCACCTGTTTCTCATATTATTGACACGTTTATAAAATTGTCGTGAGTAGTCTTTGCTAAGAGTCGCGATCTATTCACAATATATTCTCCAGGATTCATCTTTAGATGCTCTAATTGTTCGTTTGGTATTTAGACTTGCTATTCTGTCAGTAACATAGTCTTATTGAGATTTAGTTGTGATCCATTTTTTGAACGCATGCACAAAAAGTGCCCCTAACAGCAAAGACTTTCTAAAGACAGCCCATATAGATGCTTTGCCAACATCTCATGAATATTATTGAATAAGTAACCCACTTAATGTGTAATGGAATAGTTGATGTATAACTTTCCAGGAAGAAAGGACACATCCACCTTATGCAGTGGCAAAACCTAACATGAAAGTTACAAGTATTTCTAACTATGACTTTCTAAGGAGACAGCAATAAACACATGACATTTCAATTGTTGCGCCTAGTCAGCCAGTAAACCCAACATCTTGTTTAACGACAAATAAAAGTGTTTAAATTAAAAGAAATGAGTACTACTTACAAATAATTTCTTTGAAAGATCTTAAATATTAAAGAATTCTCGTAAAACTAAGGGAGTATTTAATCTGGCTAAATACTGATGGTGGTGTTTACTACACCCTAGTGTGTACTCCATCCTCTACCATGCCAAGTTGGGATTTTCCGTTCAACCAGTTATAAGACAAAGGTGGCATTTCTCAAACTCCCCGGTACTTTCAGAGGCATCATACAGAGTAGATCCAGGCAGAGTAGACCCAGACAGAATAGACCCAGACAGAGTAGACCTAGTCATAGTAGACCCAGACAGAGTAGATCCAGACAGAGTAGATCCAGACAGAGTCGACCCTAACAGAGTAGATCCAGACAGAATAGACAAAGACAGAGTAGACACTGACAGAGAATACCCAGACAGAGTAGAACAAGACAGAGCAGACCCAGACAAATAGACCCAGAGAAGACCCAGGCAGAGTAGACCCAGACAGAGTCGACACTGAAAGTGTAGACTCAGACAGAGTAGATCCAGACAGAGTAGACACAGGCAAAGTAAACCCAGACAGAGCAGACATAAACAGAGTAGACGTAGACAGAGTAGTAAAAGTTATTACCCAGACAAGATTTGTTACCCAGACATAGTAGACCCGGACAGAGTATACCCAGACAGAGTATACCCAGACAGAATATACCCAGACAAGATTTGTAACCCAGACATAGTAGACTCGGACAGAGTATACCCAGACAGAGTATACCCAGACAGAGTATACCCAGACAGAGTATACCTAGAGTAGACCCAGACAGAGTATACCCAGACAAGATTTGTTACCCAGACATAGTAGACCTGGACAGAGTATACCCAGACAGAGTATACCCAGACAGAGTATACCCAGACAGAGTATACCCAGATAGAGTAGATCCAGAGTATACCAAGTCAGAGTAGACTTAGAGTATACCCTGACAATGCTGACCCAGACAGAGTAGACACAGACAGAGTAGACGTAGACAGAGTAGTACAAGTTAAACTGCATGGAACGCCTTTCGCTTGAGCCCTAACTGCATAACAAGAAGATAACAGGAAGATTAAAAAATACATAAATTCCCCGAACTGACAAAGACAACTAAAACTACAGAACATACACAAGTTGTTGAGAAACAATTGATAACATCGACGGTACGTCCGGATTAAACGAACTAAACAAATGTGAGGAAAATAGATCGGATGGTGCAAGAAACGTTAGCTTAAAAACACCTCAATCAAACACATGGATTCAGAATCATGCGAGCTTGACGAGGAACAATTCAGGCGATGGAACCAGAAATCAGATCGATTATATATCGATGTAACATCGCTTTTAGAAATCTTTCAGATAATCAAAATCAATGTCAGAGGCAGACTGTGGTAGTGATCGTTATTCCGGCCGTGTGCTGTCGAGAGTGTCGTTGAAAATGCTTAACAGATCAAAATCAATGCCAAATATTCAGATAAATATTAATAACTCTCGAGAACATTCGGATACCGTTCAGTATATCTGCGAGAAATAAATGCGATATGCTTGAATGACCCAGTCCAATAGACGAGCGATGTCATAAATTCAATACGTTTTGAGATATTAATGGAAGAACACTCCCCCAACTAAAACAAAATGGAGCATTGAAAAAAAAAAAAAAAAATAAACGAAAAAAACAAAAACAAAAACGAATCGCACAAGAAAGTTTAGATATCATAGAATCAAGAAGGATAGAAAAGTGTGATGACAAGAAATATCACAAATGAAATTCAATTTAATCAAGAAGAAACTGAATGAGGCTTAAGAGATCGCCCAAAGAGCAATGCAAAGAAATTGAAAATTGAAAACATCAGGAACAACGATAATAAAGCTGCGTACAAGAAAATAAAGGGGCAGATCGGGAAAACGCAATATTACCAGGGTGTATCAAGTCACAGAACAGACATATTCTAATGAACAAATTGTAGATGTTATTTTTTGTTTATAGATGTAGAATCTTATGGTAGGTCTACATGGCCGAATGGGTAAGAACGCGTGTTTTTAAACATCCGTTGTGCTGATGTCAAGGTAAGCGGTTCAACCCCTACACCGGACAGCTGGACTTAAATGTTGACCTCTTGTCCTTGACTTGGGGACGTAAATTACAAGTACTTCTGAAGTCGGAGTGGGTTCGCCTGATGGCGAGGGACTCTGTTAGTAGGGAAATCTAATCCACACGCAAAATTCAGTCCATCACTACTATAAATTGTGTGTATGGACTACGCTCGAGTTGAACGCGAGCGAGCGCAAAAAAAATTATCTTGTATATATATGTAAATCTTATGTAGATGGTTTGAAGTAAAAGTATATGTAAATCTGATGTAGATAGTTTTATGTAGATATATATGTAAATCTGATGTCGATAGTTTTATGTAGATGTATATGTACATTTTATGTAGGTGGCTTCATGTAGATATATATGTAAATCTCATGTAGATAGTCATAATACATCGAATTATTATTTGATATAACAGAGGTGATACACCAAACATAAATAAAACAATATGACAGTCCCCTCCTCACTGAACCTTGGGGTCGACAATGCTAAATAGAATAGGGTTTCACGATCGGATATTTTTGTTTGGTAGAAATATTAGATGTAAGGGAGAATTTGGCGTAGAGGAATTAACATTGATCCTGAATACAATATATGATACAAGACAGACTCCTCACACATCGGCAGATTAGTTTCCATCACAGGATGTACAGCACCAGAAATTGGATTCATATTGCATGGCCATATCGGTTCAAAGAGTCACTGCAGCAAACTGTGTGTGCATTGACGCATCATGTTATTCTAAGCACCTGTACCCTGCCATTGTCTTCCTTATTTTATGACATCATCGAGAGAGGAACACAGACGTGACCCATGACGCCGGTGATCCATCGTGTGAGATGGCAAACCATGACACCCCGTGTATATACCACTCTTTTTCTTATTTTCGAGAAATGCACAGTGTAGAAACATATGAAGAACTAGTGGATGTTCAGAAAGAAAAGGACAATATTAGTGAACCAATTCAAGCAATTATAATTAATAGAAGACATAACATACGGAAGAACTGTATTATGATGTAATAGTAGTCACAAGCCGGTCTCCGAGGCTAAGGTCTTGCGGACACAATCCGTGAGCCTGCTTACCGCGTCGCGCTGGGTTTTAACGTGTTGGCATGGGAGCCGGTCGTTCAGAAGGCAATGGCAAACTACTGAACGTAAACTTGCCAAGACATCAACAACAGCAGTAAAATGCTGGCGTTGACAGCGATGTTCTGTAAATAGGATATGCAAATTTAAAAAACAAAAGTAGTCACAAACATTGAAGATCACGGTGAAGAAGCATAAACCTTGAACCTTGCTGCAATAAGTTCATTCTTCCTATAATCCGTGCTAAGTGGCGCTGGTCATCATGTCTATTGACTACCCTCTGTCTCGCATGCTGCTAATCAATTCTGATACTGATGCTCCTCCATGACATGATGTCAGACTGTCCAGCATCCTCTCTCTTGGTCTCTCCCTGCCTCCCTTCTTCTCCAACTTTCCCGTTGTGATGACATAATGCTCTTCCCGTGACATGCCCAAAGAGTGTGTCTTCTACTGTAGACAGTATTCTTATTGAGTTAACCTTTTTTAAGACATCTGCATTGCTCTTTCTTTCCGTCCACATTGTTTTCACCGTTCTTCTCTGCAGCCTCCGCATAATTCCTCACTTGTCTGCTAATTGTCCACGATTCGCTTCCGTATATTAGGGTTGGCTCATTATAGGTCTTAAGAATTCTTTTCTTCTCCTGAAATTACAAAGATAAATTGCACAGAATATTCTTCATCTTATGAAATGCTGCTCATGCTTGAGCTATTATTCTACATATAACTTTCTGAATATATCATTCATCTGCTGTTGTTAAAGTACCCAACTATTTAAATATATTGACGTGTTTCAGTCTGGTTCCATCCACTTAGATGTTGCATATTGGTATTCACGTTTTCTTTGTAGTAACTATTATTTGTGTTATTCAGACTAAGTCCTTTAATTCTAAGTTCTAAGGACTAGGTCCTTTCTGTTGCAATTATATCTACCATTTCTTGTATGCGCATTTTATTTAATGCGACTAAAACACCACTCTGATTTACATGAGCCGAGCCGAACTGGACTTAGAACCGACATCCCTGCACTCATTACATTCCCATACGCGCTCCGTCCTCTCGTTCAACAGCCAGCGAAGAGTCATACTACTAATCGTTCCCACCACTATCTGATTGAAAGTTCTTGTCTTCCCTCTCAGTTTTGAGATTCTTACAGAACCCCTGCCGATCCCCCGCATAGCACCAATCAAGTGAAAGCACCCGGACCAGATGCAGTAGTGTAGTGGGTAGCGTACAGGCCCAGTGCTCATGGACTAAAACAGCCATCAAGGCGGGCAGTACAAAAAAAAAACCTAGCCTGCCAGATGGCCCCCGACTACAAGTTGCTACCAGGACGTTGTCTATGAAGTAAAGACAACATTAGCCTAGATCAGTGGTTCTCAGTGGGAATTCCCCCTCCATTTTAGGGTTTCCAGGGAGGAAAAGGGGGGGGGGGAATTAAGATTATTTCTAGATTGCGTTAATACAAGAACCGATTGCTTAATATTGTTTTTCCCTTCATAATTTACGGTTCTCTATGTCTCACCCTTCTAAAATTCATATTATAACATAAGCAGATCCGCAAATCACGTTTTATGTAGATGTCTTGACTTGTTTTAGTATGTGCTATTAAATTTAGCTTCAATTATTACGTATACTGTGTAGGGGCAGGGGGAAATTTTTAGGGAGGAAATACGAAGGCGGGGGGGTGGGGTGACGTTCTGAAAATATGGTGGGGGAGGGAATTACTTTCTAAAAATATGATGAAGGGGGGCACGGGCCAAAAAAGTTGAGAACCACTGGTCTAGTTGAAACTGACGGCTTGGGAGAACTGTGGTCGAGATGGTGACACAGTTGTGAACAGATATATGTGTTGTTTCATCAGTTCCGCAGTCAGAACCAGTCAGTCTCTCTCCTCTTCAAATTAGTTCGTCGTGTGACCCTTTGTTGGGATTTGGTTATTTGTAATCTCTGTGTCAGGTTGCCATAACTTGTGACATCTGAATTGTGTGATTTTATTCTTCTCAAATTTCTTGTCCATATGGTTGTAGCTTTGTTCTTTGTTGGTCTTTGATAGAGTGTAGTTTCAGCTTCGTTCTCTGTTGGTCTATCATAGAGTAGTTAGTTAGTTAGTTAGTCGACAGATCATCCTCATTGCACATCGAACCATTCAGTCCATAAGTGCTCGGATCCCCTCCTCAGCCAGCAGCCCAACTACAACGCCCAAGAGGGAAACAATAACCCTTCGGATCTCTGAAGGAGGCACAGAATACCCAGTTAGCAAGGAGGAACTCAAGCGCGAGGAATTCAGAAGGCGCTGGGAAGAAAAAGAAAAGAAGAAGCCTAAGAAACTCCGGGGGAAACCGATGGCATACCCAGTCTTACACTACGACTGTGAGAACGACTTCGAGTACTATATAGATGACGGTAAAATCGTTCCATGGCTGACCACGGAGGAAGAAAACTTAAGGCAGCAGATACTCAAACGCGACAGTGAAAACGGGCGCAAGGAGGAAAATGAAAACGTCGAAAAGCTCCTACAGAAAATACACAAAAAAGGAGACAAAATGACCAAATAAAAAAGTCCTTATAAGGACTATAGCATAAGGAGCCTACACAAACAAAGAAAACCACAAGAACAGACGAGCACAAAGGATAGCCGCCGACCGATCTCCCAGCTGACGTCACAGACACAAACGCTACATAACCAGTCCGAGATAAGACTCAAAAGACAAGAATTAGGGTGAATAAACCCACAAAAACCACGGCTCTCAACAATAACCGACGCTGACGAAGCAGGTTAGACGAGACCGAATTTGGAATTTTTGTTTTTGGAATTGGAATTGGAATTGGAACTCAGCAAATCCCACAGCGTGTAGCGGCTAACGACACCAGTTCTGTGCTGGTTTATCAATCTTCTTTAGCTTCCTGCGTAGTGTTCTTGTTTGGCCACCCCTCTTTTAATTTGCTGTTCTCACAGTCTGGCCATGGTTGTAGATTCACAGTCATCACTTGGTTCACGCAAAAGTCTTACTTCTCGTAGAGCATTCAGAATGTCAGCCTGGTCCATGGCGCGTCCGCCCTCCACAGTAGCCTCACCTGCGAGCTTGTCAGCCCGCTCATTTCCTTGTACTCCCGCATGCCCTGGCACGAAGATGAAACTAATCTTTGCCAGCCGAGACTGCTCCAGAGACAGCAACCATTCTCTTCGGATCCACCCCACCTCAATCCTCTTGATCATGTTCATTGAGTCACTATGGAAACATGCCCTAGTGAATGTCTGTGTCTCGAGCCATGTTACTGCTTTACTTACTGCCATGACTTCCATAGTCAGGTTACTTGTGGTTTCAGTGAAAGAACCAGAGTCCTCCTTCACAATTCTCCCTCCGGCCCGAGCCGTAAAGGCTCATGAGCTTCTCACATGTCGGACGACCGACCCATCTGTGTAGATGACAGCATCACTGTCTAGCGAATTCTCGAAAATCAGCGCTTGTACTTCAGCCTCCACAGAAGCCGGATTTTCTAGTATGCATTTTCTATCTAGTTGGATGAAAACTGAAAAGGATGTGCAGAAATCTGTTGGCACTGGTACCCACTCCTCGCTAGGTTCTAAGTCCTCAAGTGAACACCTATTGAAGAATGTCTTCGGCTTGCCCCACCCACGACCGTCCTCTTTTTAACCTGCTGCCCTTCACCTTCATAATTTCACTATGCAGTGGATGTTGTGTGTTTGCGTTAACTCTGAGGTAGGCGCGTGCTCTGCAAACTTGTATTCTGTCTTCAATGGTTTGAAAATCAAGAAGGTAGCGCATCGCCCTGCATGCTGTATCTCTTGTACATCCAAGAATAATGCGCATAGCTTCATTCTGTATCCCTTCCATCCTTTTTATCTGCTTACGGCTGAGAGTCAGGATTGCCATTGCATACTCAAAAACAGACATGACTAGCCCCTCGTACAGAAGACATAGATGGCGCTGCTCACAGTTTGCTGCCGCCATCACCCGCATCGCAGCCAAACCCCGCTTGGCCTTTGTTATCACCTGGTCTATGTGCTCCTTATAAGCAAGACTTTGATCAAACCGTATCCCCAGTTAATTCATTGCCTGCGTTCTTTCCACCGTCTGTGAACACAGCTTTACAGTTGGTGTTGGAGTGTTGACAATATGATTATTCAACGAGAACCAAGTCACTGTTGCCTTTGTTGGGTTGACCATTGCCCCAGCTTCATCACACCAAGTACTTATGCGATTGAGTTCGGTTTGTAGTTCCACGGCAACCTGATCTCTATCCTTAACCTGACGATACACTAACACATCATCGGCATATGACCATGTCCTACCAGGTCCAATGATCTGCTCACTGGTGATTCTCACTGTGTAGGCGTTGAACAGTACCGGAGATAATGGTGATCCCTATGATAGGCCAGGATATATTGTTGTTGGTTCCGAAGTCCACAGGCATAATCCTTTCAGCTGATGGGGTTCAGTAGTGAAATCTTGCATAATCTGGCCACAGCAAGCTTGTCGTTTGTGATCTCCCTCCGTCCTATGTAAATCCATAACTGATCCAACAATATCCTCGTGTCAAAAGGAATACTGTTTACACCATGGTCCCATGATGCAAATACAACTGGGGTGTTCCTCTTTCTGAGTCGGGTGCAATAATCTTCTCTCCTTGGTGTCGCGGTTTCCTCCCTTGATAATTCCTCAACGTGCTGGGTTTCTCTGCATTATAGTCCCTTGTGGAATCCGTGCTAGAAATTGGTAAATTACTGTGCCAAGTTGTCCAACCCTGAGAAACCAATATGTTTTTTGAGGTCTGTAAAATTGTGTTACTTATTAGTACATTATCCATAAATAGCTGATCCAATCCTATCACATCCTCGGGATTGAATAGTATATAAAGTTCTAAGAGTATCGGTTCCCAACCTGTCGTGGCTTGTTTTACTACAGGTTCTGTTAGCTGGGATTCCCTGATAAATTCAGCTATAAAGATGCTAGGGGTTTCTTCCTGCGTCGTGTGCCAAGAATTTTCATCTTCAGTAACTACAGACAATGTTGTCTGTACAAAATGAGTCTATACTTTGACTCATAACAGAGAGGAGTTTACTAATTCTGACCTGGGAGAGGGTTTTACTAGCACTGGTGTGGGAGAAGACTCGAAAACATATGGAGATTTGTGTGCAATGAAAGTGATTCTTAAGCAAGAGCTTATCAAAATCATCGTTCCCAAATCAGGCTCTGTGATATCACAGCTATGTTTGTCTGCCTGTTACTCTGTCTGTCCAGTCTTCCGACCGCTGGCCTGCTGGACACGTAGGTCAATAAGTCTGCCTATTACTCGTTAGCCTTTTGGCTATCCCCGTGAATTGACAGGTCTGTCTATATTAGTCATTATTTGCAAACATAATATTACAATTGTGGAACATTAAACGTCTACAAACTACAATTGTGGAACACTGAACGTCTATAAACTACAATTGTGGAACATTAAACGTCTACAAACTACAATTGTGGAACACTGAACGTCTATAAACTACAATTGTGGAACATTAAACGTCTACAAACTACAATTGTGGAACACTGAACGTCTACTAGCTGCAATTGTGAGACATTGAACGTCTATAAACTGCAATTGTGGGATATTGAACGTCTGTAAACTGTAATTGTGGGATATTGAACGTCTGTAAACTGCATTTGTGTGACATTGTACGTCTATAAACGGCAATTGTGGGATATTTAACGTCTATAAACTGCAAGTGTGGGACATTGAACGTCTATAAACGGCAATTGTGGGATATTTAACGTCTATAAACAGTAATTGTAGGGCATTGAACGTCTATAAACTGCATTTGTGTGACATTGAACGTCTAAACTTCAGGAGTTGGAGAAACACTGTGCCTCGTCATAGTATAATTGTTACTATTTCGTGACCGAATCCCAAGGGCCTGTGAGTGTCCAGCCTGAATTGTTGGTTTCAGTTGAATCAGGATGTAGCTAGTCTTTCAGCTGCCACCATCGATCACTGCACGGAAGGCTTTTTATGAATGCATTTGACAAAACACAAGAGGCTGTCTGGCTGGCGTGAAGTGTTCCCAGGAGATGACGGAATCGGCACGATTTGGACTAGTAGTGTTTCAGTTAGTGGTGCAACAGCTGACTGTTTGATTTCACCTCATTCAGATATAAGATATAGGTAAAAAAAGAGAACGCATTTCAAACAGAAGCAGACTTGACAACAGAAAGAAGAACCAAAGCAATCATGGTATTTCGACAAATGGTACAATAATTATTTTGTATTTAAGGTGCAGCCTAGACTCTGGAAGTGAGGCAGTACGACAGCATCATCGGATAAGTAACTCAATAATGTACTCGTAGTAATGATTTAGTAACGCGCATTTGCCAGGAGAGAAATTATTGCTGGCGCTTTTGCCAGGAGATAAATTATTGTTGGTGCGCATTTGAGAGCGCAAAAGTAAAATTCAATAAAGGAACAAATATTGCATTCCACACACAGGGATGCCTTCTTCTTTATTTTCTTCTGCTTCTTCTTCTTGAGCACTGAATATAAACATCTACTGTCACAGTCCTGCGTTACTCGCATTCAGGCAACGTCATCCGTACGTCAAATATAACTTCAGCTCGTACAGATGTTTTACACGGATTTTATTTCAGGCAAGCCTGACACTCGTACATTCGCGACAAGGCGTTATCTGCCTGTCAAATCAATACACTGATCGTCACTCGTCACACAATATATATACACACATCATCAAACATGATCACTCTCTCTTTAAGATCGCATGCGTTCACAACAATAGATAATGGCTTCAGAAAAACACCACGTCCAGTCGGAAAGCCGTCTTGTCGCTGTCTGAAGCAGTTCAGTCTGTCGCTTGCCTACGTGGTCAAAATCCCTCGTGCGGTCAGCAACTCTGCGTGTTGTTCTCTTTGCACGTAGTGCTGTCGTCTTAGTACAGGTCATCCCCTAAAGTCTTATTATAGTTTACGTCGTCACGGTATTCCCCGTGACCTAATGTACCCATCCCCTGTTCCCGGGGTTGGTCCCTCTGTTGTCCGAACTATGACACGTTAGTGTCCCCATCCGAGTCTGGTCTTATAACTGTCCTTAAGTCCTAGCTTGGGTGCTGTCTCTATTCTGTCTATACCTTTATAGAGGTCCTGTCTCTCTGCCCTCTCCGTCCTTGCCCCTCTTCTGTCACTAGTCTGTCCTAATGGAATCTAAGACCTTGACATCTACATATGTTATGGTTCAAAAAGTTCACATATCTGAAGATTCACAACAGTCTTTCTTCTGAATTACACTGAAATCACTATCTGACACTGATATTCCACATAACACATTGATGAAACATGATGCGAAGATCTCGCAACTGCAAAGTTAGAAAAGCCAGGAAGTTTATTAACAGAATCTCCATCATCCGTGTTACGTTGTTGTAGTCGAATATTCAAAAGTTCAACCTGGACCATATGATAATGTGTTCAAGCCGAACACCGACACTTCAACATACCTTTCACCATGTGCGACTCATTGTTCTTGTCGATGATCGATTATCATAACTTCCATCACGTGCGTTACATGTGTTCTTGTCCAATATCTAAACACGAACACAATTTCAAACAAGTGTGATCCATTGTTCTAGTCAACTGTCAGAACATCAATATAATATCCACCTTTTGTGATACATTATTCCTATATGTCACAATGGCTTTGTCACAAAAATCCTGCTCTGAATACAACAATTTCTGCTGGATTCTTCATTGGGTCTAGGCAACTCTCTCTCTCTCTCTCTCTCTCTCTCTCTCTCTCTCTCTTTCTCTCTCTCTTTCTCTCTCTCTCTTTCTTTCTTTCTCTGTTTTTTTTTCTCTCTATCTGTCTTTCTCACACACACAATATTCTTCACCCATCATGCTTGTTATTATGAAATGTTCCAGCGATCCTCACTCAGGCGAAACAGAAGGCGCCAAGAGTGTGCCCAACCATTCCATTCACTTAGGGGGTGTTATTTTATAGACTAGCCACTGCTGCTGGCGTATATTCATCACATCAAATGCGATATTTCTTGTCTTCTAAACCAACTGTGACTTGTATTTTCATAGTCATGTAATTAACTTTGTTTTCTCCACTTTAAATCTCTCTCTCTAACTCTCCCCCTTCCCCCCTCTCTCTCTCCCTTTTTCTCTCGATCTCCTGTCCACTTTCTACCTCCCCCTTCTTTATCTCTCTCACGCCTCCCTCTCTATCTAACCCTCTTCCTCTCATTCTGGCTGCCTCGTTCTATCACTTTCCCCACCTCTTTCTCCCACACTCTCTTTCTCTCTATCTATCTCCCTCTTTCTTTCTCTCTGCCCCTCTCCTCTCTATCTCTCACCCCCCCCCCCCATGATGGAGCGCAACATATACTTGTTTCACATGTATATGTGAAATGTTGAGACTTCAATGAAGCAGAGAACACATGTGATCCAGGTGTATGTGTAAAATAAATGTCTTATTAAATGTGCATGTGTAGCACTTAACCACATGTTTTGTTCTGTGACCAGGTTTGTCCCGCTACACCAAGACTGTGGAGAACACGGAGAACTCTGTGATCTTTGATGAGGTATGTGCCTTTACACTATAACATGTGAAGGTAGCACGTAGCTGAGTTTTTCTCGTGTAAACAACTTGTCTTTTGTGTCAACTGGAAATATTATAGTTGAGTGTAGCGTGTTGCTGCTTAATCAGCAATTGGTAATATTTATTGTCTGAAAATTGTTGTTCTGATGGCAAATTAATAAAATGCTTCATGAATGTGTTCAGTGTTACATAGACATTAACTCCTGTAACTGAGTAAAATTCATGGGAGTACCTCTGGGCAAAGAGTATAGTGTTCGGTGAAATAGGCTGACAGAAACGGAGGTCTAACAACTGAGATGTGAAAATGTCGACAAAGATAATTCAAATGGTGTGCACCGACTGCCACGTGCATCGTGGAGAGGCGTCTGGAAGGGGATTCTCAAGCAGTAAGGGTGATGTATAGACTTGCGATAGCTAGAGTCGAGCCTACAGGTCTGAAACCTCAGGGATGAAGATGAGATGGCTTTGATCACTGCGGATTTGAGGTGGTCAAAAGTAACTCGAGTCACCAGAGCAACCATAGATGTGATCCTCAGTCCGTATCGCGTAAAGTTCAAAACGGACTGTTGTGCCATGAATGGGTGCCGCAAATAGACTCCTGACTCTTACAAAAACATATGTCGATAAATGTCCGGGTCACAATGATAGTGAGAGAACAGATCTGTTGGTTTCAGAGGCGCCAGTACCTGGAGAATCACACAATGGACACGAGATACATGTATCAAGGCTACTTATGGAGAGATTATAAGAAAAATAGGACAAACGAAAGCTTTATTTGGAAAATGAAAAGCATCTTCTGCAATAAGTCACTATAATTAAATGTCAGTAAAAGAGTACGAACATTTTATATATAATTTGATTTGGGGTATGACAATGAATCGGAGAGCGTGAATAAAGAAAATAAGAAGAGCTTGAAAGCAACGATGTTGTTGTTCATGAGACGACTGTTACGGGCAGCTAACAGCGATTGCCTGGGAGAGGTTAGTGACAGTAAACATAATTATAGGAAAGAGACAAACATCTTTCTTTGGTTTTGCAATGAGAGGAGAAACACTGGAACATTTCGTGATGACTGGAAGGATGCAATGAGAGGAGAAACACTGGAACATTTCGTGATGACTGGAAGGATGCAATGAGAGGAGAAACACTGGAACATTTCGTGATGACTGGAAGGATGCAATGAGAGGAGAAACACTGGAACATTTCGTGATGACTGGAAGGATGCAATGAGAGGAGAAACACTGGAACATTTCGTGATGACTGGAAGGATGCAATGAGAGGAGAAACACTGGAACATTTCGTGATGACTGGAAGGATGCAATGAGAGGAGAAACACTGGAACATTTCGTGATGACTGGAAGGATGCAATGAGAGGAGAAACACTGGAACATTTCGTGATGACCGGAAGGATGCAATGAGAGGAGAAACACTGGAACATTTCGTGATGACCGGAAGGATGCAATGAGAGGAGAAACACTGGAACATTTCGTGATGACCGGAAGGATGCAATGAGAGGAGAAACACTGGAACATTTCGTGATGACTGGAAGGATGCAATGAGAGGAGAAACACTGGAACATTTCGTGATGACTGGAAGGATGCAATGAGAGGAGAAACACTGGAACATTTCGTGATGACCGGAAGGATGCAATGAGAGGAGAAACACTGGAACATTTCGTGATGACCGGAAGGATGCAATGAGAGGAGAAACACTGGAACATTTCGTGATGACCGGAAGGATGCAATGAGAGGAGAAACACTGGAACATTTCGTGATGACCGGAAGGATGCAATGAGAGGAGAAACACTGGAACATTTCGTGATGACCGGAAGGATGCAATGAGAGGAGAAACACTGGAACATTTCGTGATGACCGGAAGGATGCAATGAGAGGAGAAACACTGGAACATTTCGTGATGACCGGAAGGATGCAATGAGAGGAGAAACACTGGAACATTTCGTGATGACCGGAAGGATGCAATGAGAGGAGAAACACTGGAACATTTCGTGATGACCGGAAGGATGCAATGAGAGGAGAAACACTGGAACATTTCGTGATGACTGGAAGGATGCAATGAGAGGAGAAACACTGGAACATTTCGTGATGACTGGAAGGATGCAATGAGAGGAGAAACACTGGAACATTTCGTGATGACTGGAAGGATGCAATGAGAGGAGAAACACTGGAACATTTCGTGATGACTGGAAGGATGCAATGAGAGGAGAAACACTGGAACATTTCGTGATGACTGGAAGGATGCAATGAGAGGAGAAACACTGGAACATTTCGTGATGACTGGAAGGATGCAATGAGAGGAGAAACACTGGAACATTTCGTGATGACCGGAAGGATGCAATGAGAGGAGAAACACTGGAACATTTCGTGATGACCGGAAGGATGCAATGAGAGGAGAAACACTGGAACATTTCGTGATGACCGGAAGGATGCAATGAGAGGAGAAACACTGGAACATTTCGTGATGACCGGAAGGATGCAATGAGAGGAGAAACACTGGAACATTTCGTGATGACTGGAAGGATGCAATGAGAGGAGAAACACTGGAACATTTCGTGATGACTGGAAGGATGCAATGAGAGGAGAAACACTGGAACATTTCGTGATGACCGGAAGGATGCAATGAGAGGAGAAACACTGGAACATTTCGTGATGACCGGAAGGATGCAATGAGAGGAGAAACACTGGAACATTTCGTGATGACCGGAAGGATGCAATGAGAGGAGAAACACTGGAACATTTCGTGATGACCGGAAGGATGCAATGAGAGGAGAAACACTGGAACATTTCGTGATGACCGGAAGGATGCAATGAGAGGAGAAACACTGGAACATTTCGTGATGACTGGAAGGATGCAATGAGAGGAGAAACACTGGAACATTTCGTGATGACTGGAAGGATGCAATGAGAGGAGAAACACTGGAACATTTCGTGATGACTGGAAGGATGCAATGAGAGGAGAAACACTGGAACATTTCGTGATGACCGGAAGGATGCAATGAGAGGAGAAACACTGGAACATTTCGTGATGACCGGAAGGATGCAATGAGAGGAGAAACACTGGAACATTTCGTGATGACCGGAAGGATGCAATGAGAGGAGAAACACTGGAACATTTCGTGATGACCGGAAGGATGCAATGAGAGGAGAAACACTGGAACATTTCGTGATGACCGGAAGGATGCAATGAGAGGAGAAACACTGGAACATTTCGTGATGACCGGAAGGATGCAATGAGAGGAGAAACACTGGAACATTTCGTGATGACTGGAAGGATGCAATGAGAGGAGAAACACTGGAACATTTCGTGATGACTGGAAGGATGCAATGAGAGGAGAAACACTGGAACATTTCGTGATGACTGGAAGGATGCAATGAGAGGAGAAACACTGGAACATTTCGTGATGACTGGAAGGATGCAATGAGAGGAGAAACACTGGAACATTTCGTGATGACTGGAAGGATGCAATGAGAGGAGAAACACTGGAACATTTCGTGATGACTGGAAGGATGCAATGAGAGGAGAAACACTGGACCATTTCGTGATGACTGGAAGGATGCAATGAGAGGAGAAACACTGGAACATTTCGTGATGACTGGAAGGATGCAATGAGAGGAGAAACACTGGAACATTTCGTGATGACTGGAAGGATGCAATGAGAGGAGAAACACTGGAACATTTCGTGATGACTGGAAGGATGCAATGAGAGGAGAAACACTGGAACATTTCGTGATGACTGGAAGGATGCAATGAGAGGAGAAACACTGGAACATTTCGTGATGACTGGAAGGATGCAATGAGAGGAGAAACACTGGAACATTTCGTGATGACTGGAAGGATGCAATGAGAGGAGAAACACTGGAACATTTCGTGATGACTGGAAGGATGCAATGAGAGGAGAAACACTGGAACATTTCGTGATGACTGGAAGGATGCAATGAGAGGAGAAACACTGGAACATTTCGTGATGACTGGAAGGATGCAATGAGAGGAGAAACACTGGAACATTTCGTCATGACTGGAAGGATGCAATGAGAGGAGAAACACTGGAACATTTCGTCATGACTGGAAGGATGCAATGAGAGGAGAAACACTGGAAAATTTCGTGATGACTGGAAGGATCAGTGGGAAAAAATAGAGGCAGACCGAGAGAAAATATGCTGGATGGACTGAGACGGTGACATAGAGAAATATCAGCAAAGTTGATCCATAACACTAAGGACCGAAATCTGTGGAGAGACATGACCGCCTACGCCATTTGGCAGTACACATGATGATAAGGATTATAAATTATGAAAGATTGCTAGGTGAAGATGCAATCGCAAATGAAACAACATGCTTCTGTGTGGGTTTAACATGAGTCCAGAAAGGAGGGGCACAGAAAGGGACGTGTTTACAACCAGTGTGTTATCGGAGCGATCACCTCTACACTTAATTCTGCTGAGCTAGAATGTGAGTTTGCCCGAAGTGCTAAGATGCCGATTCTTAATCAAAACTAAGAAACCTGGCTTCAGTGATATTGTTATGTTACAGAATGTTGAGTTAAATTGTTACATGGCATGTTCCTGTTAGAACATACGAGGTGGCTTCACATGAAAACCTTAAAAGAGTGATATAAATTACAATAATGAAGTCAGTGTCTTGTAAACTGTCATTCATCGGTGAATGAAGGTCCAGTATGGTGATGAATGTCTGTCCGTCCAGCAAGTGTATGAGTGGAGTAGGAAGTTTCAAAACGGCTTGACTTCTGTGACACGACCAGGTCAGGCACCCCAGAGTCGATTCGTTTACAAGAATCCAAGCATTTTTCCGCGCTGGGGGACTTGCATTGAACGCAGTGGTAACTATATTGAAAAATGATACAATTGTTCTTTACTTTTTCAGAATATAATCACTAAAAATATAAGGTTTTCATTTGAAGCCCTCTCTTACAATAATTTGTTTGCACGTCTTCCTGTCAAGCTTTGATTAAAATATGATCTTCTGCTCTAAGTGAGTAAATAAAATAATGCGCATGCACGTTTCCTGTCAAGCTTTGATTAAAATATGAACTTCTGCTCTAAGTGAGTAAATAAAATAATGCGCATGCACGTTTCCTGTCAAGCTTTGATTAAAATATGATCTTCTGCTCTAAGTGAGTAAATAAAATAATGCGCATGCACGTTTCCTGTCAAGCTTTGATTAAAATATGATCTTCTGCTCTAAGTGAGTAAATAAAATAATGTGCATGCACGTTTCCTGTCAAGCTGTGATTACAATCTGATCTTCTGCTCTAAGTGAGTAAATAAAATAATGCGCATGCACGTTTCCTGTCAAGCTTTGATTAAAATATGAACTTCTGCTCTAAGTGAGTAAATAAAATAATGCGCATGCACGTTTCCTGTCAAGCTTTGATTAAAATATGATCTTCTGCTCTAAGTGAGTAAATAAAATAATGCGCATGCACGTTTCCTGTCAAGCTTTGATTAAAATATGATCTTCTGCTCTAAGTGAGTAAATAAAATAATGTGCATGCACGTTTCCTGTCAAGCTGTGATTACAATCTGATCTTCTGCTCTAAGTGAGTAAATAAAATAATGTGCATGCACGTTTCCTGTCAAGCTGTGATTACAATCTGATCTTCTGCTCTAAGTGAGTAAATAAAATAATGCGCATGCACGTTTCCTGTCAAGCTTTGATTAAAATATGATCTTCTGCTCTAAGTGAGTAAATAAAATAATGCGCATGCACGTTTCCTGTCAAGCTTTGATTAAAATATGATCTTCTGCTCTAAGTGAGTAAATAAAATAATGTGCATGCACGTTTCCTGTCAAGCTGTGATTACAATCTGATCTTCTGCTCTAAGTGAGTAAAAAAAATAATGTGCATGCACGTTTCCTGTCAAGCTATGATTACAATATGATCTTCTCTAAGTGAATAAATAAAATAATGTGTATGTATGTCTTCCTGTCAAGCTATGATTACATCTGATCTTCTGCTCTAAGTGAGTAAATAAAATAATGTATATGCATGTCTTCCTGTCAAGCTGTGATTACAATCTGATATTCTTCTGAAAGTAAGTAAATAAAATAAAGGACCCTTTTACACGCCTGGGTTTGTGGTGCTAGATCCATGTTGTGTATAGACAAGTCGAGACTGCAAGGGTCATATAGTCGGCATCACAGCAGGCGCCTTTCCTTCCCAAGATATTTCCTGGTACCCTTTGTAGACTGAGTCGACCTGGGAGCCCTGGCTTATTGTAAATATTGTAGACTGAGTGGACCTGGGAGCCCTGGCTTATTATAAATATTGCAGACTGACTCGACCTGGGAGCCCTGGCTTATTGTAAATATTGTAGACTGACTCGATCTGGGAGCCCTGGCTTATTGTAAATATTGTAGACTGACTCGACCTGGGAGCCCTGGCTTATTGTAAATATTGTAGACTGACTCGACCTGGGAGCCCTGGCTTATTGTAAATATTGTAGACTGACTCGACCTGGGAGCCCTGGCTTATTGTAAATATTGTAGACTGACTCGACATGGGAGCCTTGGCTTATTGTAAATATTGTAGACTGACTCGACCTGGGAGCCCTGGCTTATTGTAAATATTGTAGACTGACTCGACCTGGGAGCCCTGGCTTATTGTAAATACTGTAGACTGACTCGACCTGGGAGCCCTGACTTATTGTAAATATTGTAGACTGACTCAACCTGGGAGCCCTGGCTTATTGTAAATATTGTAGACTGACTCGACTTGGGAGCCCTGGCTTATTGTAAATATTGTAGACTGACTCGACCTGGGAGCCCTGGCTTATTGTAAATATTGTAGACTGACTCGACCTGGGAGCCCTGGCTTATTGTAAATATTGTAGACTGACTCGACCTGGGAGCCCTGGCTTATTGTAAATATTGTAGACTGACTCGACCTGGGAGCCCTGGCTTATTGTAAATATTGTAGACTGACTCGACCTAGGAGCCCTGGCTTATTGTAAATATTGTAGACTGACTCGACCTACGAGCCCTGGCTTATTGTAAATATTGTAGACTGACTCGACCTGAGAGCCCTGGCTTATTGTAAATATTGTAGACTGACTCGACCTAGGAGCCCTGGCTTATTGTAAATATTGTAGACTGACTCGACCTGGGAGCCCTGGCTTATTGTAAATATTGTAGACTGACTCGACCTGGGAGCCCTGGCTTATTGTAAATATTGTAGACTGACTCGACCTGGGAGCCCTGGCTTTTTGTAAATATTGTAGACTGACTCGACCTGGGAGCCCTGGCTTATTGTAAATATTGTAGACTGACTCGAAATGGGAGCCCTGGCTTATTGTAAATATTGTAGACTGACTCGAAATGGGAGCCCTGGCTTATTGTAAATATTGTAGACTGACTCGACCTGGGAGCCCTGGCTTATTGTAAATATTGTAGACTGACTCGACCTGGGAGCCGTGGCTTATTGTAAATATTGTAGACGACTCGACCTGGGAGCCGTGGCTTATTGTAAATATTGTAGACTGACTCGACCTGGGAGCCGTGGCTTATTGTAAATATTGTAGACTGACTCGACCTGGGAGCCCTGGCTTATTGTAAATATTGTAGACTGACTCGACCTGGGAGCCCTGGCTTATTGTAAATATTGTAGACTGACTCGACCTGGGAGCCCTGGCTTATTGTAAATATTGTAGACTGACTCGACCTGGGAGCCCTGGCTTATTGTAAATATTAAAGATGCGGATCAAAGTCACGACCACGGGACCGGCATGCGTGCTTCTAGCCATTAGACTACCGCGACATCCTTCTTCTGCTATTTTTTTTTTTTAAAGATTCTTGTTTAAATGTCATCTTTATTTATAGCTACATGAATGCTATAATTTGTGCTGCCTTTCTTTGTCCTCCACTTCGTTCCTATCAGTTCTTGCGAGTACAGGTGTCAGTGCAACCAGTACTTGGTCGTTTAAGTGTGTAGTAGCAAGGAAGAGCTGCTGTGTATACAATGTATATTTCGCTTGACTAAAAACTATCGAATATTTAGAGCTAGAACTACAGACAATGAATCTCTTGTATTTACAATGTATATCTTCTGGACTAAACACTATAGAATGTTAACTAGAACCGCTGACAGTGAATCGTCAACCGTCAACTTTTCGTTATGGTTACCATTTACCATTTCTAGCGCAATTCTAGTATAGAAACCATTTTTACTGTAAAATAGTTATATTGTTTGATATTCTAGGATCTTTCTTTATTTCCATTTGTGGAATGTATATTCATATTCCTAGCTTATTTTTTTTTTTCACCTTTTGAACAATCTGTGTAGACAATGATACTGTTTGATTTTAAATATTTGCTGTATGTGATTCTTGGCTTGATATTTCTTTATTTCTGGGATGGACTCCTTATTTAGTGTTACTGCCAGGTGGCTGTCTCATTATGGTGTTATATTTTGTCATGATTCAATGATAGGTGTGTTTTTCAAATTGTCAGCTATTAATTTATTTTAGACTGGAATCTAGTTTGTTATTATAATTGGATGCTAACGTATATTTGTAGCCCTGAACTGACTATTTGTGTGTATCGATGTGTTTGTAGTAGTCAATGCATATTGTGATTGTTCTGTTACAGGGTCTAGGTAGAGTTCATTATATATTTGGCCTGTTAAAATGTACAATTCTGGCAGTCCATAAAAGCAATCATGTAAAAACAGCATCTTAGCACTCTGAGCGAACTCTGTCTAGCTCAGCTAATATAAGTACAGAGGTTATTGCTCCGACAACACACTGGTTGTAAACACATCCCTTGCCGTGTCTCTCCTTGCTAGAATCATGTTAAACCTACTATTTATTTAATACTTGGCCTGTTAAGTTTTACAATTCTAGCATTCCTAAAAGCAATGAGGTTCATTCACAAAAGGGACTAGTAATGTGTTCTCAAACCCTAATCACAATAAAGACAGGACCAGGGAGCATCGTTTAGCTCTACGGGTTGTCAGCGTACTTACCAGCCTTTCGCTGGGATCTTTCAGTTGAGTTAAATTGAAAGTTGAGCTAAGAACTGACATCAATGCACTCAGGACTTTCCCATATGCGCTCAGTCCCCTCATTAAACAGCCAGCGAAGAGTCATACTACTAATCGTTCCCACCACTATCTGATTGAAAGTCCTCCTGTTCTTCCCTCTCAGTTTTGACATTATAAACGAACCCCTACCGATCCCCGTAATCTCAGTCTTTCCGCATAAGGGTTCTCAGATTGTTTCCCATTCTTCTCCACCTGGTCCCACAGGTGCGCGACCATCTCTCTCTCTCTCTCTCTCTCTCTCTCTCTCTCTCTCTCTCTCTCTCTCTCTCTCTCTCTCTCTCTCTCTCTCTCTCTCTCTCTCTCTCTCTCTCTCTCTCTCTTGTCAATATGTGATGTACCACCAAAAGGTGCATTCCCTGCCAGTCTATCAGCCTGTTCATTCCCAGCACTCCCGTATGGCGAGTGAAAACAATTGAGTTCTTTCATTGGTAGTCCTTTGTGTCTTAGTGACCCGGACTCTAGTGATCTTGTTCATGACGTTTTACATTCACACTTTGTATACGTGTTTATCTTCGGAAACGAATAGTTCTTTTGCGTGGTTTTATTCATTTGTTAGTATATTCATCCATCATGTGCCATGCTGATAAGCATTGGCAGTCATGTTTTGCCATCTCACTCGATCACCAGGGTCGTGGATCAGCTCCGTGTTTCTGTCTCGACCATCCACGTGGCCAAGCCATCCAGGTATTTACTTCTCGGTCTTCCCCTTGATCTCCCCTCTACGATCTTGCCAGTTGTCACCAGTTTCTATAAGACATCCTTCTTATAATATGTCAAAAAAATTTTGACTGTCTACGTCTAATATTTCTCATCAGTTTCCGATCTTCATTTGTTTCTTGAAAGACTTCTTCATTGGTTTTTCTATCTGTCCATGGTATTCTTTGCATTTTCCTCAGAAACCACATTTCCAGAGCCACCAGATGTTTTCTTTAGCTTATCTGCTCATTGTCCACGCTTGACATCCATACCAAAGTACAAGTTCTATGTAGCACTTCAACACTCTTTTTCTCGTTTCATTTGATATCTTTTTATTGGTCAGTATGTTTTTCATCTTCCAAAAGGCTACCTTTCTATGGCAATTCTTGTTCTAATCTCTTCAATTCATCTCCCATCAAATGTTATTACTGCTCCGAGATAACTGTACCGATTCACTTGCTTAAGAATATGCTCATTTACTCGCATATCACATTGTGGTATTTCCTTCTTACCAGTGACGACCATAATCTGTGTCTTCTTACAATTTGATTCTAACCCTAGTTGTTCACTGTGTGCAACAACCGCATCTACTAAATGTTGCAGGTCCTGTTTGTCATATGGCAATGACAGTGATACAACATTCAATTGATGAGTTAGCGCATCAAAGAAGAAGATACAGAGTGTTACAAATATTGAACATAGTGACACCAATATTGAACGCAATTCAGACGTCATGAAAATACGTCACCTAACACTGTAACGGTTAGATAGGGAGTTCTGAGCGGGCTAACACAGAGGTAGGATGTCCTTCACAAACACTCACAGGCTACAAGCAGTTACTGATTCATAAGTCAACAGTCTCCGCATGGAATCGCTACGGTCTACAGCCAGCGGTTGACATTTGCTGCACTCAGTTTCACTGACAACACGATCACCTGAAAATATCTATTATTCTCAAAAGGTTAAGCATGGTTCCAGTTACGGGCAGCCTGGCGACATTGGCCGTTGGAGCTCGATTAGTGCCACATGGCGTTTAGACATAATGACGTCATCGGAATGGACGGTGGAAAATCATATACGGAGTTTCCCATTCAGACACTAAAGTGGATGTCAACGGAGGAATCCAAGGAAAATGTGGAGAACGTCAGAAGACGGCAACGGGGACGCTTCGAGAGAGGACATAAGGACAGCGGTGTTTTCTATGGGCTCCGTGTTGGAGAGGATAGGATCTGGTTTGGTGCAATCTTCTTAGTGAGCGAGGAAATCGTCTGTTGCCTCACATTCATACAGTGATGGGACCGGGACAGGAATAACCCTTAGACGAGTTAAACGCGGCTGGTAAATCCTTGGGAAAAGAGCGACCTTCCTAAAGCAATGGCAGAATTCGGGAACTGAGTCTGTATAACTGTATAACCACCCGTCCCCGTCTTCAGGGGCAGGTTATAATATGGAATAGCGTTCTTTGTTGTTCTGCGAGAGCATGTAATAAATGCCTGAAATTGCCGTCGGCTGGTTTGCGTCTGTTTCATCAAGGTGAGCGCTGTTTAGTATTTTGTTATTGAGTACGAGCAACTTTATGTCTTGGAGTGACATGCGTCGGCATGTGTCAAGGCAATTAGGGTGAGCTCCGGTTGAAGGTAGGCAAGTGTAGTTGATTAGCATTACCAGGATACTAGGCGGCTAGTTCTGTTCCCAACACTCTCACTTGTCTAGGGAGATGATGCCTGATTGAAGAGCGGGAGTGAATGGTGAGCGAGAATGACTCAAGTCTGAATCAGCCCCACACTCATAGCCGTCATCTGATATCAGCTGTGGTAAAATACATCGCAGTTCTCTCCACCAGCATATTCGTTGAGTCGTTTTTGGAGTTCAGATAGTTATGCTGTCCAGTACTTTCATACCCCAGAGCCACACAGATCTCGAGGTGAACGTTGCTGCATGATAGAGCCTGAACTCATATCTTAGAGAGAGATCAACGTTACCTCTTGACACTGTTCATTGTCTGCAATCAAGACTGTATTATCTGCATATCTAATGTTATTGATGTATCGTTCTCCCAATGTTGATTCCTTCCAAATATTCTATATTTCTGAAAATATTTTCACTCTACAGGGAAAAAAAGATCTGGAGACATTTCACATCCCTGTCTCACACCTCTTTTAATAGGCTGATATTGACCTACTTCATTATCAATTCTGAAAGACTTGTTGTTTCCAATATATTTGGTTTCTGAGGAAAATGCAAATAATATGGTTAAGAGCATTCTGAACTTCCGTCTTCAACATTGATGGTCCTTCATTATTATTCCAATGATCATACTGTTCTTCTCTTGTATCATCATAAAGGTCTTTCACATAATCTGACCACGCATGTAAAATCTGATCTGTTTCTATTATGATTTTGCCATCTTTGGTTTTTAGGCAACACGTTGATGTGTGTGTTCTTTTGTTAGTGATTTCATTAATTCTATCTGTCTATGGTATTCTTAACCATATGAAAACTGGCAAGACCCCGGGTACAGATAACACCACAACGTGATGATCAATGCCTTAGAAGAATATGGAACAGACCAAGTCACCAGAATATGTTACTGGAGATATACTTCCTGAATGATGTAACTCTATATTTATTGCGATCCCGAAGACATCAAGAGCCATGGAAGGCGGTCAACATCGAACAGTTAGTATAATGAGCCAAATCACGAAGATTTTGCTGAGAATTATTATGCAAAGATTTAGGAAGAAAATGCAACCCGAAATAGGAGAAGAACAATGTGGGTTTGTAGACGGCAAGGACACAATACATGCTGTGTATATACTGAGAACAGTAATTAAACGATCTATAGAAGTAAATATAGATATACATTTTTGCTTTATTGACTACACAAAGGCTTTCGATAGAGTAAGACATGTCAACATGATAGAGATTCTCGCAGTTCTACAAATTCTCTCTCTGCTGTCTTCCTGGCATCGTTATCCTTGTCCTCCAAAATGTGTAGTTCTTCAGTCTAGTATAGTTTGTAATCTATTGTTGTAGTTGTAGTCGATCGATTTTGTGGAGGATGTCTACTGTGCAGAAAGCTAAGTCTGAAGTAGTAAACCATCTTCTAGAGTAGAAGCTCGGTGTGTCGTCCGCTTTATTAAGTAGATGGAGTGTCATGAAATGCAGCCTTTACTTCCCAGAACAATTTTCGGTTCACTTTTGATGGGCCATGTAGAGGATCAACAGACGAACAAAACTGTTTTCTCTATATTCAAGGCTATACCGTCTTGACGTAAGCTTGCAAGGCCTGCAAGTAAACAAACCACCAGGAATGGCTTTCTATTTGGGAAGTTAATTTGACACCAGTACCGGTCACCCCCAGAGGTTATCAATCCAGCCAGACTGGAGGGCAGACTCAGGGAAAAAAAACTGTACTGGAATAGTTGTCTTTACACTTTAATTCAGACTTAAAAATCTATCCTAGCTAACCTTCTCTTTCCCATCCCTTGGCGAATATTCAGCACAGTTCATTTTAATTTTGTAACGAGCCACTTGGAGCTGTTCGTTGGATATTCAGGGCTTAATCTATAGTTCAGCCATATGGTTTTTGTCCCTAGTCAGTTTCTGACTATTTGGGGTTGCTCGCCAGTGAATAATACTTTCATCTAGCCGGTGGGGCACCCCGACATATGACAGATTGGGCTTCTCGTCTGGAATTTGAATTCGGACTTCTCGCTTTCAATAGACTCCGGTACTAGACCCTAGACATACGATTTTAAAAGTTAACTCTTGTAATCTTCAGTCATCAAAATAGACTATCGTCAGATGTAGCTAATTTTAGTTGAGGAAGTTACAGAGTATAGATATGACTTTTCAAAAGTGTATAACAGATAAGAACTTATGAGAAAACTACCTCATCTATCATTTATGGATAAGTATTTTAATTCTTATCATTTAGTGTATCATTCATCATTTAATGATAACTGATCACTTTAATCATATTTACATTGACGTGTTTGATGATTTAACTGCTTGATTGATTTGCCATTTTATGCTTACTTATGCCATTTTCATTATGACATGTATGCAGTGCATTTTAATATTTATTTAGGTAAATATTACTGATTACTGTGTAGTATATCTCTCACACTTACTTCACTGCGGTCGCCAGAAACTACGTGAATATTACTTTCAGTTGTCTTTCACTGCTGAGGCGAAACTCTACACATTGGTTTAGGTTCTGCTGTCATTGGTTCACTCTTGTCTTTCTAGCTTAGCTCTGAATTTGATAGATACATAGGAGCTTACCTCAATATAGCCATTAGCAAATATGGACTCACCTTACCAGGATCTAGATTATCTGAAGGCGCGCACAGATTACTTATAGTCCACGAGAAGGTTAGGCATAATAGAGGGCTTAACAGGAGAACAATTAGAATTATACATCAGAGACGAGATGAAAGAGTGGGACATGGCGGAGGAACAGATGACTAAAACAATTAATGAGTTATTTGAAGCAAAAGAGCGTAGCAAAACTGAAGAAGCAGAGATTAATAAAAAGCATATGGAAGTAGTCAATGCAGAGAAGCTAACCTTTCTAGCGGAACATAAGGTAGGAGATATGGATGCTCACCCAACCAGGAAGGAAGGGACATCTTTCCAACCACCGCGGAATCAGAGGTAGTGGACCGGGAACTACAGGTTCTCATTCGACCCAGTCCTAAACGGAAAAGAGGGAAGAAAAAACGGGCCAAGGGCACTTCAAGCAGTCACAAACGTGATAACTGTTTGGACCACGGAAATTGTGGTCTCACTGGTTCGCCAGTACAGGACCTTCAGGAAAACCACTTGACTTCTATGAGAAATGAATCTCGAGAGAAAGAGGAACTGAAGACAACCTTTAATGAGGTCGCAGGCGGAGACCTAGCCGATTCTCACATTCCCTTCTGTTCACAGAATCACGAAGTGGAATTACATCTGACTGAAATAGGGAGGAAGGAAGAAACGGAATCCCAGGTGAATTTCACTGCTGCAACGCGGGAAGAGTCACTAATTATCAGTTCAGATAATTTACCTAGTAACAGTTACCTAGAGGACAACTGTTTGTGCCACAAGATTAGTGGTTTAACTGGTCCGCCAGTACAAGACTCCCAGGAATCTCATTTTACTTCAACGAGGGGTGAAACTCAAGAAGAAGAGGACCTGGGGACATCTTTTAAAGAGGTCGAAGATGGAGAGGTAACCGACTTTATAATTCCCTTCAGCCCAGGCGAGGAAGAAGTGGGATTAGATTTGACTGATAGAGGGAAGAAGGACGACCCGGAACTCTCTGTGATCTTTGAGTCTGCAGCTCAGGAAAAGACACTAGACATCAGTTCAAATGATTTATGCAATGTGATGGATTGTTTAGACACCAGCCCACCACAGGATTTACCTCAACTGGACTTAGCCCATGAAAGCACGACCAGAGAGGAACATCCAGACCAGGAAACATTTCCAGTTGTTATCTCACAGTATACCAGTTCGGAGACTCAGGAAACACAGGGAATTGTCATGAGCCAGAATATGGACTCTGATATTGTGCAGACAACATTGTCTGTAGTTGCTAAAGAAGAAAATTCTTTGCACAAGATGAAGGAAGAAACGCCTATCATCTCAATAGCTGACGTTATGGAATTCCAGCAACAGGGACCTGAAGTAACAGAAGTCAAGAGTGGTTTGGAATCAACACTCTTAAGACTCAATCTACCCTTCAGTCAGGTCGATTTGATAGGAGTAGATCAGCTATTTGTGGATACTTTATTCAAAAGTAACTCCACTTTATCGCCTTTGAATAACTATGTTATCTCTCAAGGCTGGACAACTTGGCACACTAAATTTCCAATTTCTAGCACGGTTTTTACAAGAAACTCTAATGCAGAGAAACTCAGCCCGTTAACTGATTATCAGGGGAAGAAACCGCGACACAGAGGAGGGAAGATTGTTACGCCCGACTTTGAAGGAGGAAAGCGCCAGTTGAATTTATATAATGGGACCATGATGTGTAACATTATTCCTTTCAAAAGGAAGATATTGATGGATCAGTTAAGGATCTATAAAGGATGGAGGAAAATCACGGAGACAAGCTTTGTTGTGGCCAGCTTATGCAAGACTTCACTACTGGGACATCCTCGGCTGAAAGGATTAAATCACGTGAGGGAGTGGACTAAGACAGTCGCCCACAGGCGAAGAAGAATTCCGTTGATTGTGATCTTTCCCAGAGGGGTAAAATTACAACCTCCTGACAATTACCGGATTTTACCAGGCTATTGCATGGAATCCCGGCCGAAGACCAGGTACAAGGACCTATCCAGAGTATCCTTGGATTATGGAAATGGGACGTCTTTATGCAGATGCAGTACAACCCACTGCCACAAGGAATATTGGAAACCTTTAGGCAGATACAGAACAGAGAGTGCTTAGGCATTATTCTGGGATGTACGGCGTGCTGTGACAAAAGATTTCTGGCAGAAACTTTTTTTAAAGGGGAAGCTCTGTCATGAAATGCAGCCTTTACTTCCCAGAACAATTTTCGGTTCACTTTTGATGGGCCATGTAGAGGATCAACAGACGAACAAAACTGTTTTCTCTATATTCAAGGCTATACCGTCTTGACGTACTGTAACAGTACAGGTACAGGGACTCTTATAACACGAGTCCTGATGGTATCTTCTTAAAAAGCTTTATTTAAACATAATAGGCCGATGAATAATACACAGACTACAAGGTATGATGTTCACTTCTCTGGACCTTAGCTGTAACTAATCTCCCCAAAAACCCTACGTCACGGCTTGAGCATCCTTAGTAACGTTCTTATAGGATGCTCAACCGTGCCCAAACCTTGCACATCAAACCTATTAACAGAGATGGTACTCACTCTGTTATACCTCCCTTTCTTTAAAAAGACTTTTCTTCAAAAGTCTTAACCTTTAACCCCCTTATTATAAACATCCTTTCCCTCATCAAATCCTTAACCCCCACTATTCTTTCTCTAAGCCATCCCAAAGTAACTCTACCTTAAGTAACTACTTTCACTTCTACTAATTCTCCACTTGTCTCTTATCACTGTCCCATATAGCAAATCGCTATGAAGTTATACTTCTTCTTCGTTTCTGACTCTTCAAAGTTTCATTACAAAAATATAGGTCAAAAGAATGGTTCATAAAAATCATTGGTATACACTTGGCATTATGAAACTTCTCATTCTTCCTCAACATTAACAACACAACACAGGATATACAGAAAGGATGGGGTTAGGAATAGAAAAAGAAGGGGTGCGCACCCAATTTATGAAGATATTAAGAAGTAGTCAAGAACAATCACATTTACCTCCCTTGCAAACGTAAACACTTTTACAAAAGTTTTTTAAAAACACATCTTATGATTTATAAAGCTACATCTCTGTTCGTTATAAATTAAGTTGATCCAAAATTTCTTCTATATACTCAATATTTGTACTGCCATCCACACCCCTGCCCATATTTCACCTATCTCACGTCCAACCATGAAACCAATAACAATGTTCATATTCCATGAACATTTTAAATTAATTAACGCTGTTTATCACAGCTCCTATATTCCACCCCCTCGGATCCCATGACAATCATCCTTGTTTATATATGTATCTAACCCTATACCAAACCATATGCACTGCCATTCACAGCCCCCTTAATATCTACTCTCTACCAACCAACCTCTTATATTTGTTTAACTATCACAGCCTCTTTAGACGTTAATCACGTGTATAATATGGCATCCAATCCATATACCTTTAATCCACGCTGACTTAATGCAGCTCCTATTTTAACTCCCCAGAACCCTCTTATTTGTGTAGCAACCCCGTCACTTAAGTATGGCATATGTTTCCAACACTATATGATTAACTTCTCTATTCTACCACACCAATGCTGATTAGCACAGCAGTCTTCCTACCAGCACAAGGTATTCATATTTACCTTTAAGTCATTACTCATAAGGAGAATGTGTCTCTCTTCTAGTCTGAACGAAGGGTTTTAAATAAAGCCCCCTGTATTGCCTTTATTCTAGACACAACCAACTAAACTTAAACTTAAACAATTTTCAACATATTTATAAACAAGGTAATTACTATTCAACACACAAGACAATTTAACTTAAATCATGAGTCAAGCAAAATAAAATCACAACAGGATATCATACCCCTCCCCCCCCCCCAGGTTTTTAAATATCATTTTTCTTTCCCCTCATATCAAATAAAGGTAATCAACTCATTCAAAGAAAAACATATTTCAAAATAATATGACATACATCCTATCCATTGTTAGTCACTTTTACGGACTAACAATAACTTATTTATCTATTAAGAAAACTCAACAAGTCAAATAATAAAATCAATTGGCAATAAAACTACAATAAAAATACACCACACTCGAATTTACATCCATATTAGCTATCTTAATACCTAAATATATAGTGTCATGTCTACTCCTCAAGACAACTCATTATAAGTATCAATAAAACCATTTTCTATAACACACGTGTAATACACAGCTAGCGTATTTCATCAACTATCACTTTCCTCTTTAAATCACAAAATTTACATCCTGCTATCTGCAGCATTTTCTATCAATTTATCTACCATGTTTCCATTTTCTCAGTAACTCCAGATTTATCTGAATAAGTGCTATCTCCACATCAATGTCTTCTTCCTCTCGTAAAGAAATATTTTCCTCCATGCTACTATCTCTATTAGATTCTGACTTTTCATCCATTCCTTCTTCTTCATCTGTATATCTATTGCTAGCAGCCGCTAATTTTTTCCTTTCTATATCCAATCTAATTTGTCTATCTATTACAGACAGTATACAAATCAAAAGGTCCATTATGGGCCCTATTACTCAAGACCTTCTCATCACCTAACATAACCAAACCTCTCCTATACCTCACTCGGAATTCCCTATTAATCTCGTCGAAAAACTTCAGCAACCCAGTAATGTCCATTTATTATGGGCATTTCATCTAAAACTTCCACTTTCAATATATGCCGTTATCAACAGAAACAAAATACCGCCACTGAACTCATGTCTGTGACCTTCTAACCCCTCACTGCTTGCAATCAACGTTATTCTTTCTCAGTCCATATATCACGGACCCCGAAAAACCTCATGGCATTTTATCTACGTTCACTAACTTACTTACCCCCCTTTACTATTGTACTGACATCCAAAGTATATAGTTATTCTTTGGAGTAAAACATGGGATTCAATTCATGTTTTACTATTTGTCTTCACGCTGTCTGGCGCAGCACGTTACTCACTTCTTCTTCTTCTACAATCCAGCAATCTCGTGTCACGTATTAAATTTCCATTACATCATGGCACTAAATCCATGTTTTAAATTTGTCTCACATCTTCTGAATGTAAATATGTATCCAGAACTCCTAAGACTCTATTAACTAGTTTTTGTTTTAAAACGTCTCCCAATTAAATGTAAAAAACCCCCACAATTTTACTGATTTTTAAGAATGGTCAACGGCAACTCAATTAAACATTACCGTTAACTACGGTATCTCCACACTACTACACCCAACAAAAATTCTGTCTATTTACTATAGACCTCACCAATACATCTATCTACTATATTTGTCAATAACTGGTTCTAATTTTACTTTTCTCGTCTACCCGACGCAACTAACCAACGTATCATTACTTTCCAACATCTCACCACAACAACTCTAAGCTATCCTCCACTCTCTCCTAGCGTTCTCACACCGCGATGATAGTCAAACCAGTCACACTTATTGGAACACCTTCTATAGTGCTCTATTTATAATACTAGATATTCATTTAACTAATCACATTCTCTCCTTCTCTCCTGTCTCTTACGACATTCTGGCGCCTCCACAAGAGCATGAACGGTGCTGCACAACGTAGGGGTATTCCAGACTTTCAAGGCACAGACCTCGCATGGAAAAAGTCGGATGCGGATAAAGGTAAGGCCCTTCTTGCACGCTACATAGAACAGACTGACCAGAAAGACGAGCCCGCCAGACAGAGGACCACAACAACACTCTCTCAGTTGTGCGAGGGGGTCGGGACAGACGAAGAATGGACAATCACAGTTGAGATATTGCGTGCGATGCTCAAGAAATCACCTAACACCGCCCCAGGCCCAGACGGCATCCGATATGGTGACCTAATGGTGATATCAGATGATGACATGGAAGAACTGGCCAGAGAATTCAACACCAGTATCCAGAGGGGTCAGGTCAAAGAAGAATGGCTACACAGCTACTTGCTGCCGCTGCCAAAACCGAACAAAGACCACTCCAAGGTAAGCGGCTACAGAATCATTACGATGCAGAATACTGTTGGCAAGCTACTGGAGAAAATTGTAGCACACAGACTTGCTTGGGACTTGGAACAGCTAGGCTGCTTCCCGCCCACACTTGGAGGATACAGACGCAACAAAGAGTCATGGCTGAATGCGGCGGTCTTTGCTCAAGATGTTTACGAAGGATTTCAGGTCAGAGAAGAGACATGTGCGGCCGCCATAGACTTAGAGGATGCATATAACAGAGTATTTTTCGAGCACTTGATGCAAACCCTCCTCAGCTGAAAGTGCACCCTCACCTTGTACGATGGATAGCTGCAGTTCTACTCCAAAGGAAGGTGGTGCTAAGATGCGGGAGTTGGTCTTCTGAGCCGATAACGATATGTCCAGGATTGCCGCAGGGTTCACCACTGTCACCAGTACTATTCAACGTGTATACGGTGCCGATCACTGAACAACAGTTGGATGGGAGGGGTAGGACTCTATCATTCGTTGACGACATCCTCGTATATCGACAGGGTCGAGATAGACAGGCGGTTGCCAACTATATGCAGGGCGAACTAGATCGAATTTCCTCATGGTGTGCTGATGCCGATGCCCTTGTCAACCCTGCAAAGGCAACGGTTACATGGTTCTCACTAAACAACCATATTGTGAAAACAGACCTGCCGGCAGTAAGAATGGATGGGAGCATTCTGAGTAGAACCCAGTCAATGACATATCTTGGCGTGAGGCTTGATTGTAGCCTGTCCTTCAGAGATCATGTCGATTATGTCATAACGAAGGCTCGAAAAGGTTTGGCAGCAATGAGAGTCATGGCGACTGCCAATATCGAGCAAAGACTGCTATTACTTCTGTTCCAAGGACTTGTGCTTTCACGCATCGAGTATGCCCTGGCCATCCTCACTGTCAGCCCTACACAGATTGGAAGACTTGAAAAGGTACAAAACGAAGCCATGCGCATCGTTTTGGGCTGCACGAGAGACACCAGCTGTGTAGCAATGAGATACCTCCTTGACTTCCCGACAATGGAACACAGGATCAAGATCTGGAGAGCTCGTGCATACTTAAAAATAAGTGCAGATGAGCAGCACCCTCTGCATGACGCTGTATTCAGAGAAAATGGTGACAGGCTAAAGAGGGGCAAATCATGGATGGGTCGGGCGGAAGATGTCGTCGGACAGGTCTGCAGTCTTACCAGTATCAACCCCGGCAAGGAATGGGTGCCGGTGCCTCCAGCTTTTAAGTGTACCTTCTCCTGCATTATCACACTCGACAGACGGTGCAGAGAGCAGAACCCTGCCGCTGTCAATGCAGAGGTTAACGCGCTCATCTATGATCACTCAGATAGCCCCGAAGTTCTCATCTATACAGATGGATCTGTTGTAAAGCAGCAGAGAAGTGCGTGGGCATTTACAGCCCGTTCAGCGGGCCGAACTGTTCAAGAATCCAGTGGTGCCCACTCTATGACCACGAGCAGCATGACGATGGAGGTGATGGCAGTTACACAGGCTTTCATATGGCTGGAATCACAGCATTATACCAACGTGTGTGTACTAAGTGATTCAATGAGCATGATTCAGAAGGTCGAAGCTGGATCTGTACGTAGACAGTGGACTGAGTCGCTGCGGAAGTCCGTTGTCCGCAAAGTCACCTTCATCTTCGTCCCGGGACATGCGGGAGTCGAGGGAAATGAACGAGCTGATAAATTGGCTGGTTCTGCACCCCCTGTAGATGGCCAGCCCATGGATCGTGCCGATGTTATTAACGCCCTTAAAGATATGGCGAGAACAGAGGATTTTGACGCCAGTGATTCCACATCGCTTTCCAGGATGAAAGACCTGGGAGTAAGAATCGGCACAGCCAGACAGGGTACATCGGGAAAGAGGTGAGAGGTACATCGCGAGAGGTACATCGGGAAAACAAAGCGCCTCGTCAACCAACACAGAACTGGCACTATTAGCCACCGGACGCTGATGCATATGCTGGGGGGAGGATCTGAGCACCTATGGACATGTCCGGAGTGCAACGAAGATACCCCAACTGATAATTAACTAACTAACTAACATTCTCTCCTTCTCTTGCTTACTCCTATTTATCGGGACTCTTTCAGAAATAATAAACAGCACCGCACATGACTAACGACAAACCTCACTCCGACTGAGCGAACTATATTCTCTCATATCTCTGTATAAGGCATTCTTGCTTCGACATGTCTCTGCCAACAATACTAAATCTGTTTTATGAAATGTCATTCAAAATGTTAACTCTCTTTCTGTCAGCCTGTCGCAAAATTTTCATTAATTCTGTCTAACGTCAGACATTCTAAACAAAAGACATCACAAATTTCCAATCATCTTCTTTCCACTTCTCAATTTTCGCCTACTCAGTTACTCTATCCTCCACTTTTTATCAGCGTCACTTATCAGCCACACTTCTCGTATTTGCACGGCGCTCGTATTTATACTTCTCATATACGTTGACCATTATGTACAAACAAACTCGTTCTCATCTCACCATTATTCTCGTATCACAACAACCTGACGTGCCTATACTATTACTTCTACAAAAAAACACAAAAAACAAATTAGACACTAATTCAACATTCTAACAATTACTCACCACAGCCTAAGCGTGTCGATTACTTCCAAACGCCTCGTACATGCATGCGCTACTACTACTAATCAGCTGACATCGTTCTATCCATACACTTCCTTCTTCAGCACGAAGCGAACACATGTTTGTCTACACTTTTACTCACGTACGGACAACACATAACCAGACGAATTACTCAACAGGACTTTCACAATTCAACTGCTTTCTTATTTCATTCTCAATCATCATAATCCCACTACTCTCCGTCCTACTTAATTCTCCACGTCGAACCACTCCGACAGTCAACTACTCACTCACCCTATCTTAACCTCCTCATCACGTCATAACAATGATTTACTTCTTCGTGCTATTTTAAGTCGCACTACCCTATCGGTGACTATTCTATGACTCCTTTATCCCTCAAAATAAACTATGCAATACATCAGTTCTCAACATCACCCATTACATGTAGTGATTCTCCACCATTTTCCACAGCAACACCACATTTGAGTCGAAATTTGAGCCTCATCAAACTTGAATTACTCCAACCAACAAAATATCTACTCTTCACGTATTAGTTAATTCTTATTTAAATATAACCATGGTCTTATCGACTTCATGAGACTTCTAGCTTTGTCCAGCGACGCTTCATACTTCTGCTGTTCTCGTGTTCTACTTTCTACTAGGCAAACATCTTTCTTTTTGGAAGTATCTTTCTCTCTCTCTCTTGGTATTCGTCTCCTAGCCTTCACTACTTTTCTGTCATATATACTGGTATCTTGTTCTAAAGAGTCACCAACTAAAATTCTGTCTGTCTGTCTACTAGCAACCAGACCGTATGAGGAAACATCACGCTTCGAGTAAGGATCTGCTCGTAGTGCATTCCTCTCGTTCCCTGAATCATCAGTATCTGTAGTTGTTTCAGCAGCGCAGTATTTACTATAATATGCGGTAGAGGTGGAAATATCCTCTCCATAACCTGAACCTCCACACCTAACATTTCTACACCATTTAGGGATTAATTTAATGTCTATACCTAAGGAACTTGACATACCAGTCGTCGTACCTCTATTAACTATCATACTATTTGTAGTATTCCTTTCCCTAATACTTTTCCTCATCTGTCTTTTAACATCTTTGGTTCTTGTCTGCCTGTCTTCCCTAATTTCAAATGTGTCTCCTTTTTCTAAATTCCCATAAGGAGAAATTAACTCAGTTGACTTGCTTTTGTTATCTTGTTGGCTGGCTGTTTCTGGGTTTTCTTTTCTACTGTATCAACCTGTGTCTGTGTGTTCCGTTCTACCACTTCGATCACCTGCGTCTGAGTCCCTTGGTCTATTTTCGTTACTAATACCGTCGTCTTCTTTTCCTGTTTAACAGTCAGATTCGCAACCACCTTAGGAACAGTTGAATTTTTACTTATGTGTTCTACTCTGTTTATCGATCCTGACTTCAAATACTGTTTCTGTCTCTGCTCAAACCAATCGTCCCGTCTTTTTCTAGCATTCACACTATAAGAAGGCCAACTCTGTTGTTTACTGGAAAGATCTCGCTCAGATCTATCTCTGTATCTTCGTCTATTATAACTGCTTCTGGACTCAACATAACTGTCTCTATATAGCACCTTATATTGTCTTCTGTTTTCATTGGGTACTGTCTGTCTCCTATTATTCTTTACTGTTTCATTGCACTCTACCTTAAATCTATGAGGCTCTTGTCTAGTCGTTCTTCTCTGTAACCTTTCCACAAAATTCTCTACTTCACTAACTGCCACTTTTAACTCTCCCAACCATGCACTGATATGTTTTAATTCTGTATGCAGGTAGTTCATACTCATTTCTCTATAACCTATCCCAAGCCAAAATATATTTCTTGGTACCTGTAAGAACACCTCGTCTTGAGTTTTGCTGAAATAATTTTCAATTATGCATGTTTCGATCTCTGTTCTTATTCCTTGTTACTTTATTGCTGTGTTGAGTCTGCCTATTGCCGTACCTACCCCAGTTAACACCTGTGTTAACGCAGCCGTTCTTCTGCCATGCTGAACTATGCTGAAATATTAATTCATATAAGCAAACTCACAGTTATATCAATTTAGTTAACAATTATCAACAATTGTATAGGCCCATTTAAACTAAACAAAGAACGTAAGAAACTGTTTACTGTTCTTCTAACGAAGATTACGCGTTCAACTTAGAAATCAATTTTATCTAACAGTCAAAAGTCTCATATTGGTTAAACCTTAATTAATTACCGACTTAATTACCGTTAGATATATCGTCCCTTGATCCAACAGAAAAGTAGAAAGGTCAGCCGAGAACTATGTTTACCAAGTGTAGGCTCCACGTATAAAACAAGCGTCTCGTGTTCTTCTATTCCATCAGCAAGAGGACAACTCCGGAGTCTGTGTTTTCTGAAGCTGCTTATATCTCTCCAAACGACGACGCAATTTCAGGTAGTTAGATCATTCCTCGGACATCTCAGGCCTCTCTATCGGGAGGAATGCTTCCACATCAGCCTTGAGCCTTCTTTTCACCCTAAACAGGGCCCTTCTAGTCGACTTGAAAACAGCTCTAGCCTGATGAAGCGACTTAATTAGGTCTCCTCTTCAGCAGGTCGGCAACCCAGTTTGCCCAACCACTTCCAAAGAGACCAAAGCAACCAAATCGCATTCTTCCTGGCATCTCATTGTAATTTCAAGTTGGCTGGCTGTTTTACTTTTGAGATTTCTTTGATCTAGTAGGTAAGTGACCTTCAATCAGGCAAGGTCAATGAACGGCTGTAATAACGGCAGGTTAAACTTCCCAGTATTTTGATGATAATCAAGTTACTTCAGGTGGTTATAATGAGAAACAGCCCATTCTACTGACAACCAGGTTACTATGATGGTTACTTGATACGTATGGCTTCAAATCAACCAGCCCGAATAATGCTTCATGTTGATTCTATTTTAAATTGAAACTTTCAAGAAAAGTGGTCCGGTCTTGATCTTTTGATTCAAAAATTTTGTAAAAGTTTATTTATTCATACCTTCTAGTCGCAGCAAGCTGATAAAAATTTCCCATGAAAGTTCTCTGCTGGGCTATTTTGTTTTTGAGTACTTCTCGTTATGTGTCCGCGACATCCATGTTCAGAATCGAAATCCTGGTGTGCGGCGCCAAATCCGTACTGTAACAGTACAGGTACAGGGACTCTTATAACACGAGTCCTGATGGTATCTTCTTAAAAAGCTTTATTTAAACATAATAGGCCGATGAATAATACACAGACTACAAGGTATGATGTTCACTTCTCTGGACCTTAGCTGTAACTAATCTCCCCAAAAACCCTACATCACGGCTTGAGCATCCTTAGTAACGTTCTTATAGGATGCTCAACCGTGCCCAAACCTTGCACATCAAACCTATTAACAGAGATGGTACTCACTCTGTTATAGTAATCTTGCAAAGCCTGCAAGTAAACAAACCACCAGGAATGGCTTTCTATTTGGGAAGTTAATTTGACACCAGTACCGGTCACCCCCAGAGGTTATCAATCCAGCCAGACTGGAGGGCAGACTCAGGGAGCAGTCAGGGAGAAAAACCTGTACTGGAATAGTTGTCTTTACACTTTAATTCAGACTTAAAAATCTATCCTAGCTAACCTTCTCTTTCCCATCCCTTGGCGAATATTCAGCACAGTTCATTTTAATTTTGTAACGAGCCACTTGGAGCTGTTCGTTGGATATTCAGGGCTTAATCTATAGTTCAGCCATATAGTTTTTGTCCCTAGTCAGTTTCTGACTATTTGGGGTTGCTCGCCAGTGAATAATACGTTCATCTAGCCGGTGGGGCACCCCGACTTATGACATGGAGATTAGAGTCTATTCCCCCTCCCCCACTTCATCTTCTCTGGTGTCAATATCTAGTTATCCCTATCTTTTTGAGCGGCTATTAAAGTCCCGGCTTCGTGGCTTAGAGGTTAGCGACTTTTCTCCGTAATCTCGTATACTCTCGTAGGTAACGTGATGACGGTGAGAATCAGCAGTGGTTCGAATCGCATCGGTAACTTACGGGGTATGTGAGCCAGCAGCTCAGAAAGCAATGGCAAACTACTGAGCGTAATCTTGCCAAGAAATCAACATACAGCTGAAAGATGCTGGTGTCCTGTAAAGGATATGCAAAAAAAGAAAAAAGAAAAAATTAAAGTCTCCAACTATATTGCAGTTTGTGTCTGTTATTTTCATGTTTGAAAGTGTTAGGTACTTATCTGCTGGGCTATATAGATTGAGAATTCTAATTTTCATGTCCTTTATCATTATATTCACGCCTATAATTTCCGTTTTGTGGTCAGAGATCACAGAAGATATCGTGTTTCGTGTAAGTATTGGCGTTCCTACTTTGTATTCTGATGTGGCCTGATATCCACTGACTGAAAAAATGTGATTGACATTGAGGTGTGTCTCTTTGATACATGCCACATCAATTGTATCTTTATGAAGACGATTTGTTAGGGGGACTTTCTTGTTGAGAACTCCTTTAGCATACTATTGTAGTATGTTGAGTATCCAGGGTGTCTGGTCAATAGCTCATAACCTCTCCCTCTGTGCCTTGACTCCACCGAACAGGGTGACTATCTCCGCCTGGCGGTACTCCATGGGATTAGCACCATTCTATTTCTTTTAGTTTATGGCTTATTGACTGATCGAATTACCTTGCATTGTTTCGCCAAGCCTGTGGCTCAGTACATCCGACTTCGACAAACATTTTTCGGGGTTACTCTCCTTAGCCTTTGATTATCGCCATTATATTCACAAGGCAGCAGGTTTGTGATTCTCTTCGTCTGATGCCCATCCCTTGAGTGTCCGACAAGGGAGACCCTATCAGTATCTGCTCTACTGTCGGCTTGAGCACTTGAGGTCATTGGAACACTCAAACCCCTCTACCTCGGTGAGATGGAAACACGGCAGAGGGGCAACATTGACTGAACTTGATACAGCTCTTTTTCCATTCCATCCTTCCTCCCTCTCCCGACACCCCCTCCCCCATTACCAACTCTGTAGCTCTCCAGACTGTGGCATACACATACCACTTGACTGTACAACACTCGTTCACATTATTACGGTGCCATTAAACTGACTCAAGCAAACACCCCCCCACCCCACCCCCCCCCCCCACCCCCCTATTCAAGACTATTGGAGAAATGAATATAGATTAGAAAATGGGGGACTTAAGCGACCACGCTGAGTGGCTATGTAACAAAACCCAGTGCAGAACCCGGCTCTACACTCTCTTGTCCACGTTCATGTTTGGCACAAATTCACTCCCTCACAATACAAACAATGCACTATCTGATGATGCTCGCTGCTGATTTACGAGTTTCTTTTTGTCTTTTATCATCAACAGAGTTTCCAGTGGCCAGTGGCTCGCCCTATAGAAGCAGATGAAGTGATAGATATACACATCTACAACCGCAATAAGTATCTTAACAACAGGTGGGGGACTTCATAACAATCTCTCTCTCTCTCTCTCTCTCTCTCTCTCTCTCTCTCTCTCTCTCTCTCTCTCTCTCTCTCTCTCTCTCTCTTACAGACACAGACACACAATATATATATATATATAGTGTGTATGTGTATGTGTTTGATTACCCCTGTCAGGACAAGGCAATCGTCATCTTCTTGTCACGTGATGACATGAGATGGTCTGGAGACAGTTGCGTGAAGCGGGATGTTCAAGAATGTTAGAACACACAAGCCGATAGAATTGAAGAGCTTGTAAAGTGACATGGAGGACTACCAGCAGACGAATTGGTCAGGGTCACAAAACACGGTCACGGAACATAATAGTCTGAGTTTTGTGGTATAGTACATGATGATGACCATACTTTGGATACTGGTGTGCATTTGTCTGCATGCGTTCAAATATGCATGGACAGGCATTACAGATCAAGTGCAATTTTTAAAATTTACCTGAGCCTAAAATTGGGTAGCAGTAAATATCCTGGGAATGAAATACTCCAGTGTGATCTTGGTCACAGCAACCCTTAAGTGCGCGTTGATCTATAGAAATATGGGGATAGCATCATATAACGGATACGCCTCAAGTTGTATGAACGGGGTCATTAATTGTTGTCTCCATTGGCTGTCCCTACAGTCTGTCTCCTATCTGTCCCTGTGTGTTGTCTCTACTGGATATCTCCACTGTATAGCTCCTATCTGTCCCTGCATATTGTCTCTAATGTCTGTCCCCACCGTTTAGCTCCTATCTGTCCCTGTGTATTGTCTCTACTGACTGTCCCCACCGATAGCTCCTATCTGTCCCTGTGTATTGTCTCTACTGTCTGTCACCACTGTCTAGCTCCTATCTGTCCCCGTGTATTGTCTCTACTGGCTGTCCCCACTATATGCCTCTTATCTGTCCCTGTGTATTGTCTTTACTGGATGTCCCGACTATATGCCTCTTATCTGTCCCTGTGTATTGTCTTTACTGGATGTCCCCACTATATGCCTCTTATCTGTCCCTGTGTATTGTCTCTACTGGCTGTCCCCACTATATGCCTCTTATATGTCGCTGTGTATTGTCTTTACTGGATGTCCCCACTATATGCCTCTTATCTGTCCCTGTGTATTGTCTCTACTGGCTGTCCCCACTATATGCCTCTTATCTGTCCCTGTGTATTGTCTCTACTGGCTGTCCCCACTATATGCCTCTTATCTGTCCCTGTGTATTGTCTTTACTGGATGTCCCCACTATATGCCTCTTATCTGTTCCTGTGTATTGTCTCTACTGGATGTCCCCACTATATGCCTCTTATCTATCCCTGTGTATTGTCTCTACTGGATGTCCCAACGATATGCCTCTTATCTGTCCCTGTGTATTGTCTCTACTGGATGTCCCCACTATATGCCTCTTATCTGTCCCTGTGTATTGTCTTTACTGGATGTCCCTACTGTCTAACTCTGATCTGTCCCTGTGTATTGTCTCTACTGGCTGTCCCCACTCTCTGCCTCTAATCTGTCCCTGTGTATTGTCTCTACTCGCTGTCCCTACTCTCTGCCTTTGATCTGTCCCTGTGTATTGTCTCTACTGACTGTCCCCACTATATGCCTCCTATATGTCCCTGTGTATTGTCTCTACTGGCTGTCCCTACTCTCTGCCTCTGATCTGTCCCTGTGTATTGTCTCTACTGACTGTCCCCACTATATGCCTCTTATCTGTCCCTGTGTATTGTCTCTACTGGCTGTCCCCACTCTCTGCCTCTTATCTGTCCCTGTGTATTGTCTCTACTGGATGTCCCCACTATATGCCTCTTATCTGTACCTGTGTATTGTCTATACTGGCTGTCCCCACTATATGCCTCTTATCTGTCCCTGTGTATTGTCTCTACTGGCTGTCCCCACTATATGCCTCTTATCTGTCCCTGTGTATTGTCTTTACTGGATGTCCCCACTATATGCCTCTTATCTGTTTCTGTGTATTGTCTCTACTGGATGTCCCCACTATATGCCTCTTATCTGTCCCTGTGTATTATCTCTACTGGATGTCCCCACGATATGCCTCTGATCTGTCGCTGTGTATTGTCTCTACTGGATGTTCCCACTATATGCCTCTTATCTGTCCCTGTGTATTGTCTTTACTGGATGTCCCTACTGTCTAACTCTGATCTGTCCCTGTGTATTGTCTCTACTGGCTGTCCCCACTCTCTGCCTCTAATCTGTCCCTGTGTATTGTCTCTACTCGCTGACCCTACTCTCTGCCTCTGATCTGTCCCTGTGTATTGTCTCTACTGACTGTCCCCACTATATGCCTCCTATATGTCCCTGTGTATTGTCTCTACTGGCTGTCCCTACTCTCTGCCTCTGATCTGTCCCTGTGTATTGTCTCTACTGACTGTCCCCACTATATGCCTCCTATATGTCCCTGTGTATTGTCTCCTCTGGCTGTCCCCATTATACGCCTCTTATCTGTCCCTGTGTATTGTCTTTACTGGATGTCCCTACTGTCTAACTCTGATCTGTCTCTGTGTATTGTCTCTACTGGATGTCCCCACTATATGCCTCTTATCTGTCCCTGTGTATTGTCTTTACTGGATGTCCCCACTATACGCCTCTTATCTGTCCCTGTGTATTGTCTTTACTGGATGTCGTTACTGTCTAACTCTGATCTGTCCCTGTGTATTGTCTCTACTGGCTGTCCCCACTCTCTGCCTCTGATCTGTCCCTGTGTATTGTCTTTACTGCATGTCGTTACTGTCTAACTCTGATCTGTCCCTGTGTATTGTCTCTACTGGCTGTCCCTACTCTCTGCCTCTGATCTGTCCCTGTGTATTGTCTCTACTGGCTGTCCCCACTCTCTGCCTCTGATCTGTCCCTGTGTATTGTCTCTACTGGCTGTCCCTACTCTCTGCCTCTGATCTGTCCCTGTGTATTGTCTCTACTGGCTGTCCCAATTCTCTGCCTCTTATCTGTCCCTGTGTATTGTCTCTACTGGCTGTCCCCAATCTCTGCCTCTGATCTGTCCCTGTGTATTGTCTCTACTGGCTGTCCCCACTCTCTGCCTCTGATCTGTCCCTGTGTATTGTCTCTACTGGCTGTCCCCACTCTCTGCCTCTTATCTGTCCCTGTGTATTGTCTCTACTGGCTGTCCCCACTCTCTGCCTCTGATCTGTCCCTGTGTATTGTCTTTACTGGATGTCGTTACTGTCTAACTCTGATCTGTCCCTGTGTATTGTCTCTACTGGCTGTCCCTACTCTCTGCCTCTGATCTGTCCCTGTGTATTGTCTCTACTGACTGTCCCCACTATATGCCTCTTATCTGTCCCTGTGTATTGTCTCTACTGGCTGTCCCCACTCTCTGCCTCTTATCTGTCCCTGTGTCTTGTCTCTACTGGATGTCCCCACTATATGCCTCTTATCTGTACCTGTGTATTGTCTATACTGGCTGTCCCCACTATATGCCTCTTATCTGTCCCTGTGTATTGTCTCTACTGGCTGTCCCCACTATATGCCTCTTATCTGTCCCTGTGTATTGTCTTTACTGGATGTCCCCACTATATGCCTCTTATCTGTTTCTGTGTATTGTCTCTACTGGATGTCCCCACTATATGCCTCTTATCTGTCCCTGTGTATTGTCTCTACTGGATGTCCCCACGATATGCCTCTGATCTGTCGCTGTGTATTGTCTCTACTGGATGTTCCCACTATATGCCTCTTATCTGTCCCTGTGTATTGTCTTTACTGGATGTCCCTACTGTCTAACTCTGATCTGTCCCTGTGTATTGTCTCTACTGGCTGTCCCCACTCTCTGCCTCTAATCTGTCCCTGTGTATTGTCTCTACTCGCTGACCCTACTCTCTGCCTCTGATCTGTCCCTGTGTATTGTCTCTACTGACTGTCCCCACTATATGCCTCCTATATGTCCCTGTGTATTGTCTCTACTGGCTGTCCCTACTCTCTGCCTCTGATCTGTCCCTGTGTATTGTCTCTACTGACTGTCCCCACTATATGCCTCCTATATGTCCCTGTGTATTGTCTCCTCTGGCTGTCCCCATTATACGCCTCTTATCTGTCCCTGTGTATTGTCTTTACTGGATGTCCCTACTGTCTAACTCTGATCTGTCCCTGTGTATTGTCTGTACTGGATGTCCCCACTATATGCCTCTTATCTGTCCCTGTGTATTGTCTTTACTGGATGTCCCCACTATACGCCTCTTATCTGTCCCTGTGTATTGTCTTTACTGGATGTCTTTACTGTCTAACTCTGATCTGTCCCTGTGTATTGTCTCTACTGGCTGTCCCCACTCTCTGCCTCTGATCTGTCCCTGTGTATTGTCTTTACTGGATGTCGTTACTGTCTAACTCTGATCTGTCCCTGTGTATTGTCTCTACTGGCTGTCCCTACTCTCTGCCTCTGATCTGTCCCTGTGTATTGTCTCTACTGGATGTCCCCACTCTCTGCCTCTGATCTGTCCCTGTGTATTGTCTCTACTGGCTGTCCCTACTCTCTGCCTCTGATCTGTCCCTGTGTATTGTCTCTACTGGCTGTCCCAACTCTCTGCCTCTTATCTGTCCCTGTGTATTGTCTCTACTGGCTGTCCCCACTCTCTGCCTCTGATCTGTCCCTGTGTATTGTCTTTACTGGATGTCGTTACTGTCTAACTCTGATCTGTCCCTGTGTATTGTCTCTACTGGCTGTCCCTACTCTCTGCCTCTGATCTGTCCCTGTTTATTGTCTCTACTCGCTGTCCCCACTCTCTGCCTCTGATCTGTCCCTGTGTATTGTCTGCAGGCTGGTGGGCACATTCCGCATGGTTCTGCAGGAGCTGATTGAGGTGGGAAATGTGAAGATCTCCGACTGTCTCCTGGACACAAACAACGTGGCCATGCAGGTATGTATGTCTGTTCCTTTACAATGTGTGTATTTGAACATAACTGAATCCAGTACAGCCCAGAGTGCCGACTGAGCTCACGTCCTTGGGAACCTCTCCAGGTTAACCGATTATTTTGTTTTGCGATCGCTCGCTTTAAACTCAAGCGTAGGCCATACACACTATTCATTTTGCTTGTTAATTAGCTTTCCCTATTAACAGTAATATACCTATTAACAGTACCGCTAGATTGATTGATTGATTAACAGTATCCCTCGCCATCAGGCGAACAAACTCCGAATTCAGAGGTATTTGTAATTTACGTTCCCAAGTCAAGGACGACAGGTCAACATTTTAGTCCAGCTGTCCGGTGTAGGGGTTGAATGCTTACCTCGGCATCAGCACACCGGATATTTAAGAACACCAGTTCTTACCCATTCGGCCATACGGACCTGCGGATAACCGATATAAGTGACCTTAACTCTCAAAGTTAACTGACATCATCATCATCATCATCATCATCATCATCATCATCATCATCATCATCATCATCATCATCATCATGTGCATGCCAATAAAAGTTGGCGCTCAAATTTCGCCATCTCACGCGATCATCAGAGTCGTTGATCAGCTCTGTGTTCTTGTCTCGACCATGCCACGTCGCGAAGCCATCCAAGTATTTACTTCTCTGCCTTTTCCTTGTTCTTTCCCCCTCAACCTCCAATTTATTTCTTCTCATAACGCGTCCAAAAATGTGTGGCTGTCCACGTCTAATTTCTCCAATCAATTAACGGTTTTCTTTTTTTTTCTTGTGGGACTTGGTCATTGGTTTTTCTGTCTGTCCATAGTATTCTTTGCATTTTTTCTCAGAAACTACATATCAAAACCCATCACATGCTTTCAGCTTGTCTGCTAATTATCTACGCTTCACATCCATACAAAATTACACATTCTTTGTAGCATTTAAAAACTCTTATCTCGTTGCAAATGACATCCTTTTATTGGTCAGTATGTTTTGCATTCGCCATGGCGATTCTTGTTGTAACCTCCTCAAAGCATCCCCCATCAGATGTTATGACTGTTCCAAGAGAATTGTACCGATTCACTTGTTTAAGAATATATAACCGATATAAGAGATCGGAACTCTCGAAGTTACCATGTAAGTGACCGGATGTCACGAACAACAGACTATCCAGTTAGAAAACCAGTTATCCAGGCACAGAAAAACGGTAGAAAAGAAAAAAAACCAAAAAGCTTCCATTAAAACATATACCACTGCCTGACAAGGTAAAAACATAAACGTCACAGCACGACAACAGCAATTATAACAACTACAATAATAAAACGATGATACATGAGATACTTTTTGAAATAGACGACTATGATAAATGTCTCTGAGGTACTGTTTGATACAGTATCTCAGAGACATTTATTATATCGTCTATCTATCGTCTATAGACGATATGATAAATGTCTCTAAGATACTATTTGAATTAGACGATATGATAAGTGTCTCTGAGATACCGTTTGAAATAGACGACTATGATAAGTGTCTCTGAGATACCGTTTGAAATAGACGACTATGATAAGTGTCTCTGAGATACTGTTTGAAATAGACGACTATGATAAGTGTCTCTGAGATACTGTTTGAAATAGATGATATGATAAGTACCTCTGCAATACTGTTTGAAATAGATGATATGATAAGTGTCTCTGAGATACTGTTTGATACAGTACATTAGACGATATAATATCTCGAAGATAATATCTCCACTTTATTTTTTGCATGCCCTTTTACATGACATTGCAGTCAACACCAGCATTTTTAAAACTGCTATTGATGTCTTGGCAAGATTAAGTCAGTAGTTTGCCATTGCTTTCTGAGCGACCGGCTCACACACCCCAGTAAGTAACCAACTCGACGCGATCCGCTACAGAATCTCGTGCGTTCCCCACATGGATATATGGGATTACGGGGACAGTCGTTAACCCCTTCGCCAGGGATACCGACAATATCTCCACTAGACGATTTAATATCTTGAAGATAATATCTCCACTAGACGATATGATACATCTGAGATAATACTTACACTAGACGGTATGATATCTCGAAGATAATATCCCCACTAGACGATATAATATCTTGAAGATAATATCTCCACTAGACGATATGATGCATTTGAGATAATACTTGCACTAGACGGTATGATATTTCTAAGATAATAGCTACCATAGACGATATGATAAATACCTCTGAGATAATATCTGCACTAGACACAAGACGTCTCCTCTAACTATGACGCAACATTGTGGTGTCAAAGACTAGTGTACATAAATAATAAAAGGGCTGGGGTTAGTGCAACATACACAATAGATCTAAACGCACTGTGAGGATTTATTCTTGACACGGAGAGCTAAATACAACGAGGCGAAGATACTATGCATAAAGATGACGGGAAGGAAACACAACGAGGTGCACATATCATGCATAATGATGACAGGAAGGAGACACAAAGAGGTGCAGATATCATGCATAAAGATGACAGGAAGGAAACACAAAGAGGTGCAGATATCATGCATAAAGATGACAGGAAGGAAACACAAAGAGGCACACCAAGCATGTTTCTTGTCTTATTTGGTCCCGAATCAGTTTCCTACTATGAGTCTGTGAGGTGATAGTGCGAGCCGGGTTCCACCGTGTTTATGACAGTACCAGAGCAGTAACCTATCAACTTGGCTAGTATGACAGTATCAGAACAGCAATCTATCAACTTGACTAGGCTTTCAACATGTGTTTATGACAGTATCAGAACAGCAATCTATCAACTTGACTAGGCTTTCAACATGTGTTTATGACAGTATCAGAACAGCAATCTATCAACTTGGCTAGGCTTTCAACATGTGTTTATGACAGTACCAGAACAGCAATCTATCAACTTCACTAGTCTTTCAACATGTGTTTATGACACTATCAGAACAGCAATCTATCAACTTCACTAGTCTTTCAACATGTGTTTATGACAGTATCAGAACAGCAATCTATCAACTTCACTAGTCTTTCAACATGTGTTTATGACAGTATCAGAACAGCAATCTATCAACTTGGCTAGGCTTTCAACATGTGTTTATGACAGTATCAGAACAGCAATCTATCAACTTGGCTAGGCTTTCAACATGTGTTTATGACAGTATCAGAACAGCAATCTATCAACTTGGCTAGGCTTTCAACATGTGTTTATGACAGTATCAGAACAGCAATCTATCAACTTGGCTAGGCTTTCAACATGTGTTTATGACAGTATCAGAACAGCAATCTATCAACTTGGCTAGGCTTTCAACATGTGTTTATGACAGTATCAGAACAGCAATCTATCAACTTGGCTAGTTTTTCAACATGTGTTTATGACAGTATCAGAACAGCAATCTATCAACTTAGCTAGGCTTTCAACATGTGTTTATAACAGTATCAGAACAGCAATCTATTAACTTGGCTAGGCTTTCAACATGTATATCTATTATGGTAGATGTACCGCCTCTCTTGTACAGGTTATCTATCATATCTGGAATCTGTCTACGCTGTGGTCGGTCATCTCCCCGCCTCCCCGATACACTTTCAGGTATCTTGTCTAGACTTTCATGACTTGTGACATGTACGAAATAGTTCAGTTTATTCATTTTTGGGTGTTAATAATCAGTTTGGTTTCAGTAAAGGTACTGACGTACTATTCACACTAAAATAAATATGTGACAAAACCATAGTGGCCAGCAGAATATTGCGTTTGTTGATAAATGAAACGGTTATCTACCGAGTAGCCAGATATAAATTATGAACCATCCTTGAAGAGTACGGAATACAAGGATAACTTCATAACCAATTATCACTCGAGCCAAAGTGCAGTAAGAACACAAGAGGGTATATCAGATATGTTCAAAGTTAATGCAGGAATGAGTCAGGGATGATTGCCTCGCCTCTTTCCCCGCCCCCTCTCCCAGCTATTTAAAATCTACATAGATAAGAAGCAAGCCTTAAAAAAAAAAACAAATCAAAAAGTGTCGAACGCCTTACTTTAGAAGACACAACAGATCCATCCTGAAAATATGCAGACGATCAGCGCTTCTTTCACAACGACCATGGCATACTGCAAAATTACACAAATAAGCAGAGTTCAACATGCAGCAGATACAATATGAATATACGGCCAAAACGGAAAAAGTGCAAGTTAGCAGATCTTCTGGTCCACTAAATATATTGATAAATAGTATACCTTTGAAACAGGTTAAGAATTTAAGTTTCTGTGTGATCACAGAAAAAGACAGATTAGACAGATAGATTAGAAATCAGATGTCAACAAACAAGTACGCTTATATATCAACTATCAATCAATCAATCATGTGCCATGCCGGAAAGCGTGGGCGGTCATGACTCGCCATTTCGCTCGATCACCCGAGTCGTGGATCAGCTCAGTGTTCCTGTCTCGTCCATGCCATGTGGCCAAGCCATTCAGGTATTTTCCTCTCGGTCTTCCTCTTGGTCTGTTCCCTTCGATCTTGCAAGTTGTCACTAAGATCTCCAATCCATTCCTTGTCATAACGTGTACAAAAAAAATTTGACTGTCTACATCTAATTTCTCTAATCAATTTACGATGTTCATTTGTCTCCTGTAGTACTTGGTCATTGGTTTTTCTGTCTGTCCATGGTATTCTTTGAATTTTCCTCAGAAACCACATTTCTGCAGCCATCAGATGTTTTTCAGCTTGACTGCTCATTGTCCAAGTTTCACATCCATACAAAAGAAAAGACTCTATGTATCCCCTCAGCACTCTTTTTTTCGTTTCAGTTGACATATTCTTATTGGTCAGAATGTTTTTCATCTTGCTAAAGGCTACTTTCGTCATGGCGATTCTTGTTCTAATCTCTTCAAGGCATCTCCCATCAAATGCTATGACTGTTCCGAGATACGTGTACCGATACACTTGTTGAAGAATATTCCAATTTACTTGTATATTACATTGTGGTACTTCGTTCTTCCTTACATTGGCACCTTTCCGTCTTGACAGACGATAGTTTGGTACATTGTGCTTCAAAAAGGCTTAATAACTGTCATATGGCAATAACTACGATCCATGGCGGTGGCGAGTGTGGCTGGTAAGGCCAATTCTTGCTGCAAATGTTAGCCCACAGTAGGTGCATGTGAAAACATGGTCATTTCCACCATTTTGCACCATCTTACGTCTCTCACGTTCTGTGTGTGCTTTATCTGCAATCATTTTTTCCTTTGTCTTTATTCCATTTCTGATAGTTGCCCTCCATGCAACACGTTCAGCGGCGACGTGCTCCCATTGTGCATTACCAATGCCTGTATCAATCATGTCCCGCTTACACACATCTTTGTATCGTAGTAGAGGCCGACCCTGAGATCTCCTACCAGTCTGTAATTCACCAAAAAAGATGTCCTTTGGTATTCTACCATCATCCATCCTCCTAACGTGTCCTATCCATCTAAGTCTACGAAGACTGAGCATGGAATACACCGTCACACAACCTGATCTTTCCAATACTTCAGTATTTGTGATTTTGCCTCTCCATAGCACAAAGCCTGGGCTAAAATAAAGAAACCATGTGTTGCCCATGCAGCATGATCCCTCTCTCGGCCTGCCTAGTTCACTCCAGAGGAAAGTTAACACCTATACATCTGGAACAAGACAAGATGCAGAAGCTGCCGGATCAGCAAAGCAATGCTCTAACTGTCCGTCTGTCGGAGCTTCGATCCTAGATCAGCTGCCAACCAAGGCTTAGGGCCTGGTCTGCCCTGCCATGACTTATTTTGTCTTTGGGTTGCTTTTCCTCGCACCAGGATAAGGCTAGTACCCTCCCAATTGCGCTCTTCCGCCCGAAGCCGTTGGCACAATGTGGGGTGTCAGGTTTGGTAAGCGCCGCCCAACATTCGGCGCTGACAGAAAGCAGGTAGTACCGTCTACTGTCATACGGTAGCTCAGTCATATCTGACTAAGACCTGACTTAATCGTTCTTCCTAGTGACGACCATAACCTGTGTCTTTTTACAATTTAATTCTAACCCCAGTTGCTCACAGTGTACTACAACCACATCTACAAATTTTTGCAGATCCTGTGCATTGTCTGCAATCAATACTGTATCATCTGCATATCTAATGTTATTGATGTTTTGTCCTCCAATGCTGATTCCATTTATATCTTCTACATTTCTGAAAATATTTTCACTGTGTAGGGAAAAAAGATCTGGAGACATTACACATCCCTGCCTAACACCTCTCTTAATAGGCTGATATTGTCCCACTTCATTATCAATCCTTATGGCAGCTTGTTGTTTCCAATATATGTTTTTTATATGTCTAATGTCTTTCTCATCACCATGTTGACATGTCTAACTATCAAAAGCCTTTGTGTATTCAATAAAGCAAAGATGTAAATCCGTGTTTACTTCTATAGCACGTTCAATAACTGTTCGCAACATATACACAGCATTTATTGTACCCTTTCCTTCTACAAACCCACATTGTTCTTCCCCTATTTCAGGTTGTATTTTCTTCCTCACTCTTTGCATCATAATTCGTAGCAAATTCTTTGTGATGTGACTCATTATACTAATTGTTCTATGTTGATCACATTTCAAGGCTCCTGATTTCTTTGGGATTGTAATAAATACAGAGTTACATAATTCAGAAGGTATATCTCCAGTATCATATAATGTGTTCAGCAGTCTGGTGACTTGCTCTAGTCCAAATTCATCTAAAGCTTTAATCATTTCTGTTGTGATGTTATCTGCACCGGGGGCCTTGCCAGCTTTCATATGCTTAAGAACATTTCGAACCTCCATCTTCAAAATTGGCTGTCCTTCATTATTAAATCTAATATCATACTGTTCCTCTCTGTTATCACCATAAAGGTTTTTCACATAATCTGTCCATACATGTAAAATTTGATCTGTTTCTAATAAGATTTTGCCATCTTTAGTTTTTTTGACAGCCTGTTGATGTACTTGTTTTTTATTAGTAAGTTCCAGAATTCTTTTGTGCATTAATTTAGTATTTTCACTGTTGTGTTGTTTTGCAATTTCTAAGCACTTTTCCTCCAGCCATGCTTCTTTTGCCTCCATACATAATATTCTGACATGTCTGTGAATTTCTTCATATTTGGCAGAATTATTTTTGTTGAGTCTTCTTGTTTCCATTAGGTGTAAAATTTCTTCAGTCATCCATTTCTTTAACCCACCCTCTTTAATTTTGGAATAGTTGCTTCTGCAGCCAAACTGATTGAATTCTTCAACATTTCCCATTGATCATCCACATCCTGGAATAAAAAGTCGCTTAAAAGTCGACAGGGTCGACTTTAGTGCACCGGGTTTTATCCCATATGGCTCGGTCTCTTTCCGCAGCACGGAAAGCGTCGCACAAAGCACGAACTCCGTAGCTTTTAGCGACGACCCACAGGAGTCTCCGAAACATTTAACTCGTAAACCGAAGGGTGTGGCCCGGAATCGAACCCACAACCTTCGGAGCACGAGTCAAACGGCTTGACCACTTCGCCAGATCTCTTGATCAGACAATATATCAGATATGTTCTGTACTTCTATGTTCAGTTTGTTTTGTATTTCCTTGTCATTTCTCAATGTACACAAATCATATTTAGTGTTTCCTGTTATATACTTGACTTTCTTCAACTTTATCCTCAATGTTCCTGTAAGTAATCTGTGGTCACTATAACAATCAGCACTGGGAACTGTTTTTGCTATTGTTAGTGCGTTTCTAAATCTTCCGCTAATCAGAATGTATTCAATCTGGTTCTAATCCTGCTATCAGAACTTCTCCATGTCCATAATCTTCTAGGGTGTTGCTTAAACCAGGTGTTTCCTACAATCATTTCCTGTTCTTTTGCCCACTCTACGAGTCTGTATACTCTTTCATTTCTCTCTCCTAAACCATAGTTTCCTACTGTTTATCTATAGTACGTTTTTTTTTTGGGCCTGAATATAAGCATCCATATCTCAGTAACCAATTGAGGGAAAATTATGAGATTTAGTATATAACCTTATCATTATGTCCACCTAACAAAATATTTTTTGTTCTGGAGATTTTACAGCAGATTTCAAAGTTTGTTTATATGCGGTATATAATTTACGGGTCTGAGATGAAATTCATAATTTTAAATGTATTACAGCGTAGCCAGACAATCAGCGCTCAGTGTTGAATATTGTTCGTTTTTTCCCCCCACGGGATTGGCCTTATGCCAACTACCCGCGTTATTTAAACTAGTACTGTTCATTCAGAGGAGTCTCTGTGGCGAAGTGGTCAAGCCGTTTGACTCGTGCTCCGAAGATTGTGGGTTCGATTCCGGGCCGCACCCTTCGGTTTACGAGTTAAATGTTTCGGAGACTCCTGTGGGTCGTCGCTAAAAGCTATGTAGTTCGTGCTTTGTGTGACGCTTTCCGCGCTGCGGAAAGAGACTGAGCCATATAGGATAAAACCCGGTGCGATTATTAAATTTTTCAGCTCCAGAAATTCATCTTGACAATCATCAGAAACTTTTTCAACTGATAATTTGAATGGGTTTCGCACCAAATCCAGCTCATCATCACTAAGTTCAGGAAAATATCGCTCAAATTCATTTTCTAGCGCTGTCAAATGCTGCACAATTTCATTTTTTGCTAATTGTGGAAGTACTTGGTCTTTACCATCAACAACGAGAACGGATGACAGCTTCTCAAACATTGCAACATTTGTCATATTGACCTTTCTTTTCCAGTTTTCCAGCTTGCTCATAAAAGCTCTCAAGGCATCCACAAATTGTATGATATTTGTATTCCTTCCTTGCATCTGAAGATTGAGTTTATTCAACTGCTCAAAAATATCAACTAAATAGGCAAGACGCATGATCCATTCCTCATCATCCAGCCAGGCAAAAAAGTCCATCTTACCCTGAACTTCAAAAAATAATTTGAGCTCGTCTCTCAGCTCATATACTCGCGCAGTTACATTTCCTCTTGACAGCCATCGAACATTTGTGTGGAAAAGAAGCAAATGGTGGCCTGCATCCATGTCAACGCATAACTGCTTAAAAAGCCGTGAGTTGAGAGCTCTTCCTTTGATAAAATTCACTATCTGAACGGTTTGATCCAAAACCTTCCCCAAAGGAGCTTTAAGTGTTTTGGAGGCCAGTGCTTGACGATGGATCATGCAATGAATGCCTTTCACTTTTGGGGCACGTTTCTTCACACTAACTTGAAATCCTGATTTGGTCCCCAACATAGCCGGTGCTCCATCTGTACAGCACCCACACATATTACCCCATAAAAGATTTTCTGATTCAAGGAAAGATGAAACCTTTTTCAAAATATCAGAGGCCATGGTAGTTGTTTCAAGAGGAGAACAAAAAAGAAGTTCTTCTTTAAATGATCCTGAATGCACATACCTTGCAAAAACTATAAACTGAGAACACGATGCCACATCAGTCGATTCATCAATTTGAATTGAATAGAGCCCAAATGCTGCAGACTTGATCTCTTGCACAACTTGATCCTTGATGTCATTGGCTATATCGCTGATCCTTCTTTGAACAGTGTCGTTTGATAGTGAAACTGCTGCAAGTTTTTTTTCTGATTCATTTCCCAACACAATTTCCACCATCTTGAGACAACAAGGTTTGATCAAAGATTCACGATTGTATGTGGTTTTTTCTGCTTCGCTATCTCCAGTGCTACGACATAGGAAGCTTCAGTAACCTTTTGGTTTGTTTCTTGGAATGCCCCTGTTAAATCCAGTCTCATCCTTTTGACAGCATTCCCAAGACGTTCAAAATAGGTTTTGTCCTTGTCCTTGTATTTAGGATGAACATTCAACAAATGATTCCTCAACTGTGTCGGTTTCATAGAATCATTTGACAAACTTTTACTACAAATAACACACTGAGGTCGTTCTTCTCCGTTGATGACGATATTTGTGAATCCATAATTCAAATAAGACAGGTCATACTTTCGTTTCTTGACACTCATTATAGGCTTCAGATTCTATAAATATAAAACGATAAAGTCAAGATCAACACACATAAACACCCACAGACGTGTATACACACCCACACGCACATATATACGCACACACACTCACACACACAAAATTATATTGCATATCCTATTTACAGTATGAACTGATTAAAATGTTGGAAGATATCAACATTGATGGAAAAGATTTAAGAATAATAAAGAATATTTACTGGAACCAAGTAGCAGCAATTAAAATGGGAAATAAAGAGGGTAGTTACAAACAGATAAAGCTATGAGTACGACAGGGGTGTGTCTTGTCATCAGATCTTTTCTCCCTATATAGCGAAGTAATAATGAGAGAGATCAAAGAGATGACAGGAATACTAGTTGGAGGTTATAATATAAATAATATACGCTATGCAGATGACACAGTATTGGTGGCGGATAACTCAACAGACCTACAACAATTATTAGACGTTGTAGTAACAGAGAGTGCAAGGAAAGGACTCTCCTTGAATATCAAGAAAACAGTAACAATGGCAATATCAAAGAAAATGGTGACACCAAAATGTGACATAGAAATAGAAGGGAAAATCCTTAACCAAGTTGATAATTTTAGATACCCAGGGGCATTTATAACATCAGATGGAAGATGTACAACAGAGATTAAGAGCAGAATAGGGCAGGCAAAAGCCGCATTTAAGAAAATGAAGAGTATCTTATGCAATAAGTCACTATCACTGAATGTAAGAAAGAGAGTGCTGAAATGCTATGTAGAACCAGTTTTGCTGTATGGCAGTGAATCTTGGAATGTAAATGAACAAATTAAGAAGAAACTAGAAGCAACAGAGATGTGGTTCCTGAGACGAATGTTGCACATTCCTTGGACTGCCAGAGCAACTAACGACGACTGCCTGAAACAGGCTAATGAAACTATAACATTATATACAACAATAAGACAGAGACAAACATCTTTCTTCGGTCACGTGATGAGAAGAGAGGCATTGGAGAACATCGTGACAACTGGAAAGATCGAGGGGAAGAGAGGCAGAGGCAGACCAAGAGAAATGATGCTGGATGGATTGAGACGGTGGCATGGAGGAATATCAGCAGCAGAGTTGATCCAGAAAACCAAAGACCGAGATCTATGGAGAGCCATGAACGCCTACGCCAGCCGGCACGGCACTTGATGATGATGATTTACAGTACATCGCTATCAACATCAGCATGTTACTGCTGTTGTTGATGTCTGGGCAAGTTTTACGTTCAGTAGTTTGTCATTGATTTCTGAACGACCGGCTCTAATACCAACACTCTAAAACCCCAGCACGATGTGGTCTGCTGTTAAATCGGTCACCGTTGGCAAGCCTTTAGGCCACGGAGGCGGTGGTATATATATATATATATATATATATATATATATATATATATATATATATATATATATATATATATATATATATATATTTTTTTTTTCCGCGTTTCCATCCTGTTTCAGGATATTGCGGTCAACTCCAGCATCTTTCAGCTGTATGTTGATTCCTAGGCTAGATTACGCTCATAAGCACGCCACGACTTTCTGAGCGACCGGCTCCATACTCTCATAAGTCACTTTTGCGATTCGAACCACTGCTAATTCTCGTCGCGTCACGTGACGAGAGTATTCGGGGTTAGCGGAGAAAGCTGCTAACTCCTCGGCCATGGAGCCGGCATATATATATATATATATATATATATATATATATATATATATATATGCACGAGTTAACTTACGTCTTAAAAAGACAGTCTCCTTACCTCCGCAAAAATAATAATTTGAAAAGCTGAGACGTGTAGATTCGTAAACAATGCAGGGATCTCGGTAATCGGTTTCTGTTTTAATGCAATCTTGAAATAATCGGGAAATTTAACATGATGAGTACTCTAAACCTCATTAAAACGGAGAAGCAATAAAAAAAAAAAAAAAACCTAAGTTACAGCAAATAAAATCTCTGGTAAAATACGGCAACCTAAATCATAGAGGCTAGGTAGAAGGAAAAGAACCATATATTTTGGAGGGGAAACAATATCAAGTAATCGGTTCTTGGATTAACGCGATCTTGAAATAATCGGCGGATTTAACGTCACGAGTACGCTTAATATCCCGATCATGTTTTGTGTGGTCCTGAAGCCAATTTTACAATGTCTTCATTCCCCCCCCCCCCCCCCCCCGGAAACCCTCAAATTCCCCCCTGGGTGGGAATTCCCCTCCGGTTGAGAACCACTGCTCTATGTCATTATAAAATTTCTCTACACTATCTTCACTGGATTCTCCTGTTGGGGCATATACTTGAATAACATTTATGCTAAAAGGTCTGCCACTTAATTTAACTAGTAGAACTCTGTCCGACACGTCCCAATATCCTTGAACAGATTTTGATGTTTTTCGGTCCAAAATAATTTCCACTCCTCTTTGTCGATCTTCACCTCCAGAAGGGTGAGGACGGGCAAGCTTCGTGCCGAGTGGCTTGCTTCGCTTCGGAAGCAACGGGTGGCAGACCTCGTCTGGATCTTTTCTCCGTGGCATGCTGGTGTGCTGGGGAATGAACAGGCAGACAGATTGGCTGGCTCTGCAAAACATGGTGGAGTATTGATGCATGATAAGGCAGACGTGGTTGCAGCCTTGTGGGAGCACGTGTACACCTCGGAGGAGCAAATGGATTACCATGGTCTGGCAAGAATGAGACAGCGAGGAGTGACGAGGGGATTTGGCCGACGCTCGACGCTCAGAGGAAAGGCGAGACGGACATATAATCAGATTGCTACTGGTACTATTGGTGTTGGAACTCTTCGCTGGCTACTTAGGATGGTGACGGAGCGCTTATGGGAATGCCCCGAATGCTGTGATGTCGGTTCCTAAATCAAAATATCAATCAATCAATCAATTAATCAATCAATCAATCAATCAACGTTCCATGTTGCTAATTTTAATGTCTCTGTCCTTTTCTTGCGATGATCAATCTTTAGGCGAATCATAATGTACTAGGCACTTGTAAAGAGGTAGTTTGCCGTTGCTTTCCTCTATTGCATTCACCATACTGGTCGTGTAACCGCAGCCATTGTCTCGCGAAAGAGATCCTCTGCCTGCCGTAGCGAAACTCGAGACCATAACCAAGAAATATCTGTCGGCTGCCCTCATAATTTCATCCACCACCTGCTTTCCGTGGCCTCTTTTGAACACTTCCAGTAAACGAATACGAAATAACACAACATAATCCACAGGAAAACACCAAACAGCGTCCCCCGAAGAATAAACGCGTTTCTTCGTCGCCATTTTTACCGGAAGCATCCATCATATCAACTATCACCCAAACTGAAATATCCAAATCTACCTATTATATAAATAAATATGCTGTCATTGTACAGTCACATAGAATGACACTATCCAGTGCCATGTATCGGGTGCTGGAGCATTAAATATTCTTCCCTACAACGCTTGACGAATAAAGTGGAAGATACTGATGATGATGATGTTGATGATGATAAATGATCAGCTTTCTTAGATGGGTTTAGATGGACAGATATGTTTGTTATCCCTTCCCACAACTGCATTGTTCGTACTCTACTGTAAGACGGAGACGCTTTGTTCAGCTGGTTTATTCAACATGCAAGCTTGGCACCGATTAGTTGCCATAGAAGAATTGCATGCTCTGTATATTGTGACTGGTGAGTCTGCATGTTCCATCTCCACGGCGGTTATAATTTCTGGAGTTTGTGTAGAGCATCGATTGTTGCACTGTGAATATCTGTCATCACATATTCATAGTCCGTCAGCATCCAACATGAACACTCAATATCACTCACGTGCACAAATAAATTATAACGTATTGCCTCAGCGGTTGTGAAATCCCGAGAGAAATATCTATGTCAATAATATTGTAGACTGACCAATATCACGTAACATATAGTCTTTAAGTTGAGTTGAGTTCAGTTAAGAACCGATATCACTGCACGCAGGACATTCCCATAAGTGCTCCGTCCCCTCGTTCAACAGCCAGCGAAGAGACACACTACTAATCGTTCCCACCGCTATCTGATTAAAAGTTCTCCTGGTCTTCCCTCTCAGTTTTGAGATTCTTCCAGAACCCCTGCCGATCCCCCGCAATCTCATTCTTTCCACATATGGGTTCTCAATCTGTTCCTCCGCCTTCTCCACCTAGTCCCACAAACGCACGACCACCTCCCCCCTGTCCATAGGCAAAATTCCACCAAAAGGTGCCTTCCCTGCTACCCTATCAGCCTGTTCATTCCCTCGTACACCCGCATGGCCAGGGAAAAATATCCATACAATTCTCACGATATGTGACTTCTGAAGCGACGAGAGCCATTCCACACGAAACATTCCTTTCTCCACCTTGCTAAGCATACTCTTTGAATCCGTAATGAATACAACGTGTGTTGCAGTAGTCTCCTCTAGCCACCGGAATGCCGCTGTTACTGCCTCCACCTCCATTCTCATGCTGGAGGTCGTAGTCTCATATGCCAGACTCTCCTTCTTCAAGACTCGCCCATTAGCCTTTGCTATAAAGCCCCAGCCACTACGCCTGTTTCTTACCACTGACCTATCGGTGTAGATGACTATGTCACCTTGATGTGTGTTGCTCTGGATCAGCTGCTGCACTTCAAACTCAGTGCGGCCCGCTGCCCATTCTCTGCACTCACGACCCAGTGTTATTATTACATTGTGCCAGTCCGTCATGTCTTCCGGAACTTCCACCCACTCTATTTCACGATTGATGGTCTCTAGATCACGCACCTGACTTATAGAAAGTTCTGCCTGTGCCATCCAGGACCTGCCTCGTCTTAGTCTATGACCCTTGACCATATCCATTGCTGCATGCAGCGGGTGATCCCTGTCTGCGGCACTCTCAGGTACCATTTGGCCTGAAGGACCCTATGCCTATCCGTCATTGCTGGTAGCGCCAGGATATGCCTCATGCATATAATTGGTGTGTCCTTTGTGCACCCCAGGATTAACCGCATGGCAGCATTCTGTATGCGCTCCAACCTTTCAAGCTGGCTCTTTGATACTGTCAGCAGCCCCAAACCATACTCAATGACAGAAATTATTAACTGCTGAAAGAGCCTATACAACATCCTCTGATCTACCCCGGTTGCTCAATGCATTAAGTCCCCTACCAGCCTTCACCACCAAAGCCTCCACATGATCCTTAAAAGACAAACACCTGTCAAAGGTGTTACCCAAATACTTCAATTTACTCTCTCGACTAAGAGGACATCCATTCAACATAATACCTGGGACGTCTGCCTTGACGATCCGGTTATCCAAGGAGTACCACACAACCGATACCTTGTATGAGTTTATAATGGCCCCTGCGTCCCTGCACCACTCCGCCACCCTGTTTACCGCCACCTGCAAGTCAGTCTTTCGCCAAACTAGCCCTGTCTCTGCCCTGTCTGTACACCAGCACATCATTTGCAAATGTCAAGATTCTACCCACACCTGGTGTCTCAATAGCTGCGATTTTGCTGGTGTAGACATTAAAGACAAGGCATATCCCTGCGGCAATCCAGGTGTAATAGTACAGGGGTCAGAAGTCCAGGAACCCATGCGCAGTGCAACCTTACGCTCATAGAGGACTGCCGCAACCCATCTAACAAGGCAAGGGCAGACCTCCATGTCCAACAGTGTGTGTATTAACCGATTATATCTAACCCTGTTATACGCATCGTCCAGGTCAAGAGCTACCGCCACTGTCTCCTATTTATCCTGGAAGCCCTCGTAGACATCAAATGGAAAAGTTGCAGCATTGGCCCAGGTGTCCTTCCCAAGCCGGTAACTCCCGAGTCCCTGGGGAAGCAGATTACGACTTTCCAAATGTCGCTGGAGCCTGCGTGCTACTACCTTTTCGAGGACTTTGCCATACGTGTTTTGCAGGGTTATGATTCGGTATCCATTAAGTCTGGAGTGATCCTTACCTGGCTTTGGGAGGGGGACCAGGTAGCTATGCAGCCAATCGTGGGGTATTCCCGCCGTATTGATGTTTAGGTTGTAACAAAGTTCCATCTCCTCCAAGTCCCCATCATCTATGTTCCCCTTTATCTTTAAATGGTGTGTAACAGAAACATGTGCTATATTATAAGTTAGTGACATCGCCATACCAGGACGTCGTAATAAAACCCTGCATTTTTGGCTGTTTATCATTTACTAGATAATTTGTACGTTTAGTAGTTTGCCATTGTTATCTGAATGACTGACGCTCATACCATCGAAATCAAGGCAAGGCGGTCTGTTTCGGTTACAGCTGATGTCGAACCCTCCACTGGGTTTGTTGGGCACTGCGAGTTGTGAGATGAGTTCTCTGTCCCTAAGCCATAGCGCCTGTATCGTATAATCATGTATGAACAGTCATGGCATGATGAACTATCGTTATTAGAAATGACTGGCGCTACAAGAGACAGAAGACTGTGGACAGACATGACGACCAACGGTATTCAGAGAGTAGAATCATTGTCCTGAGTGGGTTTTCTCCTTAAAGAGAATGATTTGGGAATAAACAATATCTTTGAGGAATTCGTAGACCTTGACATGAAATGCAGCCGGCTGTTTGAACGTCTGAAGAACGCAATGCATTAATTAGATGAAGACATTGAGTAGCGTGACAAGTCTATGCAGATATGTTTTCCTTTTTCCGGAGAGTAATAGCAAACGTTAGAACAGCTTAAAGCTGGTATGGTTGAAACTCACCACATTCCGCGTCATAAGTAACTATCCTTGAAGACTACGGGATACAAGGATTTATCAATCGAGCCAAAGTGAAGTAAGAACACAAGAAGGTATATCAGATATGTTCAAAGTCAATATAGGAGTGAGACGGTGATGAGTGCCCCGTCTCCCCTCCCCCTTTCACTATTCTAAGTGTCTACGCAACAAATGTCAGCACGCATACATACAAGTAAGTTGAAATAATCACCTCAATTGTTGTTAAAACACAAACGACATAGCATGTCTATTATATTGCACTTTGCATTGTAACTGACATCGTTTAAAGATCGAAGGAACAAAACAATAGATTTTCTTATGTCTGTAGTCAATTAATAAATTAGTATCAGCTGAGTGACAACATTTCCTTTGTTGAGATTAACTGCGATCGGAGCGAGACCGAAGTGGCACTGAGCACTTAAACTCCTATTTAAAGTCCAAGGTTATAAATGGAGCGAGGATTGGCCACGTCTGCCATATCGCACAGGAATGTGAGTTATACAGAAGAGATTTCTGGTCCCTAGCAGGCTCGGTAAGAGAACAACCTGTAATGAGATGTCAGACCCTCTAATCAACAGTTGATATCTGAATATGGTAATCACCAAGTCGACCTTTGAGAATGGACGAAGGACAACGACACAAGCATGCAAATATAATTGAATCACAGTTGTGGAAGTCTAATTTTGCTTCTTTCATGTGCCGGCTACGTGTGTAGGATAGTATTAGGAACATTTCCATCTGCCATACAATACACGCCCTCGACTGCGTGGGCTGCGCGACATGGACATCACGAACGCACTCATTTGACCAGTATGTGAGAACACTTTCTGATTGGATGCTTTATTTATTCGGGGGCCGCAGTAGCGCAGTGGCTGGCACCCTGGTCTGCCGGTCCACCGGACCGGTAGTCTTGTGTTCGAATCTCAGTCGATGCTGGTGTTGACCACGGCGTGATATTGATCATGTCAGTCATCTAGTGCCGATTGGTGTATAGAAATATCTGGACAGCGCCACGTGTTAAATAAATATTTCTCAAGACTTGTATATGGGTCCTGGTTTACTTTTATTTCAAACATGCCAAGACTACAACACAGGTAACGTAGGTGGACAAGGTCGAGCTTTTTCTCTTACTTAGCGTAGGTGGCTAACTTTCAATATTAATGGCCCGTGTTACCTGTCTTGTCTGCCTCTTCACCTTAGGCAAACCAGAAGAAGGCATATTGTTTGCTCTATCCGTTACACCTCAGTTCAGTGATGTCGCTTCGAGTTGTTCACTACTGTACGTCTTGAGCAATTGGAAACAGACGATCACGTGGTTTCATCCCGGTAGGCAAGCAACACCCATTGCCAGCGGATCTCCGAAGAATCGCTGTGACTATTTTAGTCTCGTGTCGGCAGTCCTCGGCAGGCTTGATCACTGAGGACACCGTAGTCAATCCTCCCAGGCAAGCTTCCGCGTCCAAGTAAAGAGAGGCCTTGATTAGCATCGTCCTGACCCTGGCAAGTCAGCGGCTCGTCATACAGGTGATAGCTAAGTAGTAGAGTAGGGTAAATGGACCCAGTTTTTCTGAGAAGAGGCTGTAGAGAGTCCTCGGTTGGTCTGTCGGTCGGTGGTTCGAACCGGGAATTTTGTGGGAATTGGAAGTTGGGAAATGTTGGTGGGTGTAAAAAAATGTTGGGAATTTTATTTTTTTTGGGTGTATATTTTAAATGAAAACCTTAAAAAAGTAAAAATGGCCGGTATTATTGTTTGTAATGGATATGGGTTAGTGAAATTCGTTCATAAGGGGTGGGTGGCGGTTATTAGTGAGCTGTAGAGTGTCGTATTGGTGTAGACACTATCATCATACGGGTTACAAATGAATGCCTTTAAAAATAAAGATGGCCGGTGGTATTGATTGTAGTTGGGATGGTTTAGTGACATTCATTGAGAAGAGGGTGGGTGGCGGTTATTAGTGAGCTGTAGAGGTCGTATTGGTTGTGGGATGTGGATTTTATATCTAAGAGAATATTGGCTACTTTGTGTCTAGGGGATCCCAAAATGGGAGATTTAAGGTTGAGTCTCTTTTATTTTAGCCACTTGAGGTGGTCCTGGAACTCTACCATAAACACAAGAAGGAAAATACTTCACTCCTGTTCATAACTGTATTTATGTGTACTTCTCCATTCCCACTTATCACCTTATAAATTTACTATAGTGTTAGAGGATATTGATTGTTTACAACATATAAAACAACCACGGTTGAACAAATATCAACACTGGACTTGACGTAAACATCAACAATTTTGGACATACAGTTCAGGCATTAAATCAAGATCTGCAGTAACATATATACATATAATTTGTAATGACCACACTGCATTTCCAGAACAGGCATGGGAATGATTTTCAATATGACAAAAACACATTACCCACATTGTCCCAGGTAAAAAAACAACAACAATGTTATTACAAACAACACAACAACCACTGATTGGTTCTACATCATTGACTCACTGTAGATCAGTAAAGTAAACAATGGTCTAAGTTAATAAAAACCAAACATATAAACAATTGTTTCTGACACCAGTTACAATTCTCATATTTAAAAAATAGTGAGATGGTGTCAGAGTACTCATCCAAAACAACAACCACCTGTTGGTTCTACCATTCACTGAAAAAAACTGCTGACCTTACACATCCATGGCATGGAAAACAACCACACATAGAAGCATCACTAGTACTAATAATTAACTAATTATTTAATTACAGTCTATTTCCTTAGGTGTTGCTGTCGGTTATTCTTCTCCAGTGCGAAGCAGATAATGTCTATATTTATGCGGGGCAGAAATAAATGTACTCACAGTCATGCTCTCCTTACATTATGTTCACTGAAGTTGTCTGGTGAATATTTATAATCCATAATCCAAGAATAGAATTATACACAAGCACATATCCCCTCCAAAGGGCTGAATTCAAGAATACTCTATTGCAAGTGGGCTCTGTGTTCCAATTGAAATTGGTGCCTAGGTCTGTCATACTTTCAGGAGATGCAACTTAAGCTCTTGCAGAAGGTTCTTCCCTATATCATATTATCGATGAAAAAGATGACGACTGTCCAACAGCTCGGTTTATGTTAACCGTTTCCCAATTTAGTTCAAGAGGCTTTGTCACACACTCGGTTCATGTTGATAGGCCATCCCACACTTGGTGATGGGGCAATTAGGCCGACATGGAACCAGCGTAGAGTTTTGATTCATTCCATTTCAGTGTAGAACATACATTGTTGAGTCATTCATCTGGTTCTTCTGGAATTATGTCAAGAATTGGTCTGCTGAAGGCATGGAACTGAAGAATATTAAATCCAACACACAACTGGGAGTCGCAAACAATCAGATAATGCTTTTTGTTGCATGCGTAGAGGCATTTACTCCGCTAGCTTCTTTCATATGGTCTTCTTAATGGTGTTCCGGTCTGAGATTTCGAGTGGATCTGGCTTCTTTCAGAGTGTTGCAGATTTGAACTTTGAGGTAATCTGGTTTCTCAGTTGTTTTTCAGTTGATATTAAGTTGGTATTCAGTTGGTATTAAGTTGGTACCTTGGTTGTACTGGCTTATGTTGTTTCAGTGTCTCTTCCATTTGTTTGAGTTGGTGTTCGTATCTAGAACTTGGTGTTGAGTGTCTTGAACCTTATATTTGACTTTTGCTGCTGTGAGACTTTCTTTCGAAAACTTATCCATTGTTGGATATCAACTTGGGAATCCAACCGACAGTTGAAGGGTTCTCACTGTTGTTAGTTTTATTAAACTTGCAGGATTGTCCCATAGTTTCCTGATTTTGCTGAGTGATGAGGCTTCAGGTGGTACTTATCAAAAGATACACTGTTGTCAGTTACTCTGTAGATCTTTATCTTTGTCGATTTTTAAATACTGAAGTCCATCCTGGATATTCCTACTGAAGTAGGACTTCATCAATCACACAGTCAGTCGTCTTCGAAATTGTCTGTTGCTGGTTATAGCAGCTAATAAGTGCAGCCGTAAACATTGTTGTGTTGGTCCAGACTGTTTACGACAGGTTGTCCTTTTATCACTTACATCAGGCTGTTGACCCAGGATCCTGATTGGTGATATATCCAACAAACCACCACTCGCTACTGTCTATAGAAATGGATGACAAAGAATACAACACGGGCATTAACCTATAGTGGTATGGTATAATGTTTACAACACAATTACAAACAACGTAAGAAGAAGGAGAAAGGAGTTGGTTTCCACTTTCTATTGTATCTCGTCGCTTGGTGTTGAGCTATTCTAGCTCTTCTAGTGAGTAAGGTATCTTTTCACTCAATATTCTGTTCTCATGTTGTTACTGGGACTATTAGATGAGTGAAGCCATTCTTTCCATCCAAACATGTTGATATTGCCTCTCTCGTTCTTGAAGAGAATAACTCATACATAGGCTCTTTTGTTTCCAATGCCTCGTCTTCTTCCCTTCGCTATAATCAGCATTAGGCCAAGGCTATTCAACATTCTCTTCTGATGTACTGACCTACACAAGGTTTCATACACCATCTCACCATGTTTCCACAGGAGTCACATTACAATGTATATTCCCCCCAGTAATAGTAACAAACATGAACATAATATATAAATATATAAATATTTCATACAGAGAAAAATCACAAATACTGAAGTATTGGAAACATCAGATTGTGTGACAGTTTATTCCATGCTCAGTCTTCGTAGACTTAGATGGATAGTACATCTTAGGAGGATGGATGATGGTAGAATACCAAAGGACGTCTTTTTTGGTGAATTACAGATGGGTAAGAGATCTCAGGGTCGGCCTCTACTACGATACAAAGATGTGTGTAAGCGGGACATGATTGATACAGGCATTGATAATGCACATTGGGAGCAAGTCGCCACTGAACGTGTTGCATGGAGGGCAACTATCAGAAATGGAATAAAGACAAAGGAGAAAATGATTGCAGATAAAGCACACACAGAGCGTGAGAGACGTAAGATGGTGCAAAATGGTGGAAGTGACAATGTTTTCACATGCATCTACTGTGGGCAAACATTTGAAGCAAGAATTGGCCTTACCAGCCACACTCGCCACCGCCATGGATCGTAGTTATTAAGCCTTTTTGAAGCAAAAACTATCGGCTGTCAAGACGACAATGTGCCAATGATCATACAGAGAAAACATGCATGTACATTTCTCATATATGAATAACAATAATGACAGAATATATGTAAATCTCATACCGAGAAAAACAAACATGTACACCCCTCATGTATGGATAAAAATCATGACAGAATATATGTAAATCTCATACCGAGAAAACCAAACATGTACATCACCCATATTGAGTTGTTACTAATATGTTAACAGGGAGATTGTACCATAATTTGGCACGACAGCTCAGTTACAGATTAGTAATTTAGCAAAACAAGTTCTCTAATATGAAGTAGGTTAATAAGATGTGTAATCAAGAGTCTGCTTCCACATTGAGAAAAGTTTCTGAAATATGCTTCTGAAATGAGTTGAATACTCTACAGTACACATAATATTTATATATTATAGGCATTGCTAGTGAGGTATAGGTTCACAATGCATATAAGAGATTTTAACATAGGGAGTTGAAATTGTAAGAGCGTAGGAAAATTTTGAAAGCGTGGCACAAACATGGCCCTTAGTAGTAAAAATCAATCAGACTCTGGTATACAAGAATTGTTGATTTATCATTTTAACCAATTCTTAATTAACACAATGGTATATGTACCTTGCCGGTCTCTCTGGCCGAGGGGTTACAACACTTTCTCCGTAATCCCGTTTATCACGCAGAGTCTCGTAGCGGGCGAGAGCTGGAGGCGGTTCGACCCCCGCTGGTGACTTGCGGGATAACTGAGCCGGCCGCTCAGAAAGCAATGGCAAACTACTGAGCGTAATCTTGCCAAGATATCAACAGACAGCTGAAAGATGCTGCTGTTGACAGCGATGTCATGTAAAGGATATGCGAATTTAAAAAAAAATGTGTACCTTATCAAAATACATAAATACGTATTAATAATGTAGATTTAACATACCAATTGCTGCAAAGTATGATGTTTTTAAGGCTAAAATCGCCCGCCCCAACCGGGGAGAGGCTTTAAGCGTCTTCTCTTTGTGCTTCACTGATCAAAAATGGCTACTCAAACCTTTGTATAAAACTAGTCCCGGTCTTGGCCAGGTATTTTGCTCCATCACCAGGCCTAAATTTAAACTAATGCCAAATAAATTTGGCTGCCCTACTCTTTTCTTTCCCCCAAAAAGTAAGGTACTTAAACAGTGATTGTTAGGGATTGGTATTTTTAAAGCGTAAATAAAAGGATGTTGGTAGATACGTTTTAGTATATCACACGTCTCCCCCGTTTGGAAGCCTTTCGTTTAATCGAAACGACAGGTTTATCCGTCTCTACAATTTCCGTCTTTACATTGACGCACCTACTATCCCTTATGCTTTACTACATTTCGTTCCTATGTTAAATAATCTATCAGAGTAACGTCCATTTTCTTTCTAGTCAAGACAACTGGACATAACCTTGTAGGCTTATTTCCTTTCTTGGAAGAGTTCATTTCTCTTTTCCATTGTCGTCCGCTATTGTTTGAAATATGCGTGATTATCTGATAAGTTGCTACTTTCAAGTACTGGTTTGTCTGCATCAAACCAACTTTTTGAAGCAGTTGAAATATCATCATTAAGCTTTCCCTAGCCAGATGATAATTTCATATGAGATCACCTGCTGGAATTCTTTTCCCAATATATCTAGTCTGGCGTTAGGAACTGGATAAAGTCAATGACTACTCCTACATGGGTTATTAAGAAATCTAACACCTGCAATTTGCTGATTCTGGGTTTGTGCGTCCCCAGATTCTTTTCTCAGCAGAAAGTCTCTTCTTTCCTTGTAGTTCCCTATGGTCTACGTGTGTAACCACTGCCAACGTAAGTATGACTAGTTGGGATATATAACAGCTTGATTTCTCTCTCATAATTCTGCATCTACTGATAGCATATTAAACATCTCCCTATATGTAAGACGTTTGTTTTAACTCTAGATCTAAATTTAAAGGAAGCTTGAGATGGTCCCTGTTTTATTTTTCACCCAACGCATATGTGTTGGGTTTTTAGTCGAGTTATGGGATTTTCCCGATAAGCTTTAATAACTACCGGTTAGAGTTGTGCCCCTTTCTCTTGCCGGTTTTCCCGGAGAATCTCGTCTAAAATATAAACAAGGGTCCCACGTTTCCAGATTACTGAACCGAATATTTACGGAGAACATGAATCTGTAAGAAATGAGGTAATTCATAGCTTACTCCCTCTGATTTTCCTTCTAATCGAGATCTATTTGTTCAACCAGAACCCTTATTAGTAATTCTAACCTGTCCCGTTAATTTTCAACTCTGTATTTGTTGCTTTGGTGTTGAATTACGTGCACTTTTGCGTCGTTTGGCGCAACTTGATCGTTGTCTGTCTCCCTCCAGGTTTTAGACAATTTTCAACTTAGCAACATACATTGGTAAGTAGGTTCAGACATACTGTCTCATCTACTTTATATAATCAGTCCATTGGGAAAATAAAAGCCCTTCTAAGGTTTTTTTTATTAGTCTTCCAACAATCAAGTTGTTGGTTCACTTCCAGTTATTGATGTGGCTTACTAGTCCTTGTAAGCCTTGTAAAGTTACTGGTACATATGTATATCCATCTCATACCGGCGTTTCTGAGGTATTTCCTCAAGATAACATGTAAAGGTACTCTTATTTTCTCTCCAGTTTTGTTTTCATCCGTTTAATACGTGGAAACTCTGGATATGTTGAGATTGAAAGAGGCTTCTCTTTGAACTGTTATATAATTTACTAGCTGGACTCCTGGATGGAATTCCTAATCTAGTAAACATCAAGCAACTGTCAGCTATATGCTCTAATTTTCTTGGGTCCACAATGCTATAGCCAATCTAGCATGTGTGTACTTGTATGAGTAATAGGCGTATCCCTCTCAGTCCGTAAAGAGGTCCAACCTTATAAACGATCCTTATTTTAAGGCGTTTAGATAATGGACTGCTTCTAGTTCACTGATTAACATCAGGGCTTTGAAGTTAATTTCTAGTAGTATAAACATGCTTTACATATGAAATGCTGGCATATATTATCCAATCCAGAAATTTTATGTAGGAATTTGTTGCAACTCGGCAATTTGTTCCTTATTCATCCACATATATGTAGGATTCGAGCTGTCTAGAATTGATGCCCGGATATATAAAGAAGTCATTTGAGCTGCGCACACTCTTTTGTCTTCCTTTTCTGCCTTGTCATTTCTCTCTTCGGAGAATATTAATGTGAGTTAGGCAGTTTATGAAAAAAAACTTTACGTAAGCTGGTTCTTTGACTAAAGCTGTTTCTCTCCTCTTTTTGATGGCTTTTGATGGCACGGGTGTACAGTTCACCAGATGAGTTTATAGATGCGCTGAATCAACTAATGAAAGATCCGAAGGTGGGCGAAAATATCTGTGTTCGACTGAATTTCTACAAGGCATCAAAGAAAGTCACTGTAAAAATGCTCGAGCCCGGGGCCACTGTGGCATTTAGCGACAATTTGCAAGAGATATTAGATATAATTGAAGGTGAAGGGGTGACAGACCTCAATAACGACCTGCAAAATGTCTACGTCTACTGCTATCTCATAGGGGCCAGACCAGTTGGAGACGTCATTGTCCTACTACTAAGAACGGTCCGTATTATGAATCAGCTCTCGACCTCAATGTTACGCGCCTACGACAAGCCACATTACGAGCGATTAAGTCGTTTTTCCTTCGATACGGTGGAAATACTTTTAACTACCGAAATGGGTAAAACGGTCTCATTCACTACCGGGACTTCAGTGCTAACTTTACATTTTCGAACGCGGAAACATTCAAACCTCGAATAACCCAACACTAAAATGAGTTTTTATGTGACACTGCCCAGTAACACCTCGTTACAAATATACCCGCAAAATAATGCTGGTCCGTTTTTTGTCAAGCTGCTGCAATTTATTGGTTGATATTCATTTTTGGCTTCAGTTGGCGCTTTACTCTGGTGTGATGATGATGTCTCTGATGTTGTAGATGCAGATGTGGGAATTGATGCTCGTGTAGCTGTATCCATAGGTGTCTGATGCTGTGTTCTTATGTGTCGTTGTAGGTGGTATTTATTTTTTTGGGGGTGAAAAGTTGTCCACAGATATGACAATAGTGTACTTGATCCGTATGGGTGTGAATGGTCCGAATGTGGCGAGTGAACTTATACTTATGACAAAAGGATTTGTCACACACTGAACACATGAACGCAGATTTGCTAGTACTGGCCATATTGATAGACCGAAACGTGCTGCTGATATTGCTTGTATATGAATAATTCACACAACTGTGTTGTTCTGTTCTGTCAAGTTTTACAAATCACTGACGAAAGTTCCACACTATTACTTTTTTAACACCGCAAAAAGTTCTGAAGTATACGCAAACAATGCGAAGACTAAATCATTATAAGCACGGGTCTCAATACAACAATATATGTTTCACTGTTTTATCAATGCTCAGATGCCGACATCACCGACATGTCACTACACGAACAACGATAAGCGTTATATTAGTACTGTTTGTCACACCAACCTGTTTCACAAATAACTCTGTGGCGAAGGTTGTCGGTTAGCATGTGAACAATGGTGAAATATTTGCTGTAACACAGACGACTGGCACAGAGTTTACAAGAGACGCCGTCTATTTTATACACTATCTGCCTTGTGCCCACGATACTACAGTGGTGACGTGTTATTTTGTAGACAACGCCATGCTTGTTTTCTCACACAACCGCTGCCCGCTTCTGTGCGACCGAGACTGTTAATTAGATTTCCAGAACTGAAGTGGCGCTCTGTTAGTATAGATTCGACACTGAAATACAGTACCGTCTTGGTAGTGATTCAAGTGATCAGTTGGTGGTTTCCTAATTAAATTTCCCCGGCAGAGACTTGGAGATTTTGACCAGGCAGTGTGCTGTGAGATTATGGCTGGAGATTAGGTGGTCACATGCTTGTTTATGTGTTTGTTCGTCTGTCTGTTCATCTTACGCTCATGTGTGTGTGTGTGCGCGTTCGTGTGTTTGTTTATGCGTGTATGGATCTTTGTTCTTGTCTGTACGTGTGGTGGTTTGTTAATGTCAGTATGTGTGTATCAACCATACCAACTACAATCAATAATACCGATGACATTAAATTTTTAAGGTTTTCATTTGTAACCCATATGATGATAGTGTCTACATCAATACGAGCCTCTACAGCTCACTAATAACTGATACCCAATCCTTCGCAACGAATTTCACACAGCCGTACACACTACAATCAATACTAACGGCCATCTTTACATTTTAAGGTTTTCAATTGTAACCCGTATGATGATAGTGTATAAACCACTACGACACTCTAAAGCTCACTAATAACCGCCACCCACCCCTTATGAACGAATTTCACTAACCCATATCCATTACAAACAATAATACCAGCCATTTTTACTTTTTTAAGGGTGTCATTTAAAATATACAAAGAAAAACAAAATTCCCGGTTCGAACCACCGACTGACAGACTGACCGATGACTCTCCACAGCCTTTTCCCAGAAAAATGGGGTCCTTTTACTCTACTCTACTACTTATCTAGAGTCGAAATATACTCTCTGTATCTCTGTTGTATGGCACATACTAGTTCAGTCTGTGCTCTATTTTTTATTCTATTCCTATGACATATACTAGTTCAATCTGTGTTCTATTTCTCTATTCATATAATAAATACTAGTTCAATCTGTGCTCTATTGATCTATTCCTATGAAACATACTAGTTAACATACTGTGTGATTCAAAGAGCATGATTCGGAAGGTCGAAGTTAGATCTGTACGTAGACAGTGGACTGAGTCGCTGCGGAAGTCTGTTGTCCGTGAAGTCACCTTAATCTTCGTTCCGGGACATGCAGGAGTCGAGGGAAATGAACGAGCTGATAAACTGGCTGGCTCTTCACCCCTGTAGATGGCCAGCCCATGGATCGTGCCGATGTTATTAACGTCCTTAAAGATATGTCGAGAACAGAGGACTTTGACGTCAGTGAATCTACATCGCTGTTCGGGATGAAAGACTTGGTAGCAAGAATTGGCACGACCAGACGCGACAGGTACATCGGGAAAACGAGGTGCCTCGTCAACCAACACAGAACTGGCACTATTAGCCACCGGGCGCTGATGCATATGCTGGGGGGGGGGGGAGGATCTGAGCACTTATGGACCTGTCCGGAGTGCAATGAAGATACCCCAACTGATAACTGATAACTGATAATACTAGTTCAATATGTGATCTATTTATCTATTCCTGTGACATATACTAGTTCAATGTGTGCTCTATTTCTCTATTCCTATAATATACACTAGTTCAATCTGTGATCTATTTCTATATTCCTGTGACATATACTAGTTGAATCTGTGATCTATTTCTCTATTAATATAACATATACTACTTCAATCTGTGCTCTATTTTTCTACTCCCAAGAAACACACCAGTTCAATATGTGATTTATTTCTCTATTCCTGTGACATATACTAGTTCAATCGGTGCTCTATTTCTATATTCCTATGATATATACTAGTTCAGTCGGTGCTCTATTTCTATATTTCTATGATATATACTAGTTCAGTCGGTGCTCTATTTCTATATTTCTATGACATATACTAGTTCAATGTGTGCTTTACTTCTTTATTTCTGTGACATATATTAGGGACGTTCATTTGAAACCCGTTCCAATGGCTTTATTACAAAAGCATGAAAGAAACAGTAACAGGTGTGGTAGAATTAAACAAAGCTTTTATTTTGAATGAATTATGCATCATGGCTTGGTCAGAAGAAGTCGTCGTAGGCATTCAGGCAACCATCCAATTATTTAGGTAGGCGGCGAATGCCGTCCGCAAAAAAGGATTGTGGTTGCTCACTGAACCAAGTGTTTACCGCGTTCATTACGTCTGCACCTGTGTGAAATCGTTGCCCCTTGAAAACATTTTTTTAGAGGTCCGAACAAATGAAAATCACATGGTGATAAATCAAGACTATAGGTTGGATGTTGCAGAATTTCCCACTTCTTCATTGCTAATGCTTCCTGCACAATCTTTGCGACATGCGGACGAGCATTATCGTGCAACAAAATCACACCGCGAGAAAGCATGCCGGGTCGTTTATTCTTGATGACTTTTTGCAGCTTGTCTAGTGTTTGCAAGTATTGGGTAGAGTTGGTGTTGACACCAGGTTCTTTAAAGTCGGCCAACAATAGCCCTTCATGGTAAAAAAAAATGCGCTCAGCATAACATTATCAGCGGAAACCTGTAACTTGAATTTTTTTGGGTTTTGGTGATCCAGCATGCTTCCATTGCATGTTTTCTCTTTTGGTACTCGGTTCAAAGTGGTGACACCATGATTCATCGCCTGCTATTATGCATCACCCTCCACTCTGTAACGCAGCAAGTAGTTCAAACACCATCCCATGCGTTTCTCTTTTTGGTGGTCGGTCAACATCCGTGGTACCCATTGTGAACACACCTTAGGATATTGCAGTTTTTTACGAACGGCCTTTTGAATTGTCCCAATTGACGCATGAAATTTTTTCGCCAGCGAACGTATGCTTCGACAACGGTTCATATGTACTGCTGCATTAATTTTGGTGATGTTTTTTTTCTGTTGCAACAATATGCGCTTGACCCTGTCGTCGAAGATCTGTCGTGAACTAACGTCATTTCCGAAACATTCGTGCCCAGTCTGTCACTGTTGTCTTTGACACACATTTGTTACCGTACGCTGCCTGCATTCTTCGATGAATGTCCACTGGTCGACATCTTTTAAATGAAAGAAACTTAATCACCGCTCTTTAAGCTTCTTTGGACGGATTTGTGATCAACTCGGCCATTTTCTTAATGGTAAGAAACAGAACCTATGCATCATGGGACGATAAGCGCGTGCTATTTTATTCATTGGGCAGTACTTATCACATGACTATGACATGATCATGTTCAACGTATGCAATTACGCGCGGTGCGGCACGAACGGATTTCAAATGAACACCCCTTATACTTATCAATGTGTGATTTATTTCTCTATTCCTATGACATATACTAGTTCAGTATGTTTAGTCAAACTATGTTGCTGCCGCAGCAGATCCATCCATATATAAATACTGTGAACGTTTCTGTACGATCAGTTTTCGGACGTCTTTATTATTCGACCTCCCTGGCCAAGGGGTTGGCGACATTGTTCGTTATCCCATATATATAGGTGGGGAAAACAGCAGCTGCGAGAATCGGCAGCGATTCGCGCTGCTCTGGTAACTCACGGGGTATGTGAACCGGTAGTTCAGAAAGCAACGGCAAACTACTGAACGTAAAATCTGCCTAGTACATCCCTGAAAGCAGCTGAAAAATGCTGGTGTTCACTGCAATGTCATGTAAGGGATATGCAACATTTAAAAAAAATATTCCATGTGCAAAATACGGTGTTGATCTCTTGTCAGAAACACAGCTGACCGACGTTCCATCGATTTAACGCAGCACACATTACAAAGCTGTATGTATCGCGCATGTTTTGGGGTCACGTCGCGGTGCGGTCCTGTTACTGCGAGCTCTAACAAGCCAAATCACCTGAACAAGTCAAGAAGCCTGATACGGGGTAAAATTGCAAGTGGCAAGAACACCAAAAGACACGTGATATCTAAGTTGTGCAGCGTGGGAGCCGACAAAGCCATAAAGAAGACGGGCGGAGAGAAATTTCATGTGAGCTGAAACAAAGAACCTGAAACTACAGTTACTACTGAAGCCACCAAGAGGAAGATCGACGACAACCCACCATAGACAAGAGCCAACACAGCTGAGAAGGAGGAGAAAGACACCAGAGTCGGAAACACCGACTCGAAAACAGTCAAATGGTTTGTCAAGCGTATTCAAGTGGAGCTGTCTAATGAAACAATCACGAAGCAGCTACAAGAAGAGAATCTCAACATCCGAATCTTGAAGGCGGAGAAGATCATGATGTACTCAAAGATCCCTACCATGCTAGCTGTGGTGACGACTGAGGGCAGCAAGATACCACGCCAGGTATCGATAGACAAGAAAATACAACAGCCTAAAGGATTCATACCAAGAATTACTCAATGTTCCAGGTGCCAGAAGGCCGACGCAGCAGAGCAGCATGTCGCAGTAAGACGGAAATCTGCCGGTACTGCGCCGATCACCACGCATTCAAGGAGTGTCCGCTGGCCAAGCCGGACACGGACTTCCGAGAACCCAACAACAAAAGAAAGTGTGTCAACTGCCTGGACAAGCATGAAGCAAGATTCTTGGGCTGTCCGTACCTCCAAAGACAGAGACGTCTTAAAGCTCGCCATTACAACAAAGACACAATGTACGGAAGCAATGCGGAGGTGCGAGACAACCACGTGCATCTCGCAAGCTGAAAGAACACAACTACAAAGCCAGATTGATGAGTTGGAAAAAAAAAAAGTCAAGCTACTTCAAACACCGGCACCGACCAGCGACAATGAAAAGTTGCTTGCTGAAATAAAGGAGATCCGGCAATTTATCAAACAGGAGGTGGAACATATGGCACAGACGACAAAGAAGAATGAAGAGATTCTACGAGACATCAAGGCGGAGAGAGAAATGCTAAGAATTGAAAGGGAGCTATCCCAAAACAAACCAGCAGAAGCCACGGGAAAGATCACAGAGAAGCCGCAAGATGAAACCCAACCAAAGGCCGAGCCGAAACCGCAAGCTAAGGCCAGCAGCTCAACAACGACGCGCAAGGGGGAACCACTATCCCGTCAGATCTCTGAAGGAGGCACAGAATACCCACTTCCGCCTACCAAGAATCGGCTAGCAGGGAGGAAATCCAGCGCAAGGAATTCAGAAGGCGCTGGGAAGAAGAAAAAAAAAGAAGCCCAAGAAATTCAGGGGGAAACCGATGGAATACCCAGTCTTACACTATGACTGTGAGACCGACTTCGAATACTATATAAATGACGGTGAAATCGTCCCATGGCTGACCACGGAGGAAGAAATCGAAAGGCAGCAGATACTCAAACTCGACACTGAAAACAGGCGCAAGGAGAAAAATGAAAACATCGAAAAGCTCCTACAGAAAATACACAAAAAAGGAGGCAAAAATACCAAATAAAAAGTCCTTTTAAGGACTGCAATCAGTCAAGCCAGACGAGCCAAGAGCCTTCACTAACAAAAGAAACCACCAGAGGAGACGGGAACAAAGGACAGCCGCCGGCCAATTCGCCTAGCTGACGTCAAAGACACAAAAGCTTACATAACCAGTCCGAGACACAAGACAAGAAAGGGGGTAAAAATACCCACAAAAACCACGGATCTCAACAATAACCAAAGAGGAGGCAGGTTAGACGAGACCGAATCTGGAATTTTATGTTTCGAAAACTGGAATTGGGGAAATGGCAAAGCTGTAGTTATATTACTGCAGGTCTCCGTGGTAAAGGTCTTACGGGCACGATTCACAAGCCCGCTTACCCGCGTTCGATACAGCTGCGACTGGTTTGGCAGCAGACCGCGCTTCGTTGGGTTTTAACGAGTTGGTATGGGACCGTTCGTTCAGAAATCAATGGCAAACTACTGAACGTAAACTTGCCAAGACATCAACAACAGCAGTAAAATGCTGGCGTTGACAGTGATGTCCTGTAAAAAATGATATTAAAAGCAGATATTACTCCAACGACGACGCTGTCATTACCGTGTCAGGTGGAAACATATTTCTGGTCCCCTGCTTTCATAATTGCTTTTCTGTTTGTTGCAGCATCATTAAAACCGTAAAGACAGATAACAGTCACCATCATTATCATTTTCATCATCACCAACATCAACCACACCGGTTGGCGTAAGAGATCATGTTCATTCACAACCCTCTGTCCTGCATTCTTGATAAGCTCAACTGCTTGGTCTTCTGTTGCGCCACTAGGAAATTAATTATTGGTTTCCAAATTGATTTCCTGTGTAATACGTGCACATCATTAGAACCGACCAATCATTTATCTTCTTTAAATGTTTGTTAGTATACTGGACACAGCATTTACGGTCCGATGTGTTTGTTTGTTTGTTATTTGACATATGCTGGTTTAATATAAATTATGAGGCCTATAGTGCTATCTCAAAATTTTGATACGAATTCTGTCCGTATTCCATAGTTGTAGGTTCATGTGTATGATAGACATGACTAATGAAGAAATTTTTTAGTGTCTTGTTGGTCATGCGTCGAAATACACTTTTGTGTTGTCTAGTGCTTCCTCTAGTCTTTACTTCTTTCTTCTCCTTCTGTGAGCGCTAAACAATACTATGTGTGCTTATTTATATAACTGCTGCGCCACTAGGCCAGTTCATCCAACATTGTCTTGTTCTCACTCTCTACAGCTCTCACTCTACCCGGCTGGCGTAATATGCGTGCTCTCAGTTCTCTGAGGTTTATTGTGCCATCTACTCACATCCATAAATGTTTTATAGATATACTTTTTGCACATCAATGTTTGCTCTTGTAATTTCTGTCGTCACATTCCCATCGTCCGTCAGCAGCTGTCAACCTAGATATCCAACACTGCTCCCTTCCTGTAATTCCCATTTTTAAATATATATGTTGCTATGTTTGGTTTATTGGTTGTCTTTATTTTTGTTTTTGTTGTACTGTGAGTTAACTGTAGTTTTTCTTGTAGTTTGATTTAACTACTATTTTGTTATATTGTGATTTAACTGTTGTTTTTGTTGTATTGTGGTTTAATTGTTGTTGTTGTATTTGCGATTTAACTTTGTTTTTGTTGTAGTGTGATTTAACTGTAGTTTTGCTGTATTATGATTTAACTGTTGATTTTGTTTTATTGTGGTTTAACTGTAGTTTTTGTTGTATTGTGATTTAACTGTTGGTTTTGTTGTATTGTGATTTAACTGTTGGTTTTGTTGTATTGTGATTTAACTGTTGGTTTTGTTGTATTGTGATTTAACTCTTAGTTTTGTTGTATTGTGATTTAACTGCTGGTTTTCTTGTCAGTTATCAGTTATCAGTTGGGGTATCTTCATTGCACTCCGGACAGTTCCATAGGTGCTCAGATCCTACCCCCAGCATATGCATCAGCATCCGGTGGCTAATAGTGCCAGTTCTGTGTTGGTACACGAGGCCCCTCGTTTTCCCGATGTACCTTTCGTGTCTGGCCGTGCCAATTCTTACTCCCAGGTCTTTCATCCCGGACAACGATGTGGATTCACTGACGCCAAAGTCATCTGTTCTCGACATCTCTTTAAGGATGTTAATAACATCGTCGCGATCGACGGGTTGGCCATCTGTAGGGGATGCAGAGCCAGCCAGTTTATCAGCTCGATCATTTCCCTTGACTCCCGCATGTCCCGGGATGAAGATGAAGGTGACCTTACGGACAACGGACTTCCCCTGGTTTTCTTGTATTGTGATTTAATTGTTGGTTTTGTTGTATTGTTATTTAACTGGTGTTTTTGTTGTATTGTGATTTAACTGTGGTTTTTGTTGTATTGTGATTTAACTGTTGTTTTTCTTGTTAGTTAGTTAGTTAGTCGCAGTTCCAACTTCACAGCAACGGTCGTCCCCATTATGCTCCGTTCCTGTGCCAGTGAATATCACACAAAACGTTCCCCACTGAGAGAGAGAGAGAGAGAGAGAGAGAGAGAGAGAGAGAGAGAGAGAGAGAGAGAGAGAGAGAGAGAGAGAGAGAGAGAGAATTATCATACAATACGTACTGTGCTCAGAAAACAAATTCTTATTTCTGCGGCAGCAAGTCCCTTGTGGACGGGCACTGACTGTCTCATTAGAATCGGGTCGTGGGAATGGTATGCTAATGACAATAAAATACGGTCAGAACCAACGCTCTAACAGTATTATCAAAACTGTGGGGGTGTGTAAAGTGCAAATAAAGGCCTCTCTTGACAGACTCAAGGCGGATTGGAAAAATGGTAATTAAATATGTGACAGTAAACGGCCCTTTCAGAGGCCTGGTCGCGTTATGAGTGTATAATGCTAGCTTCAAACTTGTATAGAGCAATCGGTGCTCAACAGATGCTGTGGTCAATACCAGCCAGCCGCAGTTACTGTCGGACAGCTTTTCTGGTACAAATTTCAGGACAGGGTGGATATGGAAGCCAGATGAATAAACAAAAACCTCGTCCTCGAGGGGAATTTCAAATCATATCGCCGGCAGACCAGAGAGCTAACACATGACCACAGTGCCGGCAGGTCAGGGAGCTAACACATGATCACAGGCCAGGGAGCTAACACATGACCACAGGCCAGGGAGCTAACACATGACCACAGGCCAGGGAGCTAACACATGACCACAGCGCCGGCAGGTCAGGGAACTAACACATGACCACAGCGCCAGCAGGCCAGGGAACTAACACATGACCACAGTGCCGGCAGGCCAGGGAGCTAACACATGACCACAGTGCCGGCAGGCCAGGGAACTAACACATGACCACATTGCCGGCAGGTCAGGGAGCTAACACATGACCACAGTGCCGGCAGGTCAGGGAGCTAACACATGACCACAGTGCCGGCAGGCCATGGAGCTAACACATGACCACAGGCCAGGGAGCTAACACATGACCACATTGCCGGCAGGTCAGGGAACTAACACATGACCACAGGACAGGGAACTAACACATGACCACAGCGCCAGCAGGCCAGGGAGCTAACACATGACCACATTGCCGGCAGGTCAGGGAACTAACACATGACCACAGCGCCGGCAGGCCAGGGAACTAACACATGACCACAGGCCAGGGAGCTAACACATGACCACAGGCCAGGGAGCTAACACATGACCACAGGCCAGGGAGCTAACACATGACCACAGGCCCCCAACTGGCACCAGGTCAACAAAACCACAGACTGGCACCAGGTCAACAAAACCACAGACTGGCACCAGGTCAACAAAACCACAGACTGGCACTAGGTCAACAAAACCACAGACTGGCACCAGGTCAACAAAACCACAGACTGGCACCAGGTCAACAAAACCACAGACTGGCACCAGGTCAACAAAACCACAGACTGACACCAGGTCAACAAAACCACAGACTGACACCAGGTCAACAAAACCACAGAAGGCACCAGGACATGTTCAGGAAAGTTTAGACCACCGGAGTGCTACTGATGACGTCACCCATTGAGCGGCGACGGGTCTAAACCCCTATAGCTAGCACCATATACCCGGTATATCTCCAGACATGGGTTCTTGATCTGTTTCTACAGCGGTTGCCAAATAGTACCATAGGTTTAATAACTAGGTAACAGTACAGTAAGGACACCAGTATTGGGCTGGTATCCATTATTCAATGGGTGCGCGTCCTGTGTGGCGGCTGGCCTGCCCATGTCACGAATCGATACAGCTGAGCTGCCATCACGACTAGGAGATCTAACACATAACAACGGATTGTGTCTGTCAACATAACTTATACATTTAATATTTCTTGACCCCCATCTCACCTCACACGTTACATCCAGACAGCACCAGTCCCATCTCTTATCTCTCCCCGTTTACCGTTAAGCGCAAGGGGAAATTGCAGTGTTCTATCTTGAGTCAATCACGTCGTCTGGTCCCTGTAGGGTTTGTGTTTGTGTGGTGTATATTTGATAGAATATGGCCATCTGACTCTATATCTGCCTCCAGCTCTATAGCCAGAGTTACTTGGTTTGTAAGTACAACGCTCTGCAGACTGTCGCTGATTCACATGACATGTCCACAAGACTCTTGAATGTTGTTATCTCTGCACATCCACACTACACGTGAGTTGTTATCTCTGTACATCCACACTACACGTGAGTTGTTATCTCTGTACATCCACACTACACGTGAGTTGTTATCTCTGTACATCCACACCACTCGTGTGTTCTTATCTCTGTACATCCACACCACTCGTGTGTTAGTATCTCTGTACATCCACACTACACGTGAGTTGCTATCTCTGTACATCCACACCACTCGTGTGTTGTTATCTCTGTACATCCACACAACTCGTGTGTTAGTATCTCTGTACATCCACACTGCACGTGTGTTAGTATCTCTGTACATCCACACCACTCGTGTGTTAGTATCTCTGTACATCCACACTTCACGTGAGTTGTTATCTCTGTACATCCACACCACTCGTGTGTTCTTATCTCTGTACATCCACACCACTCGTGTGTTAGTATCTCTGTACATCCACACTACACGTGAGTTGCTATCTCTGTACATCCACACCACACGTGTGTTGTTATCTCTGTACATCCACACTACACGTGTGTTCTTATCTCTGTACATCCACACCACTCGTGTGTTGTTATCTCTGTACATCCACACCACTCGTGTGTTCTTATCTCTGTACATCCACACCACTCGTGTGTTAGTATCTCTGTACATCCACACTACACGTGAGTTGCTATCTCTGTACATCCACACCACACGTGTGTTGTTATCTCTGTACATCCACACCACTCGTGTGTTCTTATCTCTGTACATCCACACCACTCGTGTGTTGTTATCTCTGTACATCCACACTACACGTGAGTTGCTATCTCTGTACATCCACACTACACGTGTGTTGTTATCTCTGTACATCCACACCACTCGTGTGTTGTTATCTCTGTATATCCACACCACTCGTGTGTTGTTATCTCTGTATATCCACACTCCACGTGTGTTGTTATCTCTGTACATCCACACTCCACGTGTGTTGTTATCTCTGTACATCCACACTACACGTGAGTTGCTATCTCTGTACATCCACACCACTCGTGTGTTGTTATCTCTGTACATCCACACTACACGTGAGTTGTTATCTCTGCACATCCACACCACTCGTGTGTTGTTATCTCTGTACATCCACGCCACTCGTGTGTTGTTATCTCTGTATATCCACACTACACGTGTGTTGTTATCTCTGTACATCCACACTACACGTGAGTTGTTATCTCTGTATATCCACACTCCACGTGAGTTGTTATCTCTGTACATCCACACTACACGTGAGTTGTTATCTCTGTACATCCACACCACATGTGTGTTGTTATCTCTGTACATCCACATTACACGTGAGTTGTTATCTCTGTACATCCACACCACATGTGTGTTGTTATCTCTGTACATCCACACTACACGTGTGTTGTTATCTCTGTACATCCACACCACTCGTGTGTTGTTATCTCTGTACATCCACACCACTCGTGTGTTGTTATCTCTGTATATCCACACTCCACGTGTGTTGTTATCTCTGTACATCCACACTACACGTGTGTTATCTCTGTACATCCACACTACACGTGAGTTGTTATCTCTGCACATCCACACCACATGTGTGTTGTTATCTCTGTACATCCACACCACTCGTGTGTTAGTATCTCTGTACATCCACACTACACGTTAGTTGTTATCTCTGTACATCCACACCACATGTGTGTTGTTATCTCTGTACATCCACATTACACGTGAGTTGTTATCTCTGTACATCCACACCACATGTGTGTTGTTATCTCTGTACATCCACACTACACGTGTGTTGTTATCTCTGTACATCCACACCACTCGTGTGTTGTTATCTCTGTACATCCACACCACTCGTGTGTTGTTATCTCTGTATATCCACACTCCACGTGTGTTGTTATCTCTGTACATCCACACTACACGTGTGTTATCTCTGTACATCCACACTACACGTGAGTTGTTATCTCTGCACATCCACACCACTCGTGTGTTGTTATCTCTGTACATCCACACTACACGTGAGTTGTTATCTCTGTACATCCACACCACACGTGTGTTGTTATCGCTGTACAACCAAACAGTCTGTGCTGTCATGTCTATACCATTATATGTGTTGTTACCTGTATAACCCAAACCACTCAACGTGTTGTTATCTGTATGAGTTGTTATCTGGATGTGTTGTTATCTGTATGTGTTGTTATCTGGAAACATCCAAACAACTCTACGTGTTGTTTACTGTATAATCCAAACCACTCTTTGTGTTGTTATTTGTACACATCCAAACCACTGTCTGTGTTGTTATTTCTTCACATCCAAACCAATCTGTATGTTGTACTGTATATTTCCCAACACTATTTACACATACAAACCAGTTGATGTGTTGTTAATTCTTCTTCTTCTTCTTCTTCTTCTTCTTCTTCTTCTTCTTCTTCTTCTTCTTCTTCTTCTTCTTCTTCTTCTTCTTCTTCTTCTTCTTCTTCTTCTTCTTCTTCTTCTTCTGCGTTCATCCGGAGTTTTTTTTTTTGGACGTGATTGCGCTGTACCTGTTTACAGCAGAGCTGCGTTCTTGCGCCGTTAGGCCGACACATCCGACTTCTGCGTGCCTTTGTTGACCGGGTTAACCTTCCCGGGGTTGTTAATTCTAAACACTCAGATCACTCTATGTCTTATATAACTTTACATTCAATGTTGAAGGGATGCTTGTTATATTTCTAATGTCAAATTCAATTGTGTTTCATTTCGCATGAATTTTCTGTCTTACGTTAGAATATTGAATATTCTAGGTTTGGTGCCAAGTTGAAGTTCTTTTGACCTCCACACATTTCCTAGCGCTATAAAAGTTCTCTAATTCTGAATCTGATATATGTATCTCTTCCATCATATCAGTCTACATTACTGCCCATGTAGGTCGTGATTCCTTCTCTTGAATTATGATTGCATAAAAGGATTTGCTTGATTTTGTTTCATTATTTTTGTCTTTCCCTTATGAATTTTTAAACCGAATTATTGTGATCTCCCATCAATTTCTGACAGTGCGTTTTTATGTCGTACTAAGACAGTCCAAATTCAATTATAATAGTGAATGTGGCAAAAGGTATTCCTTTCTCTTTCTTATTCTTTTTCTTTCCGAATGCCTCACTTTTTCTTCATGGAGAACTCTGCATCTCATGTCTCGATATCTTGGCTTTATTAAGTTAATATTTTTCTGTGTGATTCCATAATTCATTCATTCAGCGGCATTACCTTTGCAGAACCTGGCTCACATAACAACCTTTCGGAAAACCTCTCGATCATAAGCAAGTTGTCCCGCGTCCGATACACCCATCTGGAGATCATCCGCCACATCCTGCGCCCATCTTCTCTTTGGTCTTCCTCTTCCTCTCTCCCCGGGCATATACCCCTCCATTATTGTTCTCTCAAAACTGTCATGGTGTTTCAAGTGCCAAAAATATTTCAATTCTCTTTGTTTTTTCGTCTTTATTAACCAATGTTATTCACTATTCGTCGTTCAGAAAGCCATGGCAAACTACTGAACTTGAAACTTGCCAAGTCATCAACAACAGCAACAAATGTTGGTGTTGACTGCAAAGGTCATGTGAAGGATATGCAACTAACAAACTAACTATTCAATATTCAGATGTTGTATGGATGCATTTGTCCTTGTCTGTACCTAATATATTCTTACAACCCGTCTAATACATGTATATTCAAAGGCATGTTTGGCTCTATTCGGCTTGTTTAGTATGTGTCCAGGTCTAACAGGCCTATGTTGCAATGTGAAAGATGTATGCTCTTAAAAATCTAAATTGTGTAGGTCTGTTTGTCTCACGCTACAATTTATTCAGCCTCTTCAAGTTTCAAAGACGTTCCCTACCAGTGTTATTAAAGTCCATAAATCCAATATATAGTGTTAAGTTCAATTCGATGCTCTACTCTATTATTATGCGCACTGTGACTATCAGAGCAGCGCAGAATCGATAGATCAGAATCCTGCTGTTCATGCAGAATCGACAGATCAAATTCCTGCTGTTCATGATTTAGTTGTTTTCAGTGGCATATCTGTCTCTCTAGAAAGATCATGATTATTATTGTCTCAAGAACAGACAGTAACATTATCCTTCTATACTTTTCACACTCCTGTAGTTCCTTTTCTTTGGCAGCTTAACAAGATATCCTTCTCTCCAGTCTGTTGGCATTTCTTCAGTTTCCCAGTCACTGCTAAATAATTATACAGTTATTAAGTTGAGGTGCCTACGTTAATTGTAACAGTTTCTGCTAGTTTGGCATCTAGACGAGCAGCTTTTCTTTCCTTCAGATGTTTGACAGTCTTACTAATCCCTTCTTTGGGTGGTTTCTGGCAGTTGATATCTAATTTTGCGGTCTAGACATATGCAGTGTCTTCTGATTTTGGCTTATTCAGAAGTTCTTAAAAGTATTTAGCCACAACAGTCAAAATACCAAATCAATGCACAAAAGAATTCAGGAGCTTACTAATAAAAGAACAAATACATCAGGCTGTTTAAAAACTAAAGATGGCAAAATCATAATAGAAAAAGATCAGATTCTACATGTACATGTAAGGTCAGATTATGTGAAAAACCTTTATGATGATGACAGAGATGAACAGTATGATATTCGATTTGATAATGAAGGACCGCCAATTTTGAAGATGGAGGTTCGGAATGTTCTTAAACATATGAAAGCTAGCAAGACCCCCGTCTCAGATAAAATCAAAACAGAAATGATTAATGCTTTAGAAGAATATGGAATAGTTCAAGTTACCAGACTGCTGCACACATTATATGATACCGGCGATATACATTCTGAATTATGTAATTCTATATTTATTGCAATCCCAAAGAAATCAGGAGTCTTTTAATGTGATCCGCATAGAACAATTAGTATAATGAGTCACATCACGAAGATTTTGATACGAATTATCATTCAAAGAGTGAGGAAGAAAATACAACCTGAAATAGGGGAAGAACAATGTGAGTTTGTAGAAGGAAAGGGTACAGTAAATGCTGTGTATATGCTGCGATCAGTTATTGAATGCTCTATAGAAATAAACAAAGATATACATCTTTGCTTTATTGACAAGACAAAGACTTTCGATAGAGTAAGACATGTCAACATGGTAGATATGCTTGCAGCTCTACAAATTGATGGGAAAGACGTTAGACTAAAAAAAAAAACATATATTGGAAACAACAAGCTGCCATAAGGATTGATAATGAACTGAGACAATATCAGCCTATTAAGAGAGAGAATTGTGAGACAGGGATGTGTAATGTCTCCAGATAATTTTTCCCTATACAGTAAAAATATTTTCAGAAATGTAAAAGATATAAAAGGAATCATCATTGGAGGAAGAAACATCAGTTACATTAGATATGCAGATGATACAGTATTGATTGCAGTCAATGAGCAGGATCTGCAACAATTAGTAGATGCGGTTGCTGCACAGTGAACAACTGGAGTTAGAATTAAATTGTAAAAAGACACAAATTATGGTTGTCACTAGGAAGAAAGAAATACCACAATGTAATATACTAGTAAATGGGAATATTCTTTAACAAGTGAATCCGTACAATTGTCTCCGAACAGTCATAACATCTGATGAGAGATGCCTGAAGAGATTAGAACAAGAATCGCCATGGCGAAAGTAGCCTTTAGCATGATGAAAAACATACTGACCAATACAAAGATGCCAATTGAAACGAGAAAAAGAGTGTTGAGGTGCTACATAGAGCCTGCACTTTTGTATGGATGTGAAACATGGACAATGAGCAGTCAAGCTGAAAAACATCTGATGGCTGTAGAAATATGGTTTCTGAGGAGAATGCAAAGAATACCACGGACAGATAGAAACACCAATGACCAAGTACTACAAGAATCAAATTAAAATCGTCAATTGATTAGAGAAATTAGATGTATCATGATCATCAAGTGCCGTGCCGGCTGGCGTAGGCGTTCATGGCTCTCCATAGATCTCGGTCTTTGGTTTTCTGGATCAACTCTGCTGCTGATATTCCTCCATGCCACCTTCTCAATCCATCCAGCATCACTTCTCTTGGTCTACCTCTGCCTCTCTTCCCCTCGATCTTTCCAGTTGTTACGATATTCTCCAATGCCTCTCTTCTCATCACATGACCGAGGAAAGCTGTTTGTCTCTGTCTTATTGTTGTATATAATGTTTTAGTTTCGTTAGACTGTTTCAGGCAGTCATCGTTAGTTACTCTGGCAGTCCAAGGAATTCGCAACATTCGTCTCAGGAACCACATCTCTGTTGCTTCTAATTTCTTCTTAATTTGTTCATTTACATTCCAAGATTCACTGCCATACAGCAAAACTGGTTCTACATAGCATTTCAGCACTCTCTTTCTTACATTCAGTGATAGTGACTTATTGCATAAGATACTCTTCATTTTCTGAAATGCGGCTTTTGCCTGCCCTATTCTGCTCCTAATCTCTGTTGTACATCTTCCATCTGATGTTATAAATGCCCCTAGGTATCTAAAATTATCAACTTGGTTAAGGAATTTCCCTTCTATTTCTATGTCACATTTTGGTGTCACCATTTTCTTTGATATTACCATTGTTACTGTTTTCTTGATATTCAAGGAGAGTCCTTTCCTTGCACTCTCTGTTACTACTACGTCTAATAATTGTTGTAGGTCTGTTGAATTATCCGCCACCAATACTGTGTCATCTGCATAGCGTATATTATTTATATTATAACCTCCAACTAGTATTCCTGGCATCTCTTTGATCTCTCTCATTATTACTTCGCTATACAGGGAGAAAAGATCTGGTGACAAGACACACCCTTGTCGTACTCCTAGCTTTATCTGTTCGTAACTACCCTCTTTATTTCCCATTTTAATTGCTGCTACTTGGTTCCAGTAAATATTCTTTATTATTCTTAAATCTTTTCCATCAGTGTTGATATCTTCCAACATTTTAATCAGTTCATCATGTTTTACTTTATCAAATGCCTTAGTATAATCTATGAAGCACAAATATATGTCTCTCTGTTTCTCTATTGACCTTTCTATTAGTGTCCGTAATGTATAAATTGCATTGTTTGTGCCCTTTCCTTCCACAAATCCATACTGTTCTTCACTAATTTCCATTTTTATTTTCTTTTTGGTTCTTCTCATTATGATTCTGAGTAGAAGCTTAGTGATATGGTTTATAAGGTTAATTGTACGAAAATCTTCACAATCAATTGCTCCTGGTCTTTTTGGTATAGCTATAAATACAGATTTCAGCATATCACTGGGTAAATATCCACTACAGTAAATATCATTCAACATTTTGGTTAATATATCTACTCCAAATTCTCCCAATACTTCTAATTCTTCTATTGTGATTTCATCTGGCCCAGCTGTTTTTCCTGTCTTCATACGTTTCATAGCGTCAGCGACTTCTTCTTTCAGAATAGGTGGACCTTCTAAGTTACTATCTTCTGTTAATTCTTCCCTTTCTCCTTCATATAATTCTCTTATATACTCATTCCACCTCTTCATTATAGCATCTTCCTCTAATATTATCTTTCCTGTTTGTGATTTCAAACACCCTGTATTTATTCTTATTTTTCTTCCTGTAAGCTCACTGATTTGTCTGTGCATATTTTTTGTATCTTTAATGGAATTTAATTCAATTTTTTTGCATTGCTCGTTTAACCAACTTTCTTTAGCCTTCCCACATTTATTTTTTATTTCTTTATTTATCTTAGCGTATTCTTATTTGTCATTTTTACTCTGTTTTCTTTTGTCCATCAGTTTTAAGATATCTTCATTCATCCATTTTTTCTTAGCTATTTTGCCTCTCTCCGGTAATACTTCTTTGCTAGTTTGATGAATGGAGTCCCTTAACATTTCCCATTGTTCATCTATACTCTGTATTTTAGTTATTGCATTGTACCTATTTTTCACAGTCACTCTGTATTGTTCTTGCATTTCTTTATCTATTTTCAGAACCTCTTTATTAAGTCTCATGTTCTTAACCATTTTTTTCCCTCTCTTTAATCTTACTTTTATATGTCCACATAGAGTTACATGATCATGATCACTATTACAGTCAGCACCAGGCATTGTCTTTACATTAATTAAAGCATTTCTAAATCTTTTATTAATTAGTATGTAGTCAATTTGGTTGCGTATTTTCTTATCAGGGCTTATCCATGTGTACAGTCGTCTTTTATGGTGTTTAAACCATGTGTTTCCAATTATCATATCATTGATATTTGCCCATTCTATTAGCTTTTCCCCTCTTTCATTTCTTGTACCTAAACCATAATTCCCCACTACATCCTCCATTTTTCCCTTTCCTACATTTGCATTAAAATCACCAAGTATTATCTTTATTTCTTGTGATCCAATTTGAGCCATCGCCATTTCTATTTCGTCATAAAAGTGTTGTATTTCTTCATCACTACTGCTTGCCGTTGGTGCATATACTTGTATAATATTTATGTCTATTGGTTTGCCTTTGATTTTTACCATAATAACTCTATCTGAAATACACCAGTATCTATTAATTGACTTGGCTGTTTTTTCGTCTAATATTATTCCTACACCTTTTTCATGTGTATCCCCTCCAGAATAAATTATTGTGTGATTATCAGCTATAATTTTGCCCGATCCCTTCCATCTCATCTCACTAACGCCTAGTATATTCATTTTCATGCTATCCATCTCTCTTAGAACATTGGTCAACTTTCCTAGCTCATTTAATGTCCTAACATTCCATGTTCCTACTCTAAATTTATTTATTTTAGTTAAGTTTTTGCCATCAGTAGCTGGATGACGGTCTGGTGTCACCTGTGGCTCATGACTGTCCCTACCGGACGAGGATGCCCTAAGACAGCCATTAACGTCCTTCACTAACTTTGAAATATGTTTTGCCATGAAGTCTTGGGAAGATAATGTGGTGGTTTCCCCTTGCCTTCCACATTCACATGGTGGTCTTTTTACCTCTGCCTTTGACAGCCATTTCCGACTGTAAGGACAAGTGAGTGCCCTGCTCTGCTCAGCTGCAGAGTTGTCCACTTATTCCGGTGGATACTCGGTCCCCAGAGCTGTGTTAGCCACACCGTAGTGTGTTTCCATCCTCTACCGCGGGGAGGTGCAGTTGGGATTTTCCCTTCATAAAGTTATGGTCTCTGACCAAAACTCTCCAGTACTTTTAGAGGACCTTTTGAGATGTACAAAGGTACTTTTGAGATGTAGACAGTCAAAATTCTTTGGGCATTTTGTGAGAAGAAATGAATTGGAGAACTTGGTAACAATTGGCAAGATCGAAGGGAACAGACCAAGGGAAAGACCGAGAAGTAAGTACCTCGATGGCTTTGCCACATGACATGGTCGAGACAGGAAAACTGAGCTGATTCAGGACTCTGGTGATCGATTGAGATGGCAAGTCATGACCGCCCACGCTTTCCGGCATGGCACATGATGGATAGATCTGGACTAAGGCTTTTGTTGCTTTGGTTTCGCTATTATTTAAATCTTTTCTTATGCTTTTCATAACTTCTATTTTTAAAGGGTTTGATTCTTCTTCTTCTTCGTTCATCCGGAGTTTTTTTTCGGATGTGATTGCGTTGTGCCTGTTTACAGCAGAGCTGCGTTCTTGCGCCGTTAGGCCGACACATCCGACTTCTGCGGGCATTTGTTGACCGGGTTAACCTTCCCGGGAAGGGTTTGATTCGTTAACCGTTCTTTATGTTGTGTTTGTACTCAGGACAGGACATATTTGTATATCATATTTGCCAAGGACTTCTATTCATGAATCTCTCCAAATGTTTTAGCCCGCTGCCAGCAGTCTTTCGTCCTCACTTCCTTTACTAACTGTTGTAGTGCCAAGTTCTTATTAGAGACTGATCATAAATTGTTCCCTAGTTTCTTGATTTCAGAAATATCCTGCCATGTATTGATTTCTGTGTTCATTAGATGTCCTGATAAGAAAATACTCAACCAAATTGACTACATACTTTTTAATAAAAGGTTTCAAAATGCGTTAATTAATGTAAAGACAATGCCGGGTGCTGACTGTAATAGTGATCATGTATCACTATGTAGAATAATAAAAATAAGACTGAATAGAAGAAAAAAAGTGGTTATGAACATGATACTTAATAAAGAGATTTTGAAGATAGATAAAGAAATTCAAGAACAATACAGAGTGAAAAATTAGATATAATGCAATAGCTAAAATACAGAATATATAAGAACAATGGAAAATGTTAATGGACTCCATTCACCAAACGAGCAGAGAAATATTACCGGATAGAAGCTATAAGATTAAGAAAATGGATGGCTGAAGAAATATTAAAGTTGATGGTCAAAAGAAAACAGTAAAAATGAGAAACATGAGTATAATGAGATAAATAAAGAAATAATAAATAATTATTTGAAGGCAAAAGAAAGTTGGTTAAATGAACAGTGCAAAAAAATTGATTTAAATTCTATTACAGATACAAAAAATATGCACAAACAAATGAGTGAGCTCACAGGAAGAAAAAGAAGAATAAACACAGGGTGTTTAAAATCAAAAGCATTAAATATATTATTGGAGTAAGATGCTATAATAAAGAGGTAGAATGAGTATAAAGGAAACTTATATGATGGAGACAGGATAGAATTAACAGAAGAAAGTAACTTAGAAGGTCCACCTATTCTAAAAGAAGAAGTCGATGACGATATCAAGCATATGAAGAAAGGAAAAACAGCTGGACCAGTTGGAATCACAATAGAAGAATTAGAAGTAATGAGAGAATTTGGAGTAGATATATTCATCAAAATGATGAATGATATTTACTGCAGTGGATATAACACCAAGCGATATGTTGAAATCTGTATTAAAAAAAACAAGGAGCAATTGGATGCGATGATTTTCCTACGATTAACCTCACAAATAATGTCACCAAGAAAATAAAAATGGAAATTAGTTAAGAACAATATGGATTTTTGGAAGGAAAAGGTAGAAACAATGCAATATATACATTACGGACACTATTAGAAAGATCAATAGAGAAACAGAAAGACATATATTTGTTCTTCGTAGATAAATTGACAAAGCAGACACTAGCAGACACTAAGGCATTTAATAAAGTAAAACATGATGAAAGGATTAAAATGTTGAACATATTAACATTGATGGGAAGGATCTCAGAATAATAAAAAATATTTACTGGAACGAAATAACAGCAATTAAAATGGGAAATAAAGAAGGAAATTATGAACACATAACAACACAGCTGGGAGTAAGACAGGGATATGTTTTATCGCCGGAACTCTTCTTCTTCTATAGCGAAGTAATAATGAGAGAGATAAAAGAAAAGCCAAGAATAATATTCGGAGGTTATACTATAACTGCTGGACATTGTAGTAACAGAAATTACAAAGGGAGGAATCTCCTTAAATATCAAGAAAACAGTAACAATGGTGATATCAAAGAAACAGGTAACACCCAAATGTGAAATAGAGATAGAAGGGAAAATTCTTCACCAAGTGGATAGTTTTAAATATCTAGGGACATTTATAACATCAGATGGAAGATGCACAATAGAGATTAAGAGTAGAATAGGGCAAGCAAAGGCTGCATTTCAGAAAATGAAGATTATCTTATGCAATAAGTCAATTTCATTGAATGTAAGAAAGAGAGTGCTAAGGTGCTACATAGAACCTGTTTTGCTGTATGGCTGTGAATCTTGGAATGCAAATGAACAAATTATGAAGAGATTGGAAGCAACAGAGATGCATTTCCTGAATCGAATGTTGCGAATTCCTTGGACTGCCAAAGTAACTAATAATCCTCCATCAAAATGTTGACTACTCGTCTTTGACTTCGGGACGTTAATTATAAGTATCTCAGAGGCCTGACGGCGATGGACACTGGTAATAGGGTAAGCTAATCCACTCACCAAAATCAGTCCAGTGCTATTATAAGTAGCATATATGGAATACGCTTAAGTTCAAAGCGAGCGAGCTAAAATTAAAAAAAAAAGTAATAATAAAAAAAAAAAAACATCACGCCTTTTCTGACGTAATAGGTTTTACGAACTGACGGCAAACAGTAAACGACTTATTTTCGGTGTGAAGTCGTCAGGGACAATAGACAGGACGTGATTGTCCAGAGAGCGAACGCCACAGTGTGATATTGTGGGGCATAGACTGGGTGCCAGGAACTCTAGCTAGCCCTGTAGGTTATCTTCGCCTACATTCGATCAACTGCGCCAACTTTAGAAAACAGAGAGAAAAAAAAAGACTTGTTGACTAGGGCACTGAAATTATACTGCATTTTAATGGAGCCGGTATATATATATATATACTAGCTGACACGGCCCGGCTTCGCCCAGACTCTGGTGGGGAGCATCTCATTTAATTCATATAAGTAGTCATATAAGCTCCCGTTCCCGACTGTCTGTCTGTCTGTCTGTCTATCTATCTGTCTGTCTGTCTGTCTGTCTGACCCGGCCCAGCCCATGGTGGAGAGCATCTCATTTAAATCATATAAGTAGTCATATAAGATCCCGTTCCCGACTATCTGTATGTCTGTCTGTCTTGGGTAAATGGAGGAGGGAGGAGGAAGAGGGAGGTGGAGGAGGGAAGAGGAGGGAGGAGGAGGGAGGAGGAGACAGGAGGAATAGGAGGGAGGAGGAGGGATTAGGAAGAGGAGGGAGGAGTAGGGTGGAGGAGGAGGGGGAGGAGGAGGGAGGAGGAAGAGGGAGAAGGAGGGAGGAGGAGATCGCAGGAGGAGGAGGAGGAGAGGGAGGAGGAGGAGGGAGAGGGAGGAGGAGGGAGAGGAGGAGAGAGTAGGCGGAGGGAGGAGGTGGAGGGAGCAGGAAGAGGGAGGAAGAGTGAGGAGGAGGAGGGAGGAGAAGGAGGAGGGAGGAGTAGAGAGTGGGAGGAGGGAGGAGGCGGAGGGAGGAAGAGGGAGGAGGAAGAGGGAGAAGGAGGAGGGAGGAGAAGGAGGGAAGAGGATGAGAGGGAGGAGGAGGAAGAGGGAGGAGGAGGAATGTGAAGGGAGGAGGAGGGAGGAGGTAGAGGGAGGAGGAGGGAGGAGGATAGAGGAGGAGGAGGGATGAGGAGGAAGAGGGAGGAGGAATGTGAAGGGAGGAGGAGGAAGGAGGTAAAGAGAGGAGGAGGAGGGAGGAGGAGAATGGAGGAGGAGGGATGAGGAGGAGAGGGAGGAGGGGGGGGAGGAGGGGGAGGAGGAGGGAGGAAGAAGGAGGAGGGAGGAAGACGGATGAGGGGGAGGAGGGAGGGGGAGGAGGGGGAGGAGGAGAAGGGAGGAGGAGGAGGGAGCAGGAGGAAGGAGGAGGGAGGAGGAGGAAGAGGGAGGAGGAGGGAGGAGGAAGAGAGAGGAGGGAGGAGGAAGAGAGAGGAGGGAGGAGGAGGGAGGAAGAGATAGGCGGAGAGAGGAGGAGGAGGAGTAGGGATGAATAGGAGGGAGGAGAAGGGAGGAGGAGGGATTAAGAGAAAGAGGGGGGAAAGGGGAGAGGGAGGAGGGAGGAGGAGGAGGAAGAGGGATGAGGAGGGAGGAGGAGGGAGGAGGGAGGATGAGGAGGAGGGAGGAGGAGGAGGGAGGAGGAAGAGAGAGGAGGGAGGAGGAGGGAGGAAGAGATAGGCGGAGGGTGAAGGAGGAGGAGGAGGAGGGGGAGGAGGGAGGGGGAGGAGGAGGGAGAAGGAGGAGGAGGGAGGAGGGAGGAGGAGAACGTAGGTGGGGGAGGATGAGAAGGGAGGAGGGAGAGGGAGGAGGAGGGAGGAGGAGGAGAGAGGAGGAGGGAGGAGGTGGAGGGAGAAGGAGGAGGGAGGAAGAGGTAGAAGGAGGAGGGAGAAGGGGGAGGAGGAGACAGGAGGAATAGAAGGGAGGAGGAGGGATTAGGAAGAGGAGGGATGAGTAGGGAGGAGGAGGAGGGGGAGGAGGAGGGAGGAGGAAGAGGGAGAAGGAGGGAGGAGGAGAGAGGAGGAGGAGGAGGAGGAGAAGGGAGTAGGAGGAGGGAGAGGGAGGAGGAGGGAGGAGGAGGAGAGAGGAGGAGGGAGGAGGTGGAGGGAGAAGGAGGAGGGAGGAAGAGGTAGAAGGAGGAGGGAGAAGGAGGGAGGAGGAGACAGGAGGAATAGGAGGAAGGAGGAGTAGAGAGTGGGAGGAGGGAGGAGTAGGGTGGAGGAGGAGGGGAGGAGGAAGAGGGAGAAGGGAGGAGGAGGGAGGAGGTAGTAGGATGATTGATTGCCATCCCACCAGGTTATTATGTTATCGCGGACCTCAGAGAGAAGTGTCTATGTAGAAGACCATTTCCTGGACGTACGTATTTTGGGAGGGGGAGGAGGGAGGAGGGAGGAGGAGGAAGAAGAAAAAAAAATATACGACAGTTGGCATCTCTGGAATGAAAGGAAGGCGTGTAGAAAATTTCATCTCAATCGGATGGGCCGTTCGCGAGCGCATAAAGGACATACATACATACATACAGAGATACATACGCACAAGTCTTTTTTATATATAAGATACTAGCTGACACGGCCCGGCTTCGCCCAGACTCTGGTGGGGAGCATCTCATTTAATTCATATAAGTAGTCATATAAGCTCCCGTTCCCGACTGTCTGTCTGTCTGTCTGTCTATCTATCTGTCTGTCTGTCTGTCTGTCTGTCTGACCCGGCCCAGCCCATGGTGGAGAGCATCTCATTTAAATCATATAAGTAGTCATATAAGATCCCGTTCCCGACTATCTGTATGTCTGTCTGTCTTGGGTAAATGGAGGAGGGAGGAGGAAGAGGGAGGTGGAGGAGGGAAGAGGAGGGAGGAGGAGGGAGGAGGAGACAGGAGGAATAGGAGGGAGGAGGAGGGATTAGGAAGAGGAGGGAGGAGTAGGGTGGAGGAGGAGGGGGAGGAGGAGGGAGGAGGAAGAGGGAGAAGGAGGGAGGAGGAGATCGCAGGAGGAGGAGGAGGAGGAGAGGGAGGAGGAGGAGGGAGAGGGAGGAGGAGGGAGGAGGAGGAGAGAGTAGGCGGAGGGAGGAGGCGGAGGGAGCAGGAAGAGGGAGGAAGAGGGAGGAGGAGGAGGGAGGAGAAGGAGGAGGGAGGAGTAGAGAGTGGGAGGAGGGAGGAGGCGGAGGGAGGAAGAGGGAGGAGGAAGAGGGAGGAGAAGGAGGGAAGAGGATGAGAGGGAGGAGGAGGAAGAGGGAGGAGGAGGAATGTGAAGGGAGGAGGAGGGAGGAGGTAGAGGGAGGAGGAGGAGGAGGGAGGAGGATAGAGGAGGAGGAGGGATGAGGAGGAAGAGGGAGGAGGAGGAATGTGAAGGGAGGAGGAGGAGGAGGTAGAGAGAGGAGGAGGGAGGGAGAATGGAGGAGGAGGGATGAGGAGGAGAGGGAGGAGGAGGGGAGGAGGGGGAGGAGGAGGGAGGAAGAAGGAGGAGGGAGGAAGACGGATGAGGGGGAGGAGGGAGGGGTAGGAGGGGGGAGGAGGAGAAGGGAGGAGAAGGGAGGAGGAGGAGGGAGCAGGAGGAAGGAGGAGGGAGGAGGAGGAGGAAGAGGGAGGAGGAGGAAGAGAGAGGAGGGAGGAGGAAGAGAGAGGAGGGAGGAGGAGGGAGGAAGAGATAGGCGGAGAGAGGAGGAGGAGGGAGGAGGAGGAGTAGGGATGAATAGGAGGGAGGAGAAGGGAGGAGGAGGGATTAAGAGAAAGAGGGGGGAAAGGGGAGAAGGAGGAGGGAGGAGGGAGGAGGAGGAGGAAGAGGGATGAGGAGGGAGGAGGAGGGAGGAGGAGGATGAGGAGGAGGGAGGAGGAGGAGGGAGGATGGTGAAGGAGGAGGAGGAGGAGGGAGGAGGGTGAAGGAGGAGGAGGAGGGGGAGGAGGGAGGGGGAGGAGGAGGGAGAAGGAGGAGGAGGGAGGAGGGAGGAGGAGAACGTAGGTGGGGGAGGATGAGAAGGGAGGAGGGAGAGGGAGGAGGAGTGAGGGTGGAGGGAGAAGGAGGAGGGAGGAAGAGGTAGAAGGAGGAGGGAGAAGGAGGGAGGAGGAGACAGGAGGAATAGGAGGGAGGAGGAGGGATTAGGAAGAGGAGTGAGGAGTAGGGTGGAGGAGGAGGGGGAGGAGGAGGGAGGAGGAAGAGGGAGAAGGAGGGAGGAGGAGAGAGGAGGAGGAGGAGGAGAAGGGAGTAGGAGGAGGGAGAGGGAGGAGGAGGGAGGAGGAGGAGAGAGTAGGCGGAGGGAGGAGGCGGAGGGATCAGGAAGAGGGAGGAAGAGGGGGGAGGAAGAGGGAGAAGGAGGGAGGAGAAGGAGGAGGGAGGAGGAAGGAGGAGTAGAGAGTGGGAGGAGGGAGGAGGCGGAGGGAGGAAGAGGGAGGAGGAGGAGGGAGAAGGGAGGAGGAGGGAGGAGGTAGTAGGATGATTGATTGAGGGAGGAGGAGGGAGGAAGAGATAGGCGGAGAGAGAGAGGAGGAGGAGGGAGGAGGAGGAGTAGGGATGAATAGGAGGGAGGAGAAGGGAGGAGGAGGGATTAAGAGAAAGAGGGGGGAAAGGGGAGAGGGAGGAGGAGGAGGGAGGAGGAAGAGGGATGAGGAGGGAGGAGGAGGGAGGAGGGAGGATGAGGAGGAGGGAGGAGGAGGAGGGAGGAGGAAGAGAGAGGAGGGAGGAGGAGGGAGGAAGAGATAGGCGGAGGGTGAAGGAGGAGGAGGAGGAGGGGGAGGAGGGAGGGGAGGAGGAGGGAGAAGGAGGAGGAGGGAGGAGGGAGGAGGAGAACGTAGGTGGGGGAGGATGAGAAGGGAGGAGGGAGAGGGAGGAGGAGGGAGGAGGAGGAGAGAGGTGGAGGGAGGAGGTGGAGGGAGAAGGAGGAGGGAGGAAGAGGTAGAAGGAGGAGGGAGAAGGGGGAGGAGGAGACAGGAGGAATAGAAGGGAGGAGGAGGGATTAGGAAGAGGAGGGAGGAGTAGGGAGGAGGAGGAGGGGGAGGAGGAGGGAGGAGGAAGAGGGAGAAGGAGGGAGGAGGAGAGAGGAGGAGGAGGAGGAGGAGAAGGGAGTAGGAGGAGAGAGAGGGAGGAGGAGGGAGGAGGAGGAGAGAGGAGGAGGGAGGAGGTGGAGGGAGAGGAGGAGGGAGGAAGAGGTAGAAGGAGGAGGGAGAAGGAGGGAGGAGGAGACAGGAGGAATAGGAGGAAGGAGGAGTAGAGAGTGGGAGGAGGGAGGAGTAGGGTGGAGGAGGAGGGGGAGGAGGAAGAGGGAGAAGGGAGGAGGAGGGAGGAGGTAGTAGGATGATTGATTGCCATCCCACCAGGTTATTATGTTATCGCGGACCTCAGAGAGAAGTGTCTATGTAGAAGACCATTTCCTGGACGTACGTATTTTGGGAGGGGGAGGAGGGAGGAGGGAGGAGGAGGAAGAAGAAAAAAAAACTACGACAGTTGGCATCTCTGGAATGAAAGGAAGGCGTGTAGAAAATTTCATCTCAATCGGATGGGCCGTTCGCGAGCGCATAAAGGACATACATACATACATACAGAGATACATACGCACAAGTCTTTTTTATATATAAGATACTAGCTGACACGGCCCGGCTTCGCCCAGACTCTGGTGGGGAGCATCTCATTTAATTCATATAAGTAGTCATATAAGCTCCCGTTCCCGACTGTCTGTCTGTCTGTCTGTCTATCTATCTGTCTGTCTGTCTGTCTGTCTGTCTGACCCGGCCCAGCCCATGGTGGAGAGCATCTCATTTAAATCATATAAGTAGTCATATAAGATCCCGTTCCCGACTATCTGTATGTCTGTCTGTCTTGGGTAAATGGAGGAGGGAGGAGGAAGAGGGAGGTGGAGGAGGGAAGAGGAGGGAGGAGGAGGGAGGAGGAGACAGGAGGAATAGGAGGGAGGAGGAGGGATTAGGAAGAGGAGGGAGGAGTAGGGTGGAGGAGGAGGGGGAGGAGGAGGGAGGAGGAAGAGGGAGAAGGAGGGAGGAGGAGATCGCAGGAGGAGGAGGAGGAGGAGAGGGAGGAGGAGGAGGGAGAGGGAGGAGGAGGAGGAGGGAGGAGGAGAGAGTAGGCGGAGGGAGGAGGCGGAGGGAGCAGGAAGAGGGAGGAAGAGGGAGGAGGAGGAGGGAGGAGAAGGAGGAGGGAGGAGTAGAGAGTGGGAGGAGGGAGGAGGCGGAGGGAGGAAGAGGGAGGAGGAAGAGGGAGAAGGAGGAGGGAGGAGAAGGAGGGAAGAGGATGAGAGGGAGGAGGAGGAAGAGGGAGGAGGAGGAATGTGAAGGGAGGAGGAGGGAGGAGGTAGAGGGAGGAGGAGGAGGAGGGAGGAGGATAGAGGAGGAGGAGGGATGAGGAGGAAGAGGGAGGAGGAGGAATGTGAAGGGAGGAGGAGGGAGGAGGTAGAGAGAGGAGGAGGGAGGAGGAGAATGGAGGAGGAGGGATGAGGAGGAGAGGGAGGAGGAGGGGGAGGAGGGGGAGGAGGAGGGAGGAAGAAGGAGGAGGGAGGAAGACGGATGAGGGGGAGGAGGGAGGGGTAGGAGGGGGAGGAGGAGAAGGGAGGAGAAGGGAGGAGGAGGAGGGAGCAGGAGGAAGGAGGAGGGAGGAGGAGGAGGAAGAGGGAGGAGGAGGGAGGAGGAAGAGAGAGGAGGGAGGAGGAAGAGAGAGGAGGGAGGAGGAGGGAGGAAGAGATAGGCGGAGAGAGGAGGAGGAGGGAGGAGGAGGAGTAGGGATGAATAGGAGGGAGGAGAAGGGAGGAGGAGGGATTAAGAGAAAGAGGGGGGAAAGGGGAGAAGGAGGAGGGAGGAGGGAGGAGGAGGAGGAAGAGGGATGAGGAGGGAGGAGGAGGGAGGAGGGAGGATGAGGAGGAGGGAGGAGGAGGAGGGAGGATGGTGAAGGAGGAGGAGGAGGAGGGAGGAGGGTGAAGGAGGAGGAGGAGGGGGAGGAGGGAGGGGGAGGAGGAGGGAGAAGGAGGAGGAGGGAGGAGGGAGGAGGAGAACGTAGGTGGGGGAGGATGAGAAGGGAGGAGGGAGAGGGAGGAGGAGTGAGGAGGAGGAGAGAGGAGGAGGGAGGAGGTGGAGGGAGAAGGAGGAGGGAGGAAGAGGTAGAAGGAGGAGGGAGAAGGAGGGAGGAGGAGACAGGAGGAATAGGAGGGAGGAGGAGGGATTAGGAAGAGGAGTGAGGAGTAGGGTGGAGGAGGAGGGGGAGGAGGAGGGAGGAGGAAGAGGGAGAAGGAGGGAGGAGGAGAGAGGAGGAGGAGGAGGAGAAGGGAGTAGGAGGAGGCAGAGGGAGGAGGAGGGAGGAGGAGGAGAGAGTAGGCGGAGGGAGGAGGCGGAGGGATCAGGAAGAGGGAGGAAGAGGGGGGAGGAAGAGGGAGAAGGAGGGAGGAGAAGGAGGAGGGAGGAGGAAGGAGGAGTAGAGAGTGGGAGGAGGGAGGAGGCGGAGGGAGGAAGAGGGAGGAGGAGGAGGGAGAAGGGAGGAGGAGGGAGGAGGTAGTAGGATGATTGATTGCCATCCCACCAGGTTAATATGTTATCGCGGACCTCAGAGAGAAGTGTCTATGTAGAAGACCATTTCCTGGACGTACGTATTTTGGGAGGGGGAGGAGGGAGGAGGGAGGAGGAGGAAGAAGAAAAAAAAACTACGACAGTTGGCAGCTCTGGAATGAGAGGAAGGCGTGTAGAAAATTTCATCTCAATCGGATGGGCCGTTCGCGAACGCATAAAGGACATACATACATACAGGCATACATACAGACGCACATCCTAATTTATATATAAGATATATATATATATATATATATATATATATATATATATATATATATATATATATATATATATATATATATATATATATATATAGGGAATGCAAAGCAAGAGAAAAGTCTCAGAAAATTAACATCAATACGATTATATCTATAGATTATCGTTCAGTGATTAATCGCTAATGTACAATTACTAATTGTGGTTCGTGATCCCGCGTACCTATGGTCGAAACACAGCTGCGCGCGATTTGGCAGCATACCACGTTGCACTGTTTTTGTACGAAATGGTATGGGTGTCGGTCGTTCAGAAAGCAATGGCAAACTACTGAACGTAAACTTGCCAAGAGATCACAACAGCAAACAATGCTGGTATTGACTGCAACGTCCTGTAAAGGATATGCAACTAACGTTAACATGTCATTTTAACATATTTCGTAATGACAAAGCAGACACTAGCAAAGATGGGATCTAAACAACAGAAAAACAAAACAATCGTGTACAGCCACCCGCCACACAACACTCAATTAACCGATAAAATCTGTAATTAAATAGGTGAACAAATAAATACACTAGTAGGAAAGTATAGAAATATGCCATGTACTGACTACAAAGATTACGTAAACTGTCTGACAAAGAAGGACCACAACACGTCTTTCATACTGCAAACACAACACTTATCACTCAGCACTCATCTAATTAGACTAGAACACACCTTTCATACTTCAAATAACCGTATCTAATAAATACTGCAGATCGAGCCCATTTTCTGCATATCGAGCCCATTTTCTGCTTATCGAGCTGATCGAGCCCATTTTCAACTCCATATCTTATATTCATGATGTTATGACCTCTGATGGCTATTCTTCTATTTTCTAAATTTCTCACATATGAATTGACGTAATCATAATCCAACCACAGCTCTATCAGGAGTGTCCGCTTTGTGTACAAGCTTACAGGACTGTTGGACATTAGTATTTTGGGTGTCCAGCGCGTACGTATATTTTATGGTTTTACTGCCACCAACGCCAGAGGCATTGGACATTTCTATATATCCGTATCCAGCTGGTACAGACATTAGGAAAGCCAGGGGCAAGGATCCATGTCAAGCTGATATAGACATTAGGAACGCTGTAACAGAGATGACTGGGCACGGCGGATCAACGTGTCCCATATTACCTCAAACCAGTAAATCAGTGTTTTTCGGGATAGGGTAAGGTAATAACAATTGCGCGGTTGAGCGGGAAGTGTTGGAGATCAGTTGGGTTTGTTGCGTCGGGTTGAGAGAAGTGACATTAATAAAACACTGTTACAACGCCAGGGGCGATAAACGTTGTCCAGCTGGTACAGACATCAGAGAAGCCAGGGACAAGGAAAGATGTCCAGATGGTACAGACGTTAGGAAAAACAGGGACAAGGCACAAGCAACATTACAGTGTCTAGTTGGTACAGCCATTAGGAAATTGTTACTTCCACTAAAGTCTGGGATCAAGGAGCATTTTTAATGCACCAAGGACATCACTGATTAACACTTACCTATCATTGGACTAAAGGGCGGAAGCACATTAGCCTATGTATTGACAACAACAACAACTTCAACAACAACAACAACAACAACAACAACAGCAGCAGCAGCAGAAATTTATACATCCAGGCCAATCTATCGAACTTTTTTTTGCAATGATACATACATTTAATCACCATTATTTACGTTTTCCCCTCGTTTTTCTCATCTCCATTTAAGTTTCATATTTTAATTGCACGTTTTTACCTTCATTCACCTTCATCTCAATACGTTAGTGACGCCTTTCATTTTCTGAATACATTAATAAACATTTCTCTGACGCAATAAATCATATTTACTGCAATAATGTCAACAGCTTTCACGCAATTGCCAATTGGAAAAGTGAATTCATCATAGTTTATTAGCATCTTCTCTCTCTCTCTCTCTCTCTCTCTCTCTCTCTCTCTCTCTCTCTCTCTCTCTCTCTCTCTCTCTCTCTCTCTCTCTCTCTCTCTCTCTCCACCCTCTCTATATAGCTGTGACCCTGTTCCTATCTCTCCACTTTCCAATCCCTCCACACACTCCTTATTTAATTGTGATACACCTTCAGCATTTAGTTTATATATATATATATATATATATATATATATATATATATATATATATATATATATATGCTTGGACTATAATATATATATATGCTTGGACTATAATAATATATATATATATATATATATATATATATATATATATATATATATATATATATATATATATATATATATATATATATATATTCTTATAGTCCAAGCAGTATGGCGTTGGTGATTATATCTGTCAACAGTGTTCTGTCTCTGATAACCATATGCCTTCTTGCCATGATATCAGGCAGTCCGGCATCCTCAGTAGTATGTCAGGTCCTAACTAAGGAGGAAATGAGGTGGCAACCTCCTAATTTTTACTATATAAAAATCTACCACCTCATAGAAAACGTCAAATACCGGACCCTTTTCGGACCACATTTTTGAAAAATTGGCGGGAATATACTTTTGGCTACTCCCGGTGTCACTTCCGGTTGACTACTTCCGGTCCCTGGATACCCCCTACCGACCGCCCCGCCCACAGGTGCCCTTGCCGGCCGCCTCCGCTTCCCCGACAGCTCCTGAGACTATTCAAAGACAGCGAGACAAGCCCCGATCATGCGGAATACTTATATAGATAAGTAGACCAACTAGTCGCTGCACACCTGGGTTCGAGTCCCAGTGTGTGTGTTTGTGTGTGTGTGTGTGTGTGTGTGTGTGTGTGTGTGTGTGTGTGTGTGTGTGTGTGTGTGTAGGGATAGACCCATGTGAGTGGCGCGAGGGAATAGGCCCCTACCCCGAATATTAGCCTTTGCCCTCCAGAGGAGGGCCATCAAAATTATCATCAAAATGGGAATAGTGATGTTCAAGTGAGGCCTTTGGATAGTCCAAAAGGAGTATTTTTTTTTTCAACCTTTATTGAGTGTTAAGAAACATTTGCATTTGTATTGTTAGTATTTTAACAGGCGTGCTGTGTGTATGGTATTCGTGAAGATCTGTTTAAACATGCGTTTGTGCGTGTCGAATTGGTGTACAAATTCGCTTCAACATCAAATTACAAAGTATACGTACCTAATATGCCTAAAGTATTAGCAATAAATTAAGACAAGAAAGTATGGTTGACCAGGATTATGGATTTTCCCATACTCTGCCAATCATCTCATTTTTACGTGATTGATGGTAAAAAGGTGGTGATGATGGTGGTGATTTCGATAATGGGGACAACAACGACTATAATACGGTGATTATTTCTTCCCTTATTCGTTCTAAACCCATTCCTGCCTTTTCATACACCATGCACCTTCTTTCATACCCATGGTATATACTTAAGTTGAATTGTTGATGTCGCCGTTGAACGTAGCCACGCCCAGTGATTACAATTAAAACACAAAAATGCTGCGTTTGACTACCACGTTCACAAAGGGCATGCATCCATCTCTTTCAGAGCATGCATATATATACACTGACATATGTATATCCGTGAACATACCAATAAGAACATATTTTCCCCCCTTTCCCTTCAATTTTTACAACCTTTATTACAACATTACATTGAAATGGGAGGTGGGGGGAAGGGGGTGTAAAATAAAAAAAAATTATATTTACATAATATAAATTATGAGTAATAAATTAAAAATTTAAACATGTATTACTTTGTAGGGACAGTGATTGATGATATTTATAATGATGATGTTAATGATGATGATAATTATGATGATATAGATAACAAAAAATTTTTGGTGAGTTGATGATTTTTTCCCTCACACATAGGGGACAGGCGAATATCTCTAGTAGGTTGGGGATGTAAATTGACAACGTGAGATATTTGTTTCCCTTTGGGTAAGGAATATTCCTACTTTTCATAAGTTTTGGATGAAATATTTCTTCACTTGTCCAAAAATTTTCACATTTGGTTAACAAGGTTACCTACTTTTTATAAGTTTCGATGAACTTTGGCCAAACTTTTCACATTTGGTTAACAAAGTTTCCTACTTTTTTATGAGTTTGCTTGAAATTTGGTCAAACTTTTCACATCTGGACAACAAAATTTCCTACTTTTCACAAGTTTGGGTGAGATATTTATGTTTGGATGAACTTTGGCCACAATTTTTCGTATCTGGTCAACAAAATTTCCTAATTTTTATGGATTTGGTTGAAATTTGGCCAAACTTTCTATATTTTGGTTAATAAAGTTTCCTACTGTTTATGAGTTTGTTTGAAATTTGGCCAAACTTTTCACATTTGATTAACAAAGTTTCTTACTTTTCATAGGGTTGGGTGACATTTGGCCAAACTTTTCACATCTGGACAACAAAATTTCCTACTTTTCAAAAGTTTGGGTGAAATTTGACCAAACTTTTCACGTTTGGTTAACAACATTTCAATTTTTTTATAATTTGGTTTGAAATTTGGTTAAACTCTTCACATTTGGTTAACAAAGTTTCCTAATTTTTATGAGTTTGTTTGAAATTTGGCCAAACTTTTCACATCTGGACAACAACATTTCTCACTTTTCATAAGTTTTGGTGAGATATTTATAAGTTTGGTTGAACTTAGGCCACAATTTTTTCACCGTTAGTCAACAACATTTCTTACTTTTTATGAGTGTGTTTTGAAATTTGGCCAACATTTTCCCCTTTGGTTAACAAATTTTCCTACTTTTTGTAAGTTTGACTGAGATTTTTACAACTTTGGTTGAAATTTGACCAACCGTTTCACATTTGGTTAACAAAGTTTCCTACCTTTTCAGAGTTTGATTGTGCTTTTTGTAAGTTTGGATGAAATTTGGCCAAACTTTTCACATTTGGTTAACAAATTTGTCCTACTTTTCATATGTTTGACTGAGATTTTTATAAGTTTGGTTTGAAATTTGGCTAACCTTTTCACATTTGGTTAACAGATGTTCCTACTTTTCATAAGTTTGACTGAGGTTTTTATAAGTTTGGTTGAAATGTGACCAACATTTTTCACTTTGGTTAACAAATTTTCCTACTTTTCATAAGTTTGGATGAGCTTTTTATAAGTCTGGTTGAAATGTAGCCACAATTTTTCCCATTTGGCTAACAAATTTTATTACTTTACCAAGATTTTTGCCCTTCATTCTCTCACCATATGACAACTATATACACCGTAAAGACTAAATTTTCAACAACCAAGACGTAATTATAATCTATATACCTGTTTATTTACAGTATTTCAGTACATTTTACAAGAATAATAATTTTATTTTAAATGCATAGATATGAGCCGGTATACATAGTATCATCAAAACAGTTTTATTTTCACATATAGAGATATACACATTTTATGTTGTTTCTGAGTTTCTTCACACCACTGTCTGAGTAGGTTGGTTTTTCCAGTTGGTAGCGGGGTATGTATATGTCACTTGGTATGTAGTCATAAGAGTGGTCTCCTGTTTGGTGGGCTGACATCTGTATATTGTAGACAACCGGGCCATCAATCATCTGAGTGTCGGGCACATCAAACATCTGGCTTTTGGGCTCTTCACATTTCTGGTTGCTGGGGTCATCACACATCTGACTGTAGCTGGGTTGATAACTGGTGGTATAGTATGCGTCTACTTGGTAGCTTTGTTTAGTACCCTGTTTGACTTGAGTACTGTCTTGAGTGTGTTGGACCTGATTGCTTCAGCTGGTGTCTTGTTGCACATCAAACAGCTGGCTATTGGACTCATCACACATCTGGTTGCTGGGGTCATCACACATCTGACTGTAGCTGGGTTGAAAACTGGCGGTATAGTATGCGTCTACTTGGTGGTTTCGGTTAGTTCCTTGTTTAACTTGAGCACCGACTTTAGTGTTTTGGACTTGATTGCTTCTGGTAGTGCCTTGTTTGACATGAGCACTGACTTGAAAGTTTTGGTTGCTGACTTGCTTCTCTCTGTTGGTAACTTGTTTGACTTCGTTACTGGTTTGGTTAACTTGGCTGAGTCTGTCAAAGTCAGCTAGGATCTCGCGATGCATGGCGCTCATCTGCTCATATTCTTGTCGAGTAAGTGTCATACCTGTCTTTGTCGGGAATTTCTGGTCGGCTTCACCGTAAAATATTCGGATGTGTAACGTGCTCGTTCCTCTGTAGGATGAGACATACACGGCCTTATCACCACCGCCCACAGGTCTAATAGTCTCACCACTACGAGTCATGTAGTCTCAGTTAGCAGACACAGTCTTGAGGTCTGTAGTCATCTTCTGATCACAATGCTTGAGTGTTACAAGCCTCGGGTTTATTTACTAGTTTTTGAGCCACGCGTAAAACCAGTTTCAGCCAGTTTCTTAGGTCAAGCGGTTCAGATCACACTGACGTGGCTGTTCGTATGGCGCGACTAGGCGTTCTACTACCAGCTCGTTGACCTGTTGTATGTTTGAGCTGTGTTGGGGAATGCGGGTCATGCTCGCCACATGACCTCTAGCCATGATGAAATAGATAGCGTAGAGGGCACCGTGTTACTTGCGTTGTAGTCACTGTGAGCTACAGTCTGTGAAGTCAGAATACCAGTGATATACATATACAGTCTCCTAACACCCATTGTAGTTTTCTTCGTATTGAGGAATGGTCAGCTATTAAAGACAGGACTGTAAGTATATTACAACCATTTTGTTCTTTTTTATCACTTTACCGGTTGGTGGGATGTATTTTAGCCATACTTCATCTCTAGCACATTGCAGTAGTAGTTGGGGATTTGAATTTCGGCCAGACCCACTTCGAAATGTTGACTCACCTCAATAGTCTGCGGTAACTTGACGAAATAGTGACCTGGTGTGTTCTTGGGAAACATGTTCGGCGAAGCATTACTCGGTAATGTCAGGTAGAAGCTCATATTTTAGGGTTTGGTAGCATGTAACCCAGACAGCTGCTTAGAAGAGCGATCCACAACTTGCCCTCGACTGCGTCGACGCTGTCTCGAGACAGATTGAATAGTGATACGCCAATGACTGTGTATATAACGATCAGTTGACATAAGAAGACAATCTCTAGTCGCGGCACTCGCCGACCACACATGCACGAGAACAAATTTCTGTCCCCCTCTGGGCTATTTTGTGGGTTAGTTTCCACGTTGGTTTCTTCCATTACCTCTGTTTTTGACCTACTGGGTCATTACACTCGTGTCTCGGCTGTATCATTAGTTGCTATTGGCAAATGCACAAAAATAAGTGCTCGAGGCGATCCTTGTGGGACATTGCCGGTATAAGGACACTACTTTCTGTATGCAGGGTTGATGTGCACGTGTTGATTGGTGTCGCAGCCAGCAGAGCACATACTCCAGTTATATGTGATTAACACCATATATCTCTTTATTATAGTAGTATTGTTAGGTTAACTGTATGCCTACTTGGAGAAACACAACGAAATGTGAAAGATTTTTTCAAAAATGCCAACTTACCATTAGAGACTTGACACGTTGTGAACTGGTTGGTGTTCACTGAGACCGGTACTTCTAGACGGTGAATGGTGGACGCTATATACACGACATCTGCTGCCGTAGAATTGTCGCGGTAAAACTTGATAGTTTCGATCGATGACAAACAAGACCCGACATTCGTCTGCAAAAACAGACTGAGGTACAAAATAAGTCGCTTCAAAATGTCTACACCCGGTCGGCATTTTGTTAACAAGTTGTTGCTCGAGACGAACAATAACGCCAGACGTCTGCCAAGGCGGTAGTTGGCCTTTGAAGTGTAGACGATATGTCTGAATACACGCCGGATGGAGTTTTGTGATGTGAAGAAGGTTCTCTAGATCACAGACAGGAGACAATTTCCCAGATGAAAGTGGACACCAGCCAGATGTTCACATTGAGTTGGGAAAAATAAAGAGAAAAACAACCTCTCGACGCCTCTGCGTCTAGACAATTTGGTGACATCACTCAAGCCCCGATATAAAACCAGTTGAGGTAAATGAGTTGTGGGAGTCGACCAAAAATTCTGAAGTATTAAAGATCGGCGCAGTATTCCGAGTTGTGTTAATTGAAAGAGACTATAGTGTCAAAGTGTTGATAATGTATCGACAGACATAGATCCAGTAGATAAGTGAGATTACTGTGCGAATATGTGTATATTTCAACTTGAAGGATTTATCTAGTTAATACACGAAGTTGTGTGATTTCTGCAGTATGTACCTGACGAGATGCAGCGAAATATGCCATGCAATAAATCGTGCAATCTATTGTTTGTGTCTTCGTTATTCAAATATGGTATTCTATTAATCATATCTAACTTAGAGTATGATTAGGAATAGAGTACAGTACTGTGCGGTGATACAACGTATTATAGGTGCGGTGATATAATTTTCTATAAGTGCGACGCTAGAAAGTATTATAGGAGCGTCGGCACTAGTGTCCTATTGTATGGCTTTAACTAGCTTGTATGATATATCATTTTACTCAGGGAGTTGAGGACAATGTAGTGGGATAATAATTAGAGAGTTTGAGGATGGTTGGGAGGGAGGAGGAGAATGTGAAATGGTAGGATCTTACAGTAGGGCATCTGCTGGGTTTCTACCCGTTCCTTTATTCTTTTCTGGTGTTGCCATGTATCAGACCAATGTGATGAGCTATTTGGCCGTATGACAGAGATCGGATCTCTGTTATAGATTTGAGTGCTGCTATTGGCCTACACTCACCTAATTACGGTCAGGATTGAGTTGCTCTCACCATGATGTTCTCTACTCAACAGGTGCCACTTGAGTGTGCGATGATTTATTACGAAGAAGCAGTTTCAAAGTTTTATACAATGATGGCTCACGGAATGAAGACAGAGGTTACTGAGAGGCTTTTACACGGGGCTCAGAACCTAGTTGGTATGCAGAAACCTGGCTTCTGCTGAGCCGGACTTGATGAACATAAGTGTTGTGTTTACTGAGTGATAAGCTTCATCACCGAGGATGGGCTAGAGAATGCGGGTCCTGCTCGCCCATGACATTTCAACGTGATGAAATAGAAAACGTAGAGGCCGCTGCGTTACATCGTGATATTTATGTTTGATTGCAATATTTATTTACTTGTCCAATATTTTTGCCCTTTAGGTACATATTTTACTACTTTTTATAAATTTGGTTGAGATATTTATGTAATTGGCAAATATTTTTTCCTCTGGACTAGCACGTTTTCCTTATTTTTATAACTTTGGCTGAGATATTTCTTTACTTTACTGTTAATGTTCCCCTTTTGTTAACACATTTTCCTAATTTTTATACGTTTTGTCGAGATATTTATAAGTTGGTTGAAATATTTCTTTACTTGTCCAATATTTTCCCCAATTGGTTAACAGAGTTTCCTACTTTTCATACGTTTGGACAAGATATTTCTGTATTTGGCCGACATTTTTCCCACTTTGGTTTACAAATTTTTCAAATTTGTATGCGTTTGGGTCACCTATTTACAAGGTTAGTTGAAATATTTCTGTCTTTGACCGATAATTTTTTCACAATTGGTTAACTAAGTTTCCTACTTTTCATAAGTTTGGCGGAGATATTTATAAGTTTGGTCGACGTATTTCTGTATTTGGCCAATATTTTTATAATTTGTCTAACATATTTTCTTATTTGAATGTTGAAGTGATACATATAATCTGTACTTTTGTCTGGCTGTGAAACGTAGAACAATGAGGAGACAAGTTGTAAAACATATATTGGGATTTTAAATGGGTTTCTGGGGAAAGCTGTAGAGTACCGTATAGATACACAGAGAGGTGATGAACGTATAAAACGTTTGCTTTGAGCTGTGCTAACCTCACTGGTCAGGTCAGCGTGCACATGACATGGCATGTTACATGAGACGCCTAATGTTGAGTCGGAAAAGTTTGTTGTGATCGTGTGTTATATTTCACATAAGTTTGTTGTGATCGTGTGTTACATTTCACATCTGATACCATGTTGTATCCATTCGACGCTGCATGACCCGATAGCTGTTATGTACAGATATGCCTTCCGTGACTGGATTGTTTCCCCTCGCGTATACTACAGTCGAAATTACATTATGTTGTATTGATGCCGAATTGACCTTTGGTGTTACTCTGTTACCCTAGGCCGACACGGCCATAGAAAAGAGAGAGAAGGGAGACCACTTTAGACTTCGGATGCTTTGTTAATTAGGTAGTGGAATTACTCGCATACACGGTAATCATTATGAGTTAGGTCCAATGGTCCAATAACCGACAGGACACCCTTTCTGTAGTACCCATCTTAACCATGTGTTCCAGGTGTAGCATAACACATGTGGCAGAATGCGACGCCAACTTTGACCGGATGTATCCATTACCCAAGTGTCTCGGATGCATCGTTATATATGTAACCGGAAGCAGCACCCCCCACGTGGTCCAATCGTAGCCATTACCGTCGTGTCTCGGATGTACCATTACACATGTGACTGGATGCGACGCCATCTTTGACTAGAGATAACCATTACCCACGTGTCTCGGATGTACCCTTAAACATGTGACCTGCTGAAGAGCCATCTTTGACCCCCAGTCGCTATTACCCATGTTCTCGGATGTATCCTTATCCATGTGACAGGATGCAATGCCATCTTTGACTGGAGGCCATTACCGACATGTCTTGGATGTACCTTTACACATGTGACCATTTGTACACCATCACACAGCGCGATGACGAGGCTTGTATCTCTAACACATCGGCCATTGTATGGTGAATATGTTTAAGTCCCATCCAGTACAGACAGTAATAACCGCCATTATCATACACAGTCTGACACTTTTCATTATATATACAGTGGGAAACCCAAGGCCTTCTGACGATCGGATTCTCAAATATGCATCGAAGCTGTCGATAGTCGACCTCCTATCCCATGCCGCCATCTGTTACTTTACACAGCAACAAACTATTTTAAATATTACCTCATATGTAATATTATAAGGGGCATTCATTTAAATCATTTCGTGAAGAACCAAGCGTTATTGCGTACGTTGAACATGATCATGTCATAGTCATGTGATAAGCAATGACCAATGAATAAAAGAGGACGTGCTTATCGTCCCATGATGCTTAAGTTCTGTTTCTGACCGATGAGAAAATGGCCTGGCTGATCCAAAATCCGCCAAAAGAAGCTCAAAGAGCGGTGATCAATTTCTTTCATTTGTAGGATGTCGACCAGTGGACAGTCATAGAAGAATGCAGGTAGTGTACGGTAACAAATGTGTGTTGAAGACAACAGTGACAGGCTGGGACGTCAGTTCACGACAGGTCTTCGAACCTGGGCCAAGCGCATATTGTTGCAACAGAAAAAACTATCGCCAAATTTGTTGCAGCAGTACGGATGAACCGTTGTCGAAGCATATGTTCGCAAGCGAAAGAATTTGATGTGTCAATTGGAACAATTCAAAAAGTCGTTCGTAAGAAACTGCAATATCGAAAGGTGTGTTCACAGTTAATTCCACGGATGTTGACCGACTACCAAAACGGGGAACGCATGGGATGGTGTTTGAACCACTTGCTGCGTTACAAAGTAGAGGGTGGTGCATTTCTCTTCCGCATAGTGGCAGTCGATGAATCATGGTGTCACCACTTTGAGCCGGGCAGCAAAAGAGAGAGCATGCAATGGAAGCATGCTGGATCACCAACAGCCAAAAAATTCAACTTACAGGTGGCTGCTGGTAAGGTTATGCTGAGCGCATTTTATAACCATGAATGGCTATTGTTGGCAGACTTTAAAGTACATGGTGTCAACATCAACTCTACCAACTACTTCCAAACACTAGACAAGCTGCAAAAGGCTATCAAGAATAAACGACCTGGCATGCTTTCTCGCGGTGTGATTTTGTTGCACGATAATGCATGTCCGCATATCGCAAAGATTGTGCAGGTAGCATTAGCAAGGAAGAAGTGGGTAATTCTGCAACATCCAGCATATAGTCCTGATTTGTCACCGTGTGATTTTTATTTGTTCGGATCTCTATGATAGCTCTCAAGGGGCAAAGATTTCACACACATGCAGACGTAATGTACGTGGTAAACACTTGGTTCAGTAAACAACTACAACCCGTTTTTTGCCGACGGCATTCGCCGCCTACCTAAACAATAGGATGCTTACCTGAATGCCCACGGCGACTTCTTCTGACCAACCCATGGTGCATAAAACATTGAAAATGAATGCTTTGTTTAATTCTACCACACCTGTTAATGTTTCTTTCATGCTATTGCAATAAAACCACTGGAACGGGTTTCAAATGAACGTCCCTAATACATTTAGTATGTACAGGAAATTAGTAAATACCAGCCATGATACACAACCTGTGGCACTATAGACAGATGAAACATTAGTGTTCGAGGCGGTCCTGTCTGGGAAATTGCCAGTACTAGGGACACTACTTTCTGACCTTAGCAGTCAATAAAAGGTCACCATACAGTGGATACCATCCCACTGTGGAGTACCCGGAAACGACAGCGCTGATTGAATAGTCTGATGTGCCCATTACATACCACCAAAAGACAATTATTAGAGCAGAAGACATGTCCGGGGCTTGCCTCGCTGATTTCGTTTGGATGTCACAGTTTTATAGTGGTTCTGGGAATACCCTAAAATACATTGCTAATGTATGAATGGTAACGAATACTAACACTCAGAGGCCGATTCGGCCACTGCGATATTAAACTAATTTTTAGAGTAGAAGACATGCCAAGGGCTTGCCTCACTGACTTCGTTTGGACGTCACAGTATTGTAATGTTTCTGTTAATGCCCTAAAGTACATTACTAATGTATGAGGGGTATGTGCTCTGATATAGCCACCCAAATTTTGTCTTGTCGTGAAGTAAATACTTTGCCAGCAGCTGCCAGCAGTACAATTTTTAACGCTCTTGTGAGATTACTGCAAAATAAAGCAGATTTGTCAATATCCAAGAATTCCCACGGATTTTGCCTTTCGAGATGTACTATTTCTGACCTGGTTTTTAGTTATCTGTTTATATATGCTCAACTTTTTCTCCGTGTTTACATAGTTGACGCCCAAACAAAGTGCCTTAAAATATTTGTTAACATCTTAGATATATGCTCAAGCGATTCAGCAACATTTAAGACCTCTATATTCAAAATTTTACTATCATGCGTTAATTCTAACGCGAGTTATATTCCATTAACGCGTCTCAGTTGTGTGGGTAATATTTTTACTGGCGACATATCAGGGGAAACAATTTATTCTGGCTTTAACAAGGGAAATATCTCGCATTATTATTATGCTTTATTTTGAACAATTATTTTACAAAAGTCACTAAGTATGTTAATTCTATTGTCTTTTTTATTATTACATTAATAGTTGAGGTTAGATTCTCTAGGAATAAGACATTTTCTATGTTAGTTAGCTTATTTGGGTATGCTATTCTACATCCTAATAATATTTTAAACCATGATGTGATCTAACATTATTTAATGAGGTTGTAACAATGCCAATTACCATTACTCATATGTACAACATTCACCATCTGATTAATACGCCTGTGTACAAGACTATTCTGAGTGGATGATGACCTATAACTTTTCCTTGAAGTTAAATGGGGTCGGGGTAAAGGTGAAATCGAAAGATGAACCACCAACTCAGGTTCTATATGTCAATCGTATTGACCTCGATCTCCACACCGAGGGGCTCGATCACCTCACGCCGCGCCTGTCCGGTTCGTGCCCTCGTGCTCTGTTCGTGCCGGCGTCCGGTTTGCCTCGCCCACCCCTGAGACACATGCATCGGAAGTAATACCAGAACGCTCGAGATTTTAAAACCTAGTTCAAATTCGGTCCGATTTTGGAAGGTCACGCGAAGGGCGGTATAACTCGCATATAAAGATTTACGAGCAACCGTTCTATCAAAACGCCCTAAAATACTACCCGTTTCGTACATTTGTAAATAATTATATTATATTAAATGTATACACACACACACACACACATACACACACACGGGTGTGTGTGTATGTGTGTGTGTGTGTGTGTGTGTGTGTGTGTGTGTGTGTTTATATTCCCCATTCTCAACGATGTTAAATATATTTGTATGTATTTATGTATATTCATTCAGACTAATCATTATGTTAAAGTAAAATGATGAAACAGGAGATTTAGATCATTCCTTTGGGAAAGATGCATAATATCACACATTTAATAATCGAATGATAAAATGATGTTGACAGGAAAACCTTTACTTCTGCGGTAGTTAAATAATAGTGTACAGACATGAAGTATCATGTGGATATGATGTGTTTTACATATTTAATTGCTTGTATTCTTCTAGATCAGATGTCACCAAACTTTTGTTCATGGCGGGCCGGATAACTGATAAATTGACGAGCGCGCCCCCCCCCCATACTCTTTCTGTATAATACTTGCGCCGTCTCCGTGGCGAAGGTCTTACGGGCGCGGTTCGTAATCACGTGTACCCGCGTTCGAAACACAGCTGTGTGTGATTTGGCAGCTAACTGCGTTGCCCTGGTTTTTTAAGCTATGGTATGGTTGCCTGTCGTTCAGAAAGCAATGACAAACTACTGAACGTAAACTTGCCAAGACATCAACAACAGCAAAACATGCTGGTGTTGACGGCAAACGTCTTGTAAAATATGTATGCAACTAGCTTTAACAATACTTGCAGGCCAGAACGAAAGCTCTAGGGGAAAAGACGAAAAATTAAGTCAATCAGGGGTGAGTGGCGTGCAATGCACACAAATAAATGACAGCCAGCATTTTATTTACTGAAAGTAAGTTATCAAAGAAGGCGACGTTATAAAGAGGATAGTTACATCAGACCTAGTGTGCACATATCCGAATCTCACAAACTAAGCAGCAAAAAAAAAAAAAAAAAAAAAGGTTAGTGAGATTTGCGAAAGAGTTATTTGGCTTTCAAGATATCATCAATGTCTGGTTTGAATAGCTGCATCCAGTCAAGAGAATTGCTTTCAAATGTTCATCAGTCACTCTCGTTCGATATGTTGACTTCACATACTTCATATTTTCTAACATGTTTCCTCACATATATAAGTTGTTCCAATCACTGATGCCATACCAGCGGCAAATTTCTTCAGTTTGGGGAACTCAACATCAGGTAAGCAGCGGTAATATTCAACAGGTTTTCCTTCTCTGTGCTTCTCTTTTAGCAAGTCATTTGCTTGCAAATCAATGAGTTCCAACTGTAGATCAACTGGCACATCATCAACGTTACAATCGAACGGATTCTGGAACAGAAGAATGTCACTCTCCATTCTGTCAAGATGTGAAAATCTCCCCAAAACAGGCTTCTTCAAGTCACGAACAATAAATTTTTTTCCCGGAAAATCGGGGTTGACGTCTTCGGCAACTATAGCATAAAACTCTTTGAAACAGTGAAAATGAGGAATGTTTCCTCCTTCCAGTTGTGCTTCAAACAATGACAGCTTTCTCCGAAATCCGTTAATGATTCTGTAGAAATCACAGACGAGATTACCCTTTTCCTGAAGTTTCAAGTTCAGTTCATTCATGTGGGATGTGATGTCGACCAAAAATGACAACTTTGACAGCCAGGTAGGATCTGAAAGCTGTGGATTAGCTCTATCTTTTTCAGTGAGGAAAACAGATATTTCGTTTCGGAGCTTGTAAAAACGAAACATGACTTTACCGCAGCTGAGCCATCTCACTAATGTGTGATGAGGCAAGCCACAGAATTCAGAATCAATGTCTTAAAGAAAAGCCTGGAACTGACCGTGATTGAGTGCATGTCAGCAAATGAAGTTCACAGCAGAAACAACTGATTTCAGTACACAAGAAATATCTTAAGTCTTTCCCACAGAGTGTTTGCTGATGTATGGTACTGTGTATGAACAGAGAGCCCGGAATTTGCAAATCTTACAACTGAGCCCTGCTCTGCCCATCAGACCCTTCCTCACTCCAGTCATTTTCCCCCCTCCATCAACTGTAACACCTCGAAGCTGATTCCAATGAAGGTTACAGTCTTGCAAAACTGTTTGCACCTTCATGAAAATGTAATTTCCAGTTGTTATTTCATGCATACTGCAAACGGATGCCAACTCTTCCGTTGTCTGAAAGTCTAAATTGACACCATAACGGAACACGAGAAGTTGTGACGTACTCGAGAGATCAGTAGAATCATCCAGCGCCAAAAATACGAAAACATGTTCTTAGCTTTGTCGCGTATCTGTAGCACTATGTTCTCTTAAGTTCTTCTGCTCTCCGCACAACTGAACTTGCCGAATGGCTGATAGTTAAAAAAAATCAGCTTTCTCAGGACACAAGTCATTTGCTGCTTCCATCATACACTCTTTGATGAAGTTGCCATCAGTAAACGGCTTTCTTCGTTCTGCCATCATATGCACTATTTTGTAACTTGTACGAGTGACAGATTCATTTTCAACAAACTTACTCGCGAAGAGATTTCTGTGTGTTTCTAAACCACGTTTCATCGACTTATATTTCTCAGAGCGTAACTTTCCAGATCATGACCTGTGACGTTGGTGATCATGTCTATTCACAGCCTTCTGTCTCGTATTCTGAAAATCATTTCTGATAATGATGTTTCTCCAAGCCATGGTTTCAGACTGTCCAACATCTTCTAACTCGGTCTCCCTCTACCTTCTCTCCTCTTGAAATTCCCCGTTGTCACGACAGCACTAGTTTTCCTCTTCTCGGGACGTGTCCAAGGAATGTGGACTGACTTATTCTGGAGAGAGTTGCCAGTGGTTTTTGAATAGTGTAGAGAAAGAAAGACCCAGGGAACATGTCCACTCTCCCAGCTTGTGTGTGTTCCCACAATTCGTCTTCGTGTCCGGTTAAACAAACAAGCCTGTCTCTTTTCTCAATATTTCTTTCTGGTCTCTCTTAACAGTTAAAGGACTTGAGTTGACCATTTATTGTGGTTATGTCCACCCGTTTGAGATGTGTAACTTCTACGAAATCTGTTTTCTGTTGTTCTGGATTTGAACATGACATACTCCCTATATGGCCACGTCTCTTGCAAATGATTGATTGATTGATTGATTTAGGAACGACATCACAGCATTCGGGGCATTCCCATAAACTCTCCGACCCTATCCTCAGCAGCCAGCGGAGAGTTCCAACACCAATAGTTCCAGTAGCAATCTGATTGTATGTCCTTCTCGCCTTTCCTCTGAGCGTTGAGCGTCGGCCAGATCCCCTCGTCACTCCTCGCTGCCTCATTCTTGCCAGACTATGGTGATTCATTTGCTCTTCCGAGGTGTACACGTGCTCCCACAAAGCTGCAACCACTTCCGCCTTCATGCATCAAAATTCCACCAAGTTTTGCCGAGCCAGCCATCATGTCCCCCTGTTCATTCCCCAGAACACCGGCATGCCCGGGAGAAAAGATCCAGGCAATGCTTGCTACCCGTGACCTCCGAAGCAAAGCAAGCCACTCTGCACGAAGCCTGCCTGTCCTCACCCTCCTCAGCATGCTTTCTGAGTCGGTTACAATCACGATGTGTGTATGTATCGTGTTCTCCATGCAGCGGAAAGCTGCACTGACCGCCTCCACCTCTATTCTTAAGCTAGATGTTGTGGTTTCATACGCCAGGCTCTCCTGCACCAAACTTCGACTCTTAGCTTTTGGTAAGAATCCCCAGGCACTTCTCCTACCTCTCAACACCAAACCATCTGTGTAGATAATCACATCGACCGGGCGAGCATTATCCTGAATTAGTTGCAGGATTTCCACTTCTGTGGCCCCTGCTGGCCACTCCTTGCACTCCCGGCTCAATGTGATTATAACTGTGCACAAGTCTGACTACTCCGCTGGAACTCTGACCCACACCTCTCCTCGCCTAATGTTCTCCAAGATGCACACCTGTCTGATCGTATCCTCCTGAACCATCCATGATTTCCCTCTTATCAGTCTCTGACCCTTAACTGCGACCAGCGCCTCATGCAACGAGTGATCTGTGTCTGCAGCTACTCTGAGGTATGCCTTCGCCTGCATCAACTTGTGCCTACCAGCAACAATCGGCAGACCAAGGATGTAACACATACACATTACTGGAGTGTCTCTGGTGCATCCCAGAATGACCCTCGTTCTGTGTGCGCTCTAATTTCACCAGCTGACTCTTTGAGACAGTGAGCAGTGATAGTCCATAATCAATCATTGAGAGGATCAAGTGCTGGTATAATGTGAAGAGCATTCTCTGCTCTGTGTCCATTGCAGCCATGGTTTTAAGTGCACTGAGTCCCTTTTGAGATCTTGTCACAACCGTCTCCACATGGTCCTTGAAAGACAGACTCCTGTCAAACGTGATTCCCAGATAGTGCAGTTTATTCTCTCTGTTGACGCTTCTACCATCTATCATGAGGCTTGCAAATGTCAGCGCTAAATAATTGAGCACTATATAAACACTCTAAGAGACGGATAAAACATCCTCAAACATGCGGACACGCCCGTATCCTTCAAGAGTTAACATCTAATATGTCAAATGCCAGTTAATATGGACAAATATACATTCGGTCTCTTCAACTTCTCGTTGAAACGTGTTGGAACAATAAAACAGTCTAATTAAATAGTGAGACACATATTTCTAACTTGTTTCTGGTAATGATAAATGTTGTGCCACACACAGGCATCAACACCTATCACGGTTGTAGTGGTTGACAGAACCTGATCATTTTATTACGTTAGGTTTGACATCAACTTGTACTAAACCGTGCACAAAAAGGGACGCATGCAGATCAATTTCTGCATATGCCAAATATGAAGAACTTCACATAAAATTCAGAGCATTATGTAAGGAGGCAAAAGAAACATGGCCTGAGAAACATGACATAGAAATTGAAAAACAACACAACAGTAAATATACCAAATTAATGCACAAGAGAATTCAGGAGCTTACTAATAAAAGAACATGTACATCAGCAGGCTGCCTAAAAACAAAAGATGGAAAAATTATAATAGAAAAAGATCAGATTTTACATGTATGGTCAGATTATGTGGAAAACCTTTATGTTGAAAACAGAGACGAAGAGTGTGATTTTCGACTATAGGGCCACTACTTTTGAAGATGAAGTTTCAGAATGCTCTTAATCATATGAAAACTGGCAAGACATCACAACAGAAATGATTAATGCTTTAAAAGAATACGGAATAGATCTCATCACCAGACTACTGAACACAATATATGACATTGGGGATATGCCTCATGAATTATGCAATTCTGTATTTATTGCAAACCTAAAGTAATCAGGAGCCCTGTAATGTGACCAAAATCGAACAATTAGTACAATTAGTTACATCACAAAGATTTTGCTACGAATTATCATGCAAAGAGTTAGAAAGAAAAAACAACCCGAAATAAGAAAAGAACATTTGGGTTTATAGATGTCAAGGGTACAGTAAATGCTGTGTATATGCTGACAACATTAACTGTACGTTCTATAGAAGTAAACAAAGACTTACATCTTTGATTATTGAATAGACAAAGGCTTTCGATAAAGTTAGACATGTCAACATGGTAGATATGCTTGCAGATAAACAAATTGTTGAGCTTGACTCTAGTCCGACTTTGTGAAGACACATGAAGGGTGTAGCATAGGTGGGAGCGCAAGTAAAATTGAAATACCACTACTTTTATCATTTCTTTACTTATTCAGTCTCGTTAGAGATTTGTTCGCAACAGACGAGCACAATCTCCGACGGGCCTATTCTCGCTGGTCGCGAGAGCCGCAAAATGGACGGAAGGGAGACATTGCTCGCAATAGACAAGCAATGTCTCCAGAGGTAGCTCTGGCGGGCCTATTCCCGCGGGTCGCGGGGGCCGCTAAAAGTCAGGTGGAGCGTCTGACGATAGTGCACGCTTTACACAGGTCCGGACACTTGTGATTGATAGTAGTGCGCGCCCCTATGGTCCGGTCTCGTACGAGGCCCTCACCTATGGGACTTGGCTGAACGCCTCTAAGCCGGGTCCCGTGGGTGTCAGGGTCTGACCATCACTCGCCACCTGCTCGTGGCGGCGAGGTCTCGGAGGATTCGACGCTGTGCCGCCAGCGTCTGCAGCCTACCTTGTTCCAGACGTATTGGTTACCCATTCCTCTGGAATACACAAGACTAGGCCGAGAGAGAGATCATGTCGTTTGGGCATCACATGGTTCTCTGAAGCTCTGCCCAGGCATTGTGATGGAATATTGGCCACATTCCAACTCACATACTTGAGTCTCAATGTGATTATAACTGTGCACAAGTCTGACTACTCCGCTGGAACTCTGACCCACACCTCTCCTCGCGCGGGAGTGCAGTGACTTTGATCATACATAACATACATACAAAGCTGTGGGACAGGGATGTGTAATGTCTCCAGATCTTTTTTCATTGTATAGTGAAAATATTTTCAGAAATGTTGACGATATGAAAGGAATCATCATTGGGGGACATAACATAGATAACATGCAAATGAAACATTATTGATTGCAGACAAAGAGCAGGATCTGCAACATTTAGTAGATGCGATTGTTTCGCACAGTGAACAACTTTGGTTAGAATTAAATTGTAAGAAGATACAGATTATGGTCGCCACTAAGAAGAAGGACATACCACAATGTAATATACAAGTGCCGGTCTCTCTGGCCGAGGGGTTACGCCACTTTCTCCGTAATCCCGTTTATCACGCAGAGTCTCGTAGCGGGCGAGAACTGGAAGCCGTTCTACCCCCACTGGTGACTTGCAGGATAACTGAGCCGGCCGCTCAGAAAGCAATGGCAAACTACTGAGCGTAATCTTACCAAGAAATCAAGAGACATCTGAAAGATGATGCTGTTGACAGCGATGTCCTGTAAAGGATATGCGAATTTTAAAAACAAAAATATATACAAGTAAGTGGGAATATGCTTAAACAAGTGAATCGGTACAATTATCTCGGAGAATGCCTTGAATCTCGGAGAATGGGAGATGCCTTGAAGAGATTAGAACAAGAATTGCCATGGCGAAGGTAGCCTTTTGCAAGATTAAAAACATAGTGACCTATAAAAAGATTTCATTTGCAACGAGAAAAAGAGTGTTGAGGTGTTACACAGAACCTATGCTTTTGAATGGATGTGAAGCGTGGACAATGAGCAGACAAGCTGAAAAACATCTGATGGCTGTTGAAATGTGGTTTCTGAGGAAAAAAGCAAAGAATATCATGGACAGACAGAAACACCAATGACCAAGCCCTTCAAGAAACGAGTGTAAACCGTAAGAGATTAGAGAGTCACAATTTTTTGGTCGCGTTATGAGAAGAATTATATTGGAGAACTTGGTGACAACTGGTAAGATCGAGGGGAAGAGAACAAGGAAAAGGCAGAGTAGTAAATACCTGGATGGCTTGGCCACGCTGTATGGTCGAGACAATAACACTGAGCTCATACACGAATCTGGTGATCGAGTGAGATGGCAAAACATGACCGCCCACGCTTACCGGCATGGCACATGATGATGAGAATGTTCCCAGATTTATATTTTCCTCTTTGCGGCCCGTAATTGTTGATAAATTCCTGTGATTGATGTGTCTATTTATACGTGTTATCTTAATAGCCCAACGGTGTACCAATCATTGATAATTCTGTTTAATGCGAAGGAAGAAACTATGGCCGTGAAGGATCGCGGGAAAAAGACTGGTGGAAATATTTGTACAGAGAGAGATGTTATGTATGATCAAGGTCACTGCACACTGGGCATTCCCGCGCGTGCCCAGTTCTTCGATGCAGCAGCCGCCCCTAAATAGCCACCTCCGTCTTCACTGCTTGTGGGTATAGTCGGACCAGCGTCAGTCTCAGCCAGTTCAGTCCGTACTGCGTTGTCTGACCAACCCAGTCCAGACTTCGTCCAGTTCGCATTGGTGCATTATTTGCCACCTGATCTGCGCGAACTTTCGGCATGCCCGGGTGCGTACATCCAGGTAAGTGATGTGAAACGCGACTTCCCAACGATGTCTATGCATTCTGAGAGAAGACTACAATTTTATTTTCCTGTAGCAAAATAATGGAGTCGGATACAATTGCAATGTGTGCAACTGTCTGTATTGCTGCCAACGGTGATCTCCATTGTCTGGCTTGATGTAGCTGTCTGGAATGCGCCGCAATCCTCTTTGATGGTTTTCCCCATCCTGTGCGCTGTGTACGCTCACGCTGACCTTGATCCGCGCTTCACCAACCCATCTATGTGGATGGGTTGCTTTTGGACGTGAATGCTGTTTGACCAAGCAGAGAGAGAGAGAGAGAGAGAGAGAGAGAGAGAGAGAGAGAGAGAGAGAGAGAGAGAGAGAGAGAGAGAGAGAATATATATATATATATATATATATATATATATATATATATATATATATATATATATATATATATATATATATATATATGCAGGTAAAGCCCAGGTGAAGTCAGTAACCCGTATCAAACACGTGACAAACTGCACGAGATCTTGTGAATTATTCACATGGCAACCACGCATAATCCAGTGCTGTTGATCGATTTCTCACTGCATTTTCTAAAATGATTAACTTGGTTTTAAACTGCAGGATCGAGGAGCTGAATGCGGTCGTTTATTGTTATTAGTATTCCAAATATTCATGAGCTTTAAATAATAAGTAAGGGAACTGAAACCACCTTTAGTTGCAATGTAAGTTGAGTCTCATCTCATCTCATCTCATCATGTTCCTCTTGTACCTTGCGGTGTCGAGGTGAAGTATAAACAGCGGGAGAGTGCCCTCTTATGGGCTTCATGTATCGATATTTCCATGGACTCTGTTATTCCCTGCGACCATCGTTTACGTGGTCGACATCTTCCTGTGTTTCCCTCTGGTCTAGACATCATTGCTTGTTGTGGTATACTGTTAGTTGGTATCCTACTTGCATGGCCAAACCATTTGACTTGCTGCCTTCTAATAAAATCTAGTGCAGCTATAACCCCCACTTTAGTCCTGATTTCTTCATTTCTGATCTTATCTCTTCTTGATACATTGAGTATTCTTCTCATGAATCTCATTTCTATTGTTATGATTTTTCTTTTCTCTTTTTCTGTCATTATCCAGATTTGGCATTGGTAACATAGAGTTGGTAAGAATATTGTGTTGTAAAGTGCTTTCTTAGTAGTTATTGATACATGTTTGTTCTTTACTATTGGTGCCATTTGTCCAATGAGTTGGTTTGCCTTATTGCATCTATTTTATTTTCGATCTAGTCTTCTGATTTGCCATTTGATGATATTATACTTCCTAGGTACTTGAAGCTCTTTACTTGTTTCAAGGGATGTTCGTTTAGGTGAATCGTTGTTGCTTTTTCATCTTTAGTTATAGTCAATAACTCTGTCTTACTTGTGCTAATTTTCATGTTATGTTCCCTACACATTTCGTTTAGACTATTCATATGGTCTTGTAATTCAGCTTCTGATTTTGTTAATAGTGCTTGGTCGTCCGCAAACAGGAGCTCTCTAATGGTTAGAGTTGCAGATGGTTCTTCTTCTGTGTTCTCGTCATGCGGTGTTCTTGCGGTCTCTGTTTGGCTGGTTTCTTTACATATGTTGTCTATATATGTTATAAACAGGAGAGGGGACAGAACACAACCTTGTCGTACTCCAGATCTTATGGTGAAGGATTCTGAGTGTCCTCCAGTTGCTCTCATTATGCATTCACTGTTGTTGTATAAACTTCTACATAGGTTCATTAGATGTGTAGTCATTCCATATTGTTTAACGATTTCCCACAGCTTGTTTCTTGAACTCCTGTGGTATCTGATGGGATGTTGAGAAATTGTTCGAAGTAGGGTTTCCATCTTATTAGGATTTGTTTGTGTTCACTTATTGGTTCTCCATTTTCGTTGTTAATTATTTCAGTTGGGTCAAAGGGTTCTCCTCTGGTTCTCATTGCACTTATCTTTTTATAGAAGCTTCTAGTTGCCTCCTTGTAGTTTTTATTTAGAGTTTCTCCATACTCCTCCCAGTCTCTTTGTTTTTCTCTCTTTACTTTTCTATTCACGTGTCTTCTCGCTATTCTGTATTCTATATAATCGCATTCCTGTTTTCTCTTCGACCACTTTTTATATTTTTCCTTTTTTGTCTTTTACGTGTTTTGCGTTTTTTCGTGGTTCCACATGTTATCTTTGCAGTATTTAAAATTCTTGATTTGAGCATCTCCCATTCTTCTTCCATTGTCTTTCTTTTTATAGGTAATTTTACAATGATTTCGGTTAGCTCTTTTTCAAAGTTTTCCCTCACTGCCTCGTCTTTGAGGTTTTTTTTTTAAGATTACTGATTCGCATAGCATGTATTTTCCTGGTCTTTGCTTCCTCCTACTGATGATTCTTATTATGGCAACGACTGCCTTGTTGTCTGTGTATGGACCTAAGTTGGGCACTGCCCTTGCATCTAATATATTTCTCTTTCTGTTATTTCTTGTTAATATAAAATCAATTTGGCTTTTAGTATCGTTCAGTTTAGGATCGTTCCATTTATACCAGGTGTATATTTGTGAGTCTTTGTGTTTATAGAATGTATTTGTTATATAGAGGTCGTTTTAGCTGCATAGCTCTATCAGACTACTTCCGTTATAATTTATTTCATTGTGTTGGTCTCCAAATGCTCCAAAATGTTTTCTATGCCCGCTATGTTGTGTAATAGTCTTGCATTGAAGTCTCCCATAACTATGATGTTGTCCTGCTTATCTATTTTATTTAGCACGTCATGGATGTCTTCGTAGAAGTCCTCGCATTCTTGCTCATTATTGTTTGTATTACATGGTGCTTATATTTGTACATAGGTTGTAACTGTATTTTTCTTTTATTCTCACTGTTACGATTCATTCTTATGTATATATATATATACCGTGTCTTGCCCTTTCTTGCTGTTACACTCCAGAGTAGACAAACGTGTAACTGTGGTGGATCTCCTTGCATCCTTCCCCCTTTATTCTGGTGTCCGCTATTCCCATCAGTCCAATTTTTCTCTCTTCCATTGTTTCTATAAGTTCTTCTTCTATACTATTAAAACCGCAGACGTTCATTGTGCTTATTTTTTTTGAATCGCTGATCTATCTCGTAGTCCATTAACATTGCCGGTTCTATATCCATTAGCATCAGTCCGTTTATACTTATAGTTTTTCTACGAGCAGTATGAAGATCCCCCGCCGGTTTACTAGGCTAATGTAAGTTGAGTGCTGCAATTCGTGTCTACATAATTATTATAGCAGACTTGGAGGACATGTCTGTCAAACACTGGCACTGAATTAAACAGTCAGCTAACAATCTCTTATTTTGAGAAAAGAGAGAACATTCAGTTTGAAGGAAATGTGTAGTTAAGCAGAGAAGTTGTTAGCAATTGTCAAGAGTTGAAGAGAGCGCCAATCGTTTCAACTTTTATACATACACGCATCTTTGGCTGTAGAGAACGGGAAACACACTACGGGTGTGGCAAACACAGCTCTGGTAACAGAGTATCCAAAGGGATCAGTTGACACCTCTGGTGTGCGCTGTGCTGTTAACGAGAGTAGTAGTAAGGGATGTTATAACTAAGGCGAAAATCTGGTTGCAACCATTGACATATCCTTACATATGGATAATTACGTCCCCTGTGTTTCGTCACAATATCGGACCGCAATTGACCGATGACGTAACAAGGAATGCAACTTAAGAATAACAAATCTACTGGATTATTGCGGTTTTCTCCCTTTTTTTAAAGGGATATCAAAAATTATTTTTCAATCGAAAATAAAATATATCAGTTATTATTGGTCTTTAGTGGACGGTGTTAATCAATATTACCATACGTTCTCAGAGCTTCAAATGAAAACCTTAATAAAGTAAAGATGGTGGTTAGTAGTGGGAGTAGTGGCCGGGATGTGTGTGTGTGTGTATGGGGCGGGATAGACCAACGTGGGGTGGGGAGCAGGGGTGGGCGCTGTGATGCTGGCGCGTAGGGTGGGGCGAGCGGGATTCGAACCCTCGAGCCGAGACGGGTGTCCTATTATAACCGTAATAGGTAAAAATGTAAATATGGCGGTTATATGATCTATTGAAGGATGTAGTGGAATTTACACTATCATCATACGGGTTACAGAGCATCAAATGAAAACCTTAAAATAAGTAAAGCTGACCGGTAATACTAGTTGTAATGGGTATGGCTTAGTGCCATTCATTGCTAAGGGGTGGATGAGTGATGGAGAAGGTAGATAATTACTTTCGAACACTATCATCATACGGTTTCAGAGCTTCAAATGAAAACCTCATAAAAATAAAGATTGTCGGTAATATTGATTCTAGTCGGCATGGCTTAGTGTCATTCGTTGCTAAGGGGTGGGTAGCGGTTATTAGTGATCTGTAGAGGTTCCTAGTGGTTTAAACACTATCATCGTATAGGTTCAAATGAAAGCCTTAAAAATTAAAGATATCCAGTTTTACTAGTTCTATTGGGTATGGCTTAATATCATTCGTTGTTAAGGGGTGGGTAGCGGTTATTAGTGATCTTTAGAGGGTCTTAGTGGTTGAAACACTATCATAATACAGGGTACAAATGAAAACCTTAAAAAGTAAAGATGGTCGGTAGTATTGGTTCTAGTCGGTATGGCTTAGTGAAATTCGTTGGTAAGGAGTGAGTGAGTAGTGAAGTAGCTAGATCAGTGCTTCCAATCATTATTAAGGGGTGAGCGAGAGGTGGGGAGGCTAGATAAGTGTATCTGATCATTGGTTAAGGGTGGGTGAGGGGCAGAGTGGCTAGATAAACACTTATGTTCCTTGATAAGAGATAGAGGTTAAGGCTCATATTAAAGTCTGAAGCTTAAAGTCATAGTTGGCTGACCTGAGGGTGACCTTCTGGGTGACTCAACACCTGGCATTGCCATCGGTGAACGTGCGTGAACGTGTCTAGATGTGTCTTGGGTGGGACCGGAGGATGACTCAGCGTGTGCTGACCGTTAAATATTTCATGTAAAAATTTAATTTTTAATTTTTGTGAAATTTTATTGTTCTCAACTCACGTTCCTCTTGTACCTTTCTGTGTCGAGGTGATGTATAAACATCGTGAGAGTGCCCGATTATGGGCTTCATATATCGATATTCCCATGGACTTTGCTATTCCCTCCGTCCAACGTTTACGTGGCCGGCCTCTTCCTCTGTTTCCAACAAACATCATTGCTTGTTGTGGTATGCTGTTGACTAGTAACCTACTTGCACGGCCAAACCATTTGATTTGCAGCTTTCTAATGAAATCTAATGCTTCTTTAACTCCCACTTTAGTCCTGATTTCTTTATTTCTGATCTTATCTCTTCTTGAAACGTTGAGTATTCTTCTCAGGTACCTAATTTCTGTTGTTGTGATTTTTCTTTTCTCTTTTTCTGTCATTGTCCAGGTTTGGAATTGGTAGCATAGAGTTGGTAGGAAGATTGTGTTGTAAAGTGCTTTCTTAGTAGTTATTGATACATGTTTGTTCTTTACTATTGCTGCCATTTGTCCAATGAGTTGATTTGCCTTATTGCACCTATTTTCGATCTCGTATTCTGATTTGCCATTTGATGATATTATACTTCCTAGGTACTTGAAACTCTTTACTTGTTTCAAGGGATGCTTGTTTAGGAGAATTGTTTTTGTTTTTTGTTCTTTAGTTATAGTCATTAACTCTGTTTTGCTTGTGCTAATTTTCATGCTATATTCTCTACACATTTCGTTTACACTATTCATGTGGTCTTGTAATTCAGCTTCTGATTTTTCTATTAGTGCTTGGTCGTCCGCAAACAGGAGTTCTCTAATGGTTAGATTTGCATATGGTTCTTCTTCTGTGTTCTCGTCATGCGGTGTTCTTGAGGTTCTGTTTGGCTGGTTTCTTTACATTTGTTGTCTATATATGTTATAAACAAGAGAGGGGACAGGACACAACCTTGTCGTACTCCAGATCTTATGGTAAAGGGTTCTTAGTGTCCTCCAGTTGCTCTCACTATGCATTCACTGTTGTTGTGTAAACCTCTACATAGGTTTGTTAGATGTGTACTCACTCCATATTATTTAAGGATTTCCTACAGCATGTTTCTATCTACTCTATCGAATGCCTTTTCTTGGTCGACAAGGCTAAGTAGAGTGTTTGATTGATTTTTTAATTTTATTGTTGAATTTATTTTTTCATTCAACGATAGTGAGTTATTGCGTAAGATTCTTTTCATTTTCTGAAATAAAGCTGTTGTTTGCACAGGTGACAGACGATTATCTCTAGTAGGTTGGGAAATTTGCTCAGTCAGCAGAAAATCGGTTGTGTTGTAATAAAAGAGAATGTTAGTGTTAAGTGGTATTAAACGTTGAAAGTCAGTTAGAAGATGTGGTAAATGGTATTCAAGGGGTCAATAAGGCAGACGTGGTGTTAATAAAGATCCACCTCATAACAGACACTGTTGGTTGGTTGGAGACGTGACGCTGTTGCAGATGTGAAATGACATAGTAAGATATATGTGAATGAAGTAAGAAATGTTACTTTAGCTAGTCTTCGAGAAAATCCGTGTAATTCTGTGAGATGGAACAAAGGAAGGCTGGTGTAGCAGAGATTGTGATATGGAAAGTTGAAGATGTCAGCTGTGAGAAATAGCCTCTGCATGACGAATACTCAGATGATATCAAAACTATCCCAGTTGGCGCCACAGACTGCATTGTCATAAATATTGATATAACTGTTTCATTGGAGCTCATGTACAACGAAAGTTTAGACTTCTTGGTGCTTTGACATAGAGAAGTTGTGAAACTATCTATGAAATACATAGCCACGTTTTGGTGACAGAAAAGCCAAGAATGGGGAGAGACGCGTGATTAGTCTGTTAAGTGCTTCTTTAGCCGATACTTTGGAATGGTAAGTTGAAGCTTTCGGTAATATAAAAGGGGGAAAGTGCTGATGTAGTGTGAAATGTTTTTTTAGATACAAGTTCAAGACACTTTTGACACTTTTGACAGCAGCTACCTTTCTCATAATTTGGGTAACACATTTGTCTTAGTTAGGTCGACCTATTTCTTACTTTGCCATCCCTATTTCTTAGTTTGCTTAACATATTTTTCTACTTTTTATAAGTTTATTTCTTAAATCGGTCAACATTTTTGTCACTTTGGCTAGTATATTTTCTTACTTTTTAGAAGATTGGATGAATTATTGATAACTTTGGATAAACATTTCTTTACTTAGCTAATATTTTTCCCATTTGGTTTTACAAATGTTCCTACTTTTTATAGGTTTGGAAGCAACATTTCTGTACTTGACCAACATTTTGCTACTTTTCATAAGTTTGGACGCGATATTTCTTTCCTTGACCAATGTTTTTTTTCACATTTGGTTAACAAAGTTTCCTACTTTTCATAACTTTGGACGAGATATTTATAAGTTTGGTTAAAATGTGTTTTTACTTGGCCTATATTTTTCCCATTTGGTTTACAAATTATCCTACTCTTTACCCGTTCGGACGATATATTTATATGTTTGACCGATATATTCCTCATTTTGGTTTACAATTTTTGTTTTCGCTTTTCATCAATTTGGATGCAATATTTCTTAACTTGGACAATATTTTGTCACCTTTGGTTAGCAAAGGTTCCTACTTTTCATAAGTTCGGATGCGATATTTCTTTACTTGAACAATATTTTCCCCTTTGGTTAATACATTTGCCTATTTTTCATTAGTTTGGACGAGATATTTTCTATTTTAGTCAAAAGTTTTCCCCTTTGGTTAACAAATTTTCATACTTTTCATAAGTTTGGATGCAATATTTCTTTACTTGAACAATATTTTGTCACCTTGTTAACAAAGTGTCCTACTTTTCATAAGATTGGATGTCAGACTTATAAATAGCTCGTCCAAACCTATAACAAGTAGGAAAACTTGTTAGCCAAAGCAGTTCAGATATCAGTTATAAGTTGGGGTATCTTCATTGCACTCCGGGCAGGTCCATAGGTGCTCAGATCCTCCCCCAGCATATGCATCAGCTTCGGTGGCTAATAGTGCCAGTTCTGTGTTGGTTGACGAGGCACCTCGTTTTTTCCGATGTACCTCTCGCGTCTGGCCGTGCCTATTCTTACACCCAAGTCTTTCATCCTGAACAGCGATGTGGATTCACTGACGTCAAAGTTCTCTGTTCTCGCCATATCTGTAAGGGCGTTAATAACATCGGTACGATCCATGGGCTGGCCATCTACAGGGGGTGCAGAACCAGCCAGTTTATCAGCGCGTTCATTTCCCTCGACTCCCGCATGTCCCGGGACGAAGATGAAGGTGACTTTATGGACAAAAGACTTTCGCAGCGACTCAGTCCACTGTCTACGTACAGATCTAGCTTCGACATTCTGAATCATACTCATTGAGTCAGTACACACACGTTGGTATAATGCTGTGATTCCAGCCATATAAAAGCCTATGTAACCGCCATCACCTCCATTGTCATGCTGCTCGTGGTCATACAGTGGGCACCACTGGATTCTTGAACGGTTCGGCCCGCTGAACGGGCTGTAAATGCCCACGCACTTCTCTGCTGCTTTACAACAGATCCATCTGTATAGATGAGCACTTCGGGGTTATCTGAGTGTTCATAGATGAGCGCATTGACCTCTGCATTGACAGCGGCAGGGTTCTGCTCTCTGCATCGTCTGTCGATTGTGATGATGCAGGAGAAAGTGCACTTAAAATCTGGAGGCACTGGCGCCCATTCCTCGCCGGGGTTGATACTGGTAAGATTGCAGACCTGTCTGACGACATCTTCCGCCCGACTCATCCATGATTTGCCTCCCTTTAGCCTGTCACCCTTTTCTCTGAATATAGCGTCATGCAGAGGGTGCTGCTCATCTGCACTTATTTTTAAGTATGCACGAGCTCTCCAGATTTTAATCCTGTGTTCCATTGTTGGGAAGTCAAGGAGGTATCTCATTGCTGAACAGCTGGTGTCTCTTGTGTAGCCCAAAATGATGTGCATGGCTTCGTTTTGTACCTTTTCAAGTCTTCCAATCTGTGTAGGGCTGACAGTGAGGATGGCCAGAGCATACTCGTCCGCGTGAAAGCACCAGCCCTTAGAACAGAAGTATTAGGAGTCTTTGCTCGATATTGGCAGTCGCCATGACTCTCATTTCTGACAACCCTTTTCAAGCTTTCGTTATGACATAATCGACATGGTCTCTGAAGGACAAACTTCGATCAAGCCTCACGCCAAGATATGTCATTGGCTGGATTCTACTCAAAATGCTCACACCCATTCTTACTGCCTGCAGGTCTGTGTTCACAATATGGTTGTTTAGGGAGAACCATGTAACCGATGCCTTTGCAGGGTTGACAACTATTTTTCCCATTTGTCTAACAAATTTTCCTACTTTATAAGTTTGGTTGATATATTTCTGTATTTGGCCGACATTTCTCCCATTTGGTTAACACAAGTTCCTACTTTTTATAACTTTGAATGAGCTATTTCTGAATTTGGTCACATTTTTATTACTTCGGCAAACACATTTTCCAACATTTTATAAATTTGGTTGAGATATTTCTGTATTTGGCCAATCTTTCTCCCGTTTGGTTAACACATTTTCGTACTTTTATAAATTTGGAATAGCTATTTCTGTATTTAGATAATATTTATCTCAGTAGGCTAAAAAATATTCCTATTGTTTATAAGTTTTGTTGAGATATTTCTGTATTTGACTAACATTTCTCCCGTTTAGTTAACACATTTTCCTACTTTTTATAAGTTTGGATGGGCTATTTCTGAATTTGGTCCACATTTTTAGTACTTTCACTAACATATTTTATTGTTTCGGTTGAGACATTTCTTGATTTGATTAACATCTTCCTACCTTGCTTAACATGTTTCCTTTGTTTTGTTGACATATATCTTGAATGGGTCATCAATATGTTACATTCTCTCACCACATGACAACTATATACACCATCAACATTAAAACTAAAAAAAAACAAAATGTAGTTATATTATATACCTGTTTATTTACAGTATTTACAGTTTAATTTACAAGAATAAAATAGCATAATGACATTATATGAAATGGATGGTGCAATGTGAGCCTTTAGCTTTTTGTGTGTCTAAAGGTGTTTTCATTATGCATGATGAATCTTAGGGTGCAGTGTTCATAGGTGTTGAGGGTACAACCCATAGTTGTTGATGAAGTGGGTGTCTGAAGTTTTGTTTCTATGTATCGTTTTAGGTTGTCTTTTCTGTTGTATAGAATACCACAGAGGTGGCACGTGTGAGTTTCGGTTTTGTGAACTGTGTTAAAGTCACGTGTAAGCTTATGGTTTTCTGTAAAGAAGTGACCACATGTAGGACACAGATAGACATATTTCTGGCTAGCGGCCATTATGCTGGAAAAGTAAAGGTGATAAGGCACGTATTCCAACCCACTTATATTTTCCGGCACCAGCTAATGGAGTGTTGACAATTAACACAATTCTCTTTGTGTAGTTGCACTGGTGAAGTGTTGATACGGTAGATTGATCCAACACTATATGATTTGTGTAGATTCCTGTAGTTCCACACTTATAAAAATCGTTCTGGTGAAAGTACTGGACGCTGAAAATCATACAGTTGTGAAGAAACGACACACCATTACAGTCAACCATTGATATTTTACATGACGTATATTTTGTACTTCAAAACATGTGACAACCAATATTATTTTGATGCTAGTGTTTTAAATCATCAACATAAAATAATATCCAGCATGTTTTTAAATCAAAAGTACTAACTTTGTAATCAATAAATATCAACTGAATCAGTACCCATTTGACATTTGCGGATTATGAGGGTGCACCAAGACGTCATATGTAGTAATATATTTCATGTTCTCTGCCTTGCTCTCATTTTGCTTCTTCTCATGGTCTTCTCCATGACTAAATGTTTTGTGTTTGCTGATGAAGGCTAGCAACGTCCTGTATGTTTCGTAACTCTGTAAAACTGTCTTACTTTGTGTTATTTTATAAAGTATGTTACCGACACAGAGCTGCTTTATGTACTATAATAGTGACCAAAGGCGAATACACCCACTGATGGACAGTTAGTGAGCACTGGTGATCAAAAATTAGTGAGCAATGATGAAAGTATACGTACCATTATTGTGTGGTAGACTGTCAGAGCTTTCACTTCTTATAAACAACTCAATAAGCTAGCTTTTAATTCTTTGTGTTAGGAAATTTTCAGTCTAGAAAAGCGACCACATATTATAGGTGATATAACAAGTGACATCAGGGAGCTTTGTGGTCTCGAGGTATGGTGTCCATCTCGAGTGCTCGAGGTCCCGGCTTCAAGCCCTCGTGAGGACCGGGATTTTTTTTCCACGTGGACTTCTAGTAATAAAATTTCCCCTGGTTTCTTAGTAGTGATATCAGACGCCCGTGTGTATTGTTGCGCACGTAAAACATCCCGTAGCAGTTGGAAATCGAAAAAGAGTAGCCTAACGACCTTCCCGGGCAAAATGTCAGGTTAAAAATCTACCCAAAGTATTTAATGATCCTCGACGGTGCTACGAAGTTCATTCACTGAGCTGAGTTTCTCAAGACTCAGGTTTGAGTTAGGAGGAGAACGGAGCACTTATGGATTACACCCGTGTGCCATGATGTTGATCCATCGACTAAACTAAACTAACAAGTGACATCATATGCATATGATAAATTTACACGTAATGAATTTGACACAGTGTGACACCATCTATATGGCCTTTATACAGGCCAGCTTTGACCTAGTGTGCAGGGATATATACATCAGACATAGTATTTTAATATCGTGTGTGTCTTATATATCTAGATGTTGATATCTAGGAGATCTTGATATATTCCTGGTTTCTTAGTAGTGAGATGGACGCCCGTGTGTATTGTTGCGGACGTAAAAAAATCCCTTGGCAGTTGGAAATCGATAAATAGTAGCCTAACGGCCTGCCCGGGCAAAATTTCGAGTTAAAAATCTACCCAAAGTATTTAAGGATCCTCGCCGGTGCTACGGAGTTCATGCACTGGGCTGAGTTTCTCTAGACTCAGGTTTGAGTTAGGAGAACGGAGCACTTATGGGTTAAACCCGTGTGCCGTGATGTTGATCCATCGACTAAACTAAACTAAACTAACAAGTGACATCATATGCATATGATAAATTTACACATAATGAATTTTACACAGTGTGACACCATCCATATGGCCGTTATACAGACCAGCTTTGACCTAGTGTGCAGGGATATATACACCAGACAGAGTATTTTGAAATCGTGTTATCTGATATATCTAGAGGTATAAACCCGAATGTAGCACCATGTACCTTATTTTCTGAGAAATACATCAGCGTCAAAACTATACCGACTTGACGGCGTGTATCGAGAATGTATACTACACATAGAGTACTTACTACTGTGGTCTCCTCGGTGAGCTGTTTTCGATTGGTCTTGTTGCAAACGTAGTGTCTTTAGCCCGCCTTTGCGGTCCTTTCTATAAGACTGTGCGGCTGATGCTACATAGAAACATGTCTAAACATGTTCAAGTAGGTTTACCGCAGTCAGCACGCCATGAGTCATCCTCCGGTTTTCCCCAAAGACATGTCTAAACAAGTTCTCGCACGTTCACCGATAGCATCGCCACGTGTTGAGTCACACAGGAGGTCACCCATAGGTCCGCTATCTATGACTTCAAGCTTCAGACTTTTATGTGAGCCTTAACCCCCGTCTCTTATCAAGGAACAGACTATGTATCTAGCCACTCCGCCCCTCGCCGACCACTTACCAATGGTCAGAAGCACGTATCTAGCCACTCCACCTATCGCTCACCCCTTAATAACGATCGGAAGCACTTATCTAACTAATCATCTACTCACTCGCCCCTTACCAACGAATTTAACTAAGCCATGCCGACTAGAACCAATAATTCCGGCCATCTTTACTTTTTAAGGTCTTTATTTGTGTCCTGTAGGATGATATTGTTTAAACAATTACGACCATCTACAGATAACTAATAACCACTACCCACCTCTTAACAACGAATGACACGTAAGTCCTACCCAATTGGACAAATAATACCGGAATCTTTACGTTTTAAGGTTTTCATTTGTATCCCACATGATGATACTGTTTAAACCACTACAGACCTCTCCAGATCACTAATAACCGCTACCCACCCCTTAACAACGAATGACACTATTCCATACCGACTAGAACCAATAATACGGGAATCTTTACATTTTTTAAAGTTTTAATTTAAAGCTCTGAAACCGTATGATGACAGTGTTCGGAAGCAATTTTCTACCTATGCCACACTCACCCACCCCTTAACAACGAATGACACTAAGCCATACCCATTACAACCAGCTTTGCATGTTTAAGGTTTTCATTTGATGCTCTGTAACCCTAGGATTATAGTGTATAGGCCACTACATCTCTCAACAAATCATATTACCGCCATATATACATTTTTACCTATTACGGTTTTCATATGACACCTGTCTCGGCTCGAGCGAGGAGTCGAACTCGCTCGCCTCACCTCTGCGCTCACACCTCACGTCGGTCTACCCCTCCCGCGTACACACTCACACACACATACACACATCCCGACCACTACTCCCGCTACTAACCACTATTTTTACTTTATCAAATTTTTCATTTGAAGCTCTGAGACCGTGTGATGATAGTGATTAACCCCGTCCTCTAAAGACCACTAATAACCGCTGTCTTTTATTTTCAATTGAAAATTAAAATTTAAAATAAAAAGTCTTTTTAAAAAAGGGAGAAAATCGCAATAATCTAGTCGATTTGTTATTCTTGAGTTTCATCCCTTGTTAGGTCAAAGGTCAATTGCCGTCTGTTTTTGTGACGAAACACGGTTGGGGGGGGGGGGGGGGCGTTATAACCCCTATATTTATCAATGGTTGCCAACCAGATTTTCGCCTTAGTTACAACATCCCTTACTACTGAGAGTATCACAGAGTATGATGCTCACGTTACCTGGCATCTTAAAAGGTTTCAAAAGATTGACGGAGTAGTTTACATTTTGTGGATGTGAAAAGCAAGAGGAAATACCACATTATGCATCCAAAGACATTCAAACTGAAAACGACACAGCATCTCATAGGTCTGATGGTGAACTCCCTAGCCCAGACATATTACTAACGTGAACTAATGAAAAGACCAACGGCAAACTGTGCTAGCAGAGATGACGGAAAGACATTTGAAGGTATTACCGTGGACAGCCCTGTCACTGGGCTAGAGAAGACTCTGTGGATGGGAACGCGGAATGTTAGAAGATTAAGTCAGGGCAAACTCGTCTGTTTTGGGGGAATTATCAAGTAATTAAACTGACATACAGGTAATTTCGGGACACAGACATTTCGGCTTTTGAACATTTTCTAAAAATCGTGAGCCAACAAGAAGACAAATAATGAAACTCAACAGCATCTAATGTGGAAGAAAACTAGCTCACGAAGAATCAGAAACTAAAATACTTTGGCTGTTTTTGTTGTTACGAGGTCACAGTTGCTTGGTGAAAACAGTTATGGATGGTTAGGTCCTGGCAGAAACCAGGGATCGACCAACAGACATACAGACAAACAGACACACCCAAACGTGTGTGCGTTTGTTCGTGAACACATTAATGTTATCGGCTGCCATTATTTTTGTTTTGTTGCAATGATATAAACATATTGCTCTTTGTTTGGCTTTTGTACTGACTTTACTAATTTCTGACTTCCTATTTTTGCTGTTGATAGTGATACCGTGTTGTTGATGGTGAAACTGTGTATTTCTGTTCCTTCCTTTACGTCATATTGGGAATACAGTCAAACCTCGGTTCTCGTTGCCTTCGGTTTTCGTCGATTACTGATTTCTTCGATTTTTTTCTGCGAAAACATTGTCTGGGTTTTCGTCGTGTGCACACGGGACCTCGCTACTAATTTTGCGAAAACAAAGAGACCCACGCGTTCTTCTGCTCAGTTTGGTGTTTTTTCTCGTTGTGTATACATCGCTTGCTAATAAGTTAACTGTTTCCTGTTAGCTCCATCATGGGACTAAAGAAAGTTTCCGAAGCCAGCAGGCCTTCGAAGAAGAAGGCCAGACCACGATCGATTTGAAGAAGGAAATCACTGAAAAATGCGAGAGCGGCCTTAACATTGTTGACATCGGCCGCATATACGAGATGTCGCCTTCCACGATAAGTTCCGTAGTGGCGAAAAAGGATGCAATAAAGGAGGCTATTGTAGCGAAAGGCGTGAATGTGCTAACGTAACAAAGATTGAAAACAATCGAAGATGTCCAACATTTATTAAACTTTGGATAAATCAAAAACAGTTAGATGATGATTCTGTTTCGGGGTCAATCATATGTGAAAAGGCCAGACTGTTGTATGCCAATCTCATTATGAAAATGCATAAGACGTGTGCTAGTGTAGTAAGTGATGTATAGGCCAGCAGAGGGTAGTTTGAAACATTCAAGCGGCGCTGTGGCAAACACGATGTTACTAAGCACGGAGAATGTGCTGGTTCGGACAAGTCTGGGGCAGAAAAATAGTATTACACACTATATTTATTTTCTATAAAATATACTTTTGGTATTATTTTGGAGTGCCTAGAACGAATTAATTGGATTTACATTGGGTCATATGAAAACAATTGCCTCGGTTTTCGTAGGTTTCGGATTTCGCCGATTGTTTTCGGACGGATTATCCTTGAAAACCGAGGTTTGACTGTATATTGTTCCTTGTCCATACTTTCTCTGACATTCCTCATGGTAATTTCAGTATATTTTTTTAAACAAGATAAGAACAAAATGCAACACTGTCTGACTCCCTGTCCTATATAAAACCAGTGTTTTGCATCAACACAAAATCTTATGGCTACATTCTTTTTATTGTAGTTTCTATGATCTGTGAATTATATGCGAATCAAATTTCTTTAATTATGTTACGTATTACGTTATTTTCTACATAGTCTTTGAGTAGTCTATAGAACAAGAGTTAGTTAAGTTAGTTGCATATCATTTACAGGACAACCCAGGGTTAACAGGGATCTGCCATGTCCTGTTGAGCTTGACTCTAGTCCGACTTTGTGAAGACACATGAAGGGTGTAGCATAGGTGGGAGTGCAAGCGCAATTGAAATACCACTACTTTTATCGTTTCTTTACTTATTCAGTCTCGGTAGAGATTTGTCCTCAGTAGACGAGCAATATCTCCGGCGGGCCTATTCTCGCCGGTCGCGAGATCCTCACAGTGGAAGGATGGGAGATTTGCTCGCAATATACGAGCAATATCTCCTGCGGGCCTATTCCCGCTGGTTTCGGGATCCGCTAAAGTCAGGCGGGGAATCTGGCGATAGTGCACGCTTTACACAGGTCCGGACACTTGTGATTGACAGAAGTACGCGTCCTTATGGTCCAGGTGCGTACGAGGCCCTCACCTGTGGGACTTGGCTGAACGCCTCTAAGCCGTGTCCCTTGGGTTCCAGGGTCTGGCCATCACTCGCCACCTGCTCGTGGTGGCGAGGTCTCGGAGGTTTGACGCTGAGCCGCCAGCGTCTGCAGCCTATCTTGTGCCAGACGTATTGGTTACCCATTCCTCTGGAATACACAAGACTAGGCCGAGAGACGGAACATGTCGTTTGGGCACCATATGTTTCTCTGAAGCTCTGCCCAGGCATTGTGATGGAATATTGGCCACATTCCAACTCACATACTTTGGTCTGTCAAGACTGCAAGGTGCCACTCACTGCCATGTCCCCAGTGCTCTTTAATGTCTACAACAGTAAGGTCGCAGCTATTGAGTCACCAGATGTGGGTAGAATCTTGACATTTGCAGATGATGTGCTGGTGTACAGGCTGGGCAGGGATAGGGACAGTTTGGCTAAAGACTTACAGATGGCAGTAAGCAGGGTGGCGGAGTGGTGCAGGGACTCAGGGGCCGTTATAAAATCAGACAAGGCATCGGTTGTGTGGTACTCCCTGGATAACCGGATTGTGAAGGCAGATGTTCCATGTATTATGTTGATGCCCTCTCTTAGTAGAGAGAGTAAATTGAAGTACTTGGGTATCACATTTGACAGGTGTATGTCTTTTAAGGCTCATGTGGGGGGTTTTGGTGGTGAACGCTGGTAAAGGACTAAATTCATTGAGGGAAATGGCAGCAACCGGGGTAGAGTAGAGCTTTACCGGGTCTTTCAGCGGCTAATTATATCTGTCATTGAGTATGGTTTGGGGCTCCTAACAGTATCGAAGAACCAGACTGAAAGGTTGGAGCGCATACAGAATGCAGCCGTGCAGGTGTTACTGGGATGCACTAAGGACACACCAATTATATGCATGAGGCACATCCTGGCGCTACCAACAATGGCCGATAAGCATAGGGTCCTTCAAGCCAAATGGTACCTGAGAGTTGCTGCAGACAGGGGTCACCCCCTGCATGAGGCCATTGATTATAGACTAAGACTAGACAGGTCTTGGATGGCACAGGCAGAAATATCTATACGTCAGGTGTGTTATCTATAGATCATCAATCGTGAAAAAGAGTGGGTTGAAGTACCGGATGACATGACGGACTGGCACAATGTAATAGTAACACTGGGTCGTGAGTGCAGAGAATGGGCAGCGGGCCGCACAGAGTTTGAGCTGCAACAGATGACCCAGAGTAACACACATCAAGGTGATATAGTGATCTAAAACTGATGGGTCAGTGGTGAGAAGCAGACGGAGTGTTGGGGCTTCATTGCGAAGGCCAATGGACGGTTCTTAAAAAAGAGAGTCTGGTATATGAGGCTACGACCTCCAGCATGAGGATGGAGGTAAAAGCAGTCAGAGCGGCATTCCATTGGTTAGAGAAGACTACTGCAACACACATTGTCTTCATCACAGACTCAGGGAGTATGCTTAGTAATTGTGGAGACAGGAATGTTTCGTGTGGCACCTCGATTCAGAAGTCACAGATTGTGAGAATTGTATGAATTTTTTTTCCTGGCCTAGCGGGAGTGGTGGGGGGGGGGGGGGAAGCGGATGAACAGGCTGATAGGCTGACAGGGAATGCATCTCTTGGTGGTTGATTACTTTCGGACAAGGGGGAGGTGGTCGTGCGCCTGTGGGACCAGGTGGAGAAGGTGGGGGAACAGATTGAGAACCAGAATGAGGAAAGGGTGAGATTGCGGGGCATTAGCAGGGATTCTGGAGAACCTTCAATCAGATAGCGGTAGGAACGATTAGTAGTGTGACTCTTCGCTGGCTGTTGAAATAAGAGACGGAGCGCGTATGGGAATGTCCTGAGTGCAGTGATGTCAGTTCTTAGCTCAACTCAACTCAACTCAACTCAACCTTTACAGGACGAAGCTTCCAACTCCAGCATTTTTGGCATTTTACGTTTTCGTCTGTTTTCTTATAAAGTCTTCCCTGTGATTATTTTCAATATCATATTGCTTAAGTTACTTATCAAAGCAACTGTTCTGTAATTGGTAGATAATTTTACATCAACCCTCTTTGATATTGCAGTACATATTATTTTCACCTAAATTGTTGCGTATCCCTTACGGGACGTTGCAGTCAACACCAACATTTGTCAGCTGCTGTTGATGTACTAGGCAAGTGTTACGTTCAGTAGTTTGCCTTTGCTTTCTGAACGACCGGCTCCCATACCAGCATGTTATAACATAACGTGACACGGTCTGCTGCACAAATCGGTCGCAGCTGAGCTTCGAACGCCTGGTACCCGGCTCACGAACCGCGTTCGCAAGCCTTTAGCCACGGAGCGACGTCACGTGTGATATATTTTCACACCCTCACATCGCAGGCTTACGTAAAATCTGCTGCGATTTTGATCTTACTTTGTTGATTTCCATTTTTGAGGTGATTTATCGCCCACTCGACTTCATTCATCTATTGCTCTTTCAGACTATTTCTCTGTTGACCTTTGATTGTTTACAATTTTGTCTCAACAACCGTTATGTTTATATCATTTAAAGCATAATTTTGTTTCAAATTGTTAAACATGGGTTTATATTTTGTTATGGTTCTCCCACTGATGTCCTTTATAGTGGTTGTCTTGGTTCTAAAGTGTTTGCACATTAATTTCTTCTTCCCTTTACATGTCATTATCTCGCCCACTCTATCAGCGTTTTTCCATCGCTAAAATTTGTCTTGCAGAAATTGAGTCTCTCTCTCTCTCTCTCTCTCTCTCTCTCTCTCTCTCTCTCTCTCTCTCTCTCTCTCTTCTTTCTCTCTCTCTCTCTCTCTCACACGCACACACAGCACAAACACACAAAATTATATGCGTGATAGCGCACACACATGCATGCACATAGGTGCGCAAGTAGACACGGACATATAAAGGGCTGGGCATAATTGTTTACGCGCCATCGAGAGCAGGTCGCCTTATCGGAAGCCGGCCATGTATTAGAAAATGGCACGTTGCAAGAACAACTCCACTAGACACCCGACGTTCAAAATGAGCAGCGTGGAAGCCGCCAAGACTATCAAAATGATGCAAGAAGACAAAATCACAACGTATCTGCTAGCCGCAGCACAACGCCAAAACTTAAGCATGGTTTAAGAAAAATACAGGGAAATTCAAAACCAACTCAACACCCGGAATACCAAAATAATGCACAAAAGAATTAATGGTATAGCTAAGAAAACACACACACACACACACACACACACACACACACGCCCGCCCGCCCGCCCGCACGCACGCACGCACGCGCGCGCGCGCACACACACACACAAGCAGGTTGCCTAAAAACTAAAGATGACAAATTCATAATAGAATTAGATACAATTTTAAAAGCATGGTAAATGAAAGACCTCTATAATGATAAAAGAGAAGACCAGCAAGATATTCTGAATAGTTAGTTAGTTAGTCGTAGTTCCAACTTCACAGCAACGGGTTGTCCCCATTATGCTCCGTTCCTTTGCCAGTGAATATCACACGCAACGCTCCCCACTGCCCAAGGTGAAAAGTGGAAATGACAGGAGTCTCGACAAACAACAGTCCGCACAGATACACTGTGCATAATGCCGCCTCCAGAATGTCAACACAACAGTCCCCCACGAAACCCAGAGTTCATATCTGATGGAATCAGCAGTCATTTTCCTATCTGTATGTTTCCTAGATGTTCTGAATAATAATAAAGAACCATCAGTTGTGAAGTTGGATGTTCGGAATCCTATTAACCATGCGAAAACTGGCAAGACCTCGGGTCCAGACAACATCACAACATACATTGTCAATGCTTTAGAAGAATATGGAATAGAGCAGCTGGAGATATACCTCTTGATTTATATAAATCTTTAGTTATAACAATCCGAAAGAAATCAGGAGCCTTGGAATGTGATCAACATCAGAAAATTAGAGTTCAATTACAAGAGTTTGCTAAGAATAATCTTGCAAATAGTTAGGTAGAAAATACCACCCGAAATCTGGGGGTGGAGGGGAAGATAGAACAATGTGGGTTTGTAGAAGGCAATGGTAGAGTAGCTGTAATATAGTGATCAATGGGAACATTCTTAAACAAGTGAATCGGTACAGGTATCTTGGAATTGTCATAACATCTGATGGGAGGTGTCCTTAAGATATTATAATAATAATCGCCGTGACAAATTGCTGACCAATAAAAGATGTCAATTGCAACGAGGGAAAAATAATGAGCGTTGAAGTGCTACACAGAACCTGTACTTTTATATGGACAATGAGCAGACAAGCTGAAAAACATGTAATGGTAGCGGAAATGTGGTTTCCAAAGAAAATGCAAAGAATATCATGGGCAGACTGAAAAATAAATGAACAAGTTCCACAAGAAGCAAATGAAAACCGTAAGCTGATGAGAGGAATTTAGACGTTGACAGTCAGATATTTTGGGCACGTTATGAGAAGAAATAAAATGGCGAACTTAGTGACAACTGAAAAGATTGAGGGGAAAAGAGCAAGGGGAAGGCAGAAAAATGCATGACAAAAATAACACCAGATGAAAGATGTCTCACAGATAAAGAACAGAATAAGACAAGCAAATTGTATACAATGAAGAACATCATATGCAATATGTCTATGCCATTAGATGCTAGAAGAGAATACTTGCATGTTACACAGAACCAGCTCTGACATGTGGCTGTAAATTCTAGTAAACAAATAAAACATGCATTGATACCCCAGAGGTGAGGTTTTACAGAAGCATGCTGAAAATTCCGTGTACAATCAAAATGAGAAATCTAAATGTTTTGGATGATGATAAAACACAAAGACAACCTAGCACAAACATCAGAACGGCAATCTTAAACTTTAGCTGAAATTTGAGAAGAGCTAATCTGGAACATGTAATGGCAGCTAGATAGATTTATAGAAAAAGAATAGTTTTTTTTTTTTTTTTGCAGTCGCTCGCGTTTGAACTCCAGCGTAGTCAATACACACTATTTATAGTAGTGATGGACTGAATTTTGTGTGTAGGTTAGCTTTCCCTATTAACAGTGTCCCTCAACATCAGGCGAACCCACAGTGACTTCAGAGGTACTTGTAATTAGCGTCCCCAAGTCAAGGATGACAGGTCAACATTTTAGTCCAGTTGTCTGGTGCATCAATGAAATGATCAATGCCTTAGAAGAAAATGCAAAGAATATCATGGGCAGACTGAAAAATAAATTAACAAGTTCCACAAGAAGCAAATGAAAACCGTAAGCTGATGAGAGGAATTTAGACGTTGACAGTCAGATATTTTGGGCACGTTATGAGAAGAAATAAAATGGCGAACTTAGTGACAACTGAAAAGATTGAGGGGAAAAGAGCAAGGGGAAGGCAGACAAATGCATGACAAAAATAACACCAGATGAAAGATGTCTCACAGATAAAGAACAGAATAAACAAGCAAATTGTATACAATGAAGAACATCATATGCAATATGTCTATGCCATTAGATGCTAGAAGAGAATACTTGCATGTTACACAGAACCAGCTCTGACATGTGGCTGTAAATTCTAGTAAACAAATAAAACATGCATTGATACCCCAGAGGTGAGGTTTTACAGAAGCATGCTGAAAATTCCGTGGACAATCAAAATGAGAAATCTAAATGTTTTGGATGATGATAAAACACAAAGACAACCTAGCACAAACATCAGAACGGCAATCTTAAACTTTAGCTGAAATTTGAGAAGAGCTAATCTGGAACATGTAATGGCAGCTAGATAGATTTATAGAAAAAGAATAGTTTTTTTTTTTTTTGCAGTCGCTCGCGTTTGAACTCCAGCGTAGTCAATACACACTATTTATAGTAGTGATGGACTGAATTTTGTGTGTAGGTTAGCTTTCCCTATTAACAGTGTCCCTCAACATCAGGCGAACCCACGGTGACTTCAGAGGTACTTGTAATTAGCGTCCCCAAGTCAAGGATGACAGGTCAACATTTTAGTCCAGTTGTCTGGTGCATCAATGAAATGATCAATGCCTTAGAAGAATATAGAATAGACCAAGTCACCAGACTGCTGAACGCAATATACGATACTGGAGATATACCTACTGAATTATGTAATTCTATATTTATTGCAATCCCGAAGAAATCATGAGCCTTGGAATGCGATCAACATTGAACAATTAGTATAATGAGTCACATCACGAAGATTCTGCTGAGAATTATCATGCAAACAGTTAGGAAGAAAATACAACCCGAAATAGGAGAAGAACAATGTGGGTTAGTAGAAGGCAAGGGCACAGTAAATGCTGTGTATATACTGAGAACAGTAATTGAACGTTCTATACAAGAAAACAACGAGTAAACAACATTCTAGAAACCCTGGTTTATAGGAATGACATTATAGCGTTCCAGGAGACGAGACTGGGTGATCAGCTACTCCGAATTGCCGGCTTCAAATGTTTCTACAACAGACGACATCTGGGAATGGCGATTCTCAATCGCGACAGCATAGTTGCGTCAGAGCTAGACATGTCCAGTTGGGACAGTGACGATATACAAATACAGGCGTTAAGAGTTCAATCCAGTCTACCATTCGTGTTGGTTAATGTTTATGCCCTGAACGCGAGTATGGATTCCCAGAAGTGGCAGTGCTTAAGTGACATATTAGGTCACGAGAGAAATGTTATTTTCTGTGGCGATTTCAACGCTAAAGGCAGATAATGGGGAAACATTTCCTCCAACACACATGGGGAGGAGCTCGAGACTACACTTGAAACCATTGACCTGGTTTGTATCAACAGTGGCTGTGTCACCAGGACAGCAAGCCGTCCAGGCGATGAGGACAGTGCTATTGATCTGGCGCTGGTTTCTCCTTCACTCAGTACAGTGTGTAGATGGGGTGTCCTAGGACACCACGGCAGCGACCACCACCCTTGCAGCATATTGGTGGAGAAAGGCAGAACCAGGCAGCACAAGCTAACGGTCAAGACTTTCCAGTATGACAGTACAGGGCAAGATGTAGTGAGAAAATAAGACGTGACAAGCGCAGAAAGCTTCGGGGCAGGAAAAAAAGCTGGCAGCAGCCACCTTGGTGGAATTTTGAGGTGGAGAAGGCTTGGGTGGATAAGAGTAGTGCTGTAAGGAGATGGCAAAATGCCAAGAAGAACAGAGCTGGTCATCCTTGTCCCTGCGTGCACTTAGAAAGAGAGATGCACACAAAAGTAAGCTATTTAAAAAAAAAAAAAAAAACTGGTCAAGGTGGTTAAAAGTGAAAAATGGGCAGAGGTGTGTCAAAGAGTAAGCACAGACAAGTCACTGAAATTATTCTGGCGACTACATAAAAGCATGAGTGGGGTAGTCAAGAATAAGAGCATTTCTGACTTTCAAGGTTCTGACCTCATCTGGCAGAGGACTGACGAGGACAAGGGCAAAGTCCTTTTTGAACGCTATCTAGAGCAGAGCAACCAGACAGACATGCGATGCCGAAATCTTGCCAAGGAGGTTACCTTAGACAGGTGCAAGGTCCAGAACACTTCGGATGAAGACACAGTGACAGTGAAAGAAATCAATGCTGTGCTTCGACTAACAAAAAACAACGCTCCAGGGCCTGATGGCATAAGATACGACGACATCAATAGGTGTACCGACAACGAACTAGAGAAACTAGCAGACATGTACTACAACAGTATAGGGAGTGCTAGCATCAGGCAGGAATTGTTACACATCTATCTGATTCCCTTGCCGAAGCCTGGCAAAGACTACACAAAAATTCAGGGATATCGAGTTATAACTATGCAGAATACAATAGGCAAGCTGATGGAGAAGTTAATTGCCAGGAAAATACCAAGCCAACTAGAGAGGCAAGGTGTTTTCCCACCAACCCTGGGTGGGTACCGTCCAAAAAGAGAAACCTGTACGAATGCAGAAGTTTTTGCCCATGATGTCTATGAAGATTCCCACTCAGGCATTGAAACCTTTGCTGCAGCGATTGATCTTGAGGACGAGTACAACAGAGTACCATTGGAATTTTTAATGCTTCAGCTTCTTGAACTCAAAAGTTCATTCCTCCTTAGTTGGATCGCTGCAGCACTCTTCCAACGGAAAGTAGTTTTTAGATGTGGCAGTTGGACTTCGGAACCAACAACAATATATCCTGGCCTACCACAGGGATCACCATTATCTTCGGTACTGTTCAACATCTACACAGTGAGAATCACCAGTTAGCAGATCACTGGACATGGTAGGACATTGTCATATGCCGATGATGTTTTAGTGTATCGTCAGAGTAAGGACAGAGATCAGGTTGCTGTGGAACAACAAACCGAAGTCAATCGCATAAGTACTTGGTCTGATAAAGCTGGGGCAATGGTCAACCCAACAAAGGCAACAGTGACTTGGTTCTTGTTGAATAATCATATTTTCAACGCTCCAATACCAACTGTAAAGCTGTGTTCAGAGACGGTGGAAAGAACGCAGGCAATAAATTACCCGGGGATACGGTTTGATCGAAGCCTTGCTTATAATGAGCACATAGATCAGATGATAACAAAGGCTAAGCGGGGTTTGGCTGCGATGCGTGTGATGGCGGCAGCAAACTGTGAGCAGCGCCATCTATGTCTTCTGTACGAGGGGCTGGTCATGTCTGCTTTTGAGTACGCGATGGCAATACTGACTCTCAGGCGTAAGCAGATAGAAAGGGTGAAAGGATGAAGCTATGCATATTATTATTGTATGTACAAGAGATACATCATGCAGGGCGATGCGTTACCTTCTTGATTTTCCAACCATTGAAGATAGAATACAAGTTTGCAGAGCACGCGCTTACCTCAGAGTTAACGCAAACACAACATCCACTGCATAGTGAAATTATGAAGGTGAAGGGCAGGAGGTTAAAACGAGGACGGTCGTCGATGGGGCAAGCCGAAGACATTCTTCAAATGTCTGTGTGTTCACAGACATTTAGAACCTGGCGAGGAGTGGGTACAAGTGCCAACAGATTTCTGCACATCCTTTTCAGTTTGCATCCAACTAGATAGAAAATCCAGACAAGAAAATCTGGCTGCTATGGATGCTGAAGTACAAGCGTTGATTTTCGAGAATCCGCTAGACGGTGATGCTGTCATCTACATAGATGGGTCAGTCGTCCGACATGTGAGAAGCTCATGGGCCTTTACGGCTCGTGCCGGAGGGAGAATTGTGAAAGAGGACTCCGGAGCTTTCACTGAGACCACAAGTAGCCTGACTATGGAAGTCATGGCAGTAAGTAAAGCAATAAAATGCCTCGAGACACAGACATTCATTAGGCATGTTTCCTTAGCGACTCAATGAACATGATCAAGAGGAGAGGTGGGGTGGATCCGAAGAGAATGGTTGCTGTCTCTGGAGCGGTCTTGGCTGGCAAAGATAAGTTTCATCTTCGTGCCAGGTGTCACAAAATGAAACCGTGTGTTTATCCGGTTGATTATTACAGAGGATTTTCGGATTAAGCGGACGATCGACCAGCGACATCTGTTTGTACTAACAGAGTAAACACAGTTGTACAGGTTACATCGTGTCAGCCCATAAACACATTTGGTGGTGAGGGAGAAGGATATGGAATGGTTCCGTTTGTCATCTATACTGCCGGACATCAGACGGAAATGGCTGCTGGGATTGTCACCACGGAACAGAAGAGTGACAAGTTTGTCAACATTTGAATGCAGATGGAAGCCGTGAGATCACAGGGGCAGATGTAAAACGGAAGTACCAAGTACGGAAAACAGTGCATCTGTCAATTCTTGGTTTCCGGAACATCAAGATGATTGGCAGCTTGGTATCGAAACTCTTTGCTGGGAGTTTACAGAAACTAGCTGGCTTGTTTTGAGAATCTAGGCAATTACTGACAACTTTGACAGGATTTAAGCCAGGAAAATAGTTCTTGACAGGGGATGATTTGCCACTGTGCCACCTGTGTGGGGGAGTAAAGGATAACGTCACGTGGACAACTTTGGTAGTTTGCCATATAAACTCGAGTTGAGATCAACTAGGGTGGACTTGAATAATGCTCTAGACAGAGTGCAGGGCACTGCAGTGCCAGTGGAAATAATATCTACCGTGTGTTAATTAGTGACTTAATTTTACACGTGCCTATATGGCAGATGTAGATATGATTTATAGGACTGCAGGAGTGCCATTTAAGGTATAACTTATTATAATATATTCGTTATAATTACTATAGACTGTGGCTTTGTTAAACTATAGTGTGATGATTAGCACTGTTAGTGGAAACTAGCTAGAGTAGTGAAGTGATACTTGGCTCTGTTAGCTAGAATAGATTAGTGAAGTGTTGATAGCTTTACTAATTGAGTAATGAGGGATAATTGGGATCTTCCAGTAGGTGTCCCTGGTGGGCGGGGTTCCGCATTCTGTTTGGTGATTTTTCCTTTGTCATAGCCTGATTCGACTCTAGGTGGGTAGCTAATCTGCTCTGTGACTAAGTCTAGTTAGCTAAAGATCATTAAGCAAGGTGATAGGCTTACACTCAGCCGAAGGGATCAGTGACTAGTACTATCACCAGATGTGTTGTTTCTATCCTAGGTTCCCTACCAGATCCAAGGAAACTATACAAGTTTGGGAAAGAATTAAAAAACCCATTAGGAAGAACACCAGTTCAAGAGTCACTAGAGTTGCATACAGAACGTTAACTTACGCTAGAAGGAAATTGATTCATCAAAGAGAGTGATGCATACTGATGCACCACACAGCATTAGACAGTAGTAACGAACCGAGAACCGGCTAAGAGTACCTAGTGTTAGTACAGCAACAATTAACATTAGAAATTAGCACTTATGGACTGAATGGTTCGATGTGCAACGAGGATGATCTGTCGACTAACTAACTAACTAACTAACTGCGTACACACTACAAAAGACTTGTGCAGTTTGTTAAGGAACGTTAGGAACGGACATTGTGTAGAGGGCAACCGGTCCATGATTAACTGTTAATACCACCGGTGTCTATTTCGGATGTTCATGAAATTGGATTACCAGAGGTCTACAGAGGCAAAGCAGTATCCGGCAAGATGGTTTCGGCAACGGGTGAGAAGTACATGTTCTGACGTAACGTGCTGTGGTCTATCTTTGCTGGGATCAGCTGACTGGGTTGCTGTCTGAGAGTCAGAGTCTACACACTTTATAGAACACGTCACACATTTTCTTCACATACACGTCTCATATACGTTACACTTTTATTTTAATAAATTACTCTTTATTAATTTCTAGAAGCAAGAGTTGTTGAGAAAGTTGCGTTGGGGAAGTATGAGAAGGGGGCATAGTACGACAGTGAGAGAGTGATAGGAAAAGGTGTCCATAGGCTGATGGAGTGTGTTGGACGGAAGCTGGTGGATTTTCCAGAATATTGAGAGGGAAAAAATATTATAATGTGGGTGTCGGCTCTCTTCACTCCAGGGACGACACTGTAAAGGAGGACACGACACCAGGGCAAGCGGGAGTACAAGGAAATGAGCGGGCTGACAAGCTCGCAGGTGAGGCTACGGTAGAGGGCGGACGCGCCATGGACCAGGCTGACATTCTGAATGCTCTACGAGAAGTAAGACTTTTGCGTGAACCAAGTGATGACTGTGAATCTACAACTATAGCCAGACTGCGAGAACAGCAAATTAAAAGAGAGGTGGCCAAACAAGAACACTACGCAGGAAGCCAAAGAAGATTGATAAACCAACACAGAACTGGTGTCGTTAGCCGCTACACGCTGTGGGATTTGCTGAGGAGGGGATCCGAGCACTTATGGACTGAATGGTTCGATGTGCAGTGAGGATGATCTGTCGACTAACTAACTAACTGACTAACAAGCTGTCAGTATTTGTCCTTTATAATTCTAAGGAATGTATCCTCAGTATTTAATTTGTCACTAAGTATACTGATAAACAGCATTAAAATATCTTGGAAGTATGATCACAGAAGATGGTAGGACAGACCGAGAAATTGAAATCAGATGTCAAAAAGCAAGTGTGTTAATATATCAACTATCACCCATACTGAAACATCATACATTGGCACCTGCTTGTCCACAGTGGAAGCATGTGAAAACATGGTCATTTCCACCATCATGCACCATCTTACGTCTCTCACGCTCTGTGTGTGCTTTATCAGCAATCATTTATCCTTTGTCTTTATTCCATTTCTGATAGTTGCCCTCCATGCAACACGTTCAGCGGCAACTTGCTCCCAATGTGTATTATCAATGACTGTATCAATCATGTCCCGCTTACACACATCTTTGTATCGTAGTCGAGGCCGACCCTGAGATCTCCTACCCATCTGTAATTCGCCAAAAAATATACCCTTTGGTATTCTACCATCATTCATCCTTCTAACATGTCCTATCCATCTGAGTCTACGAAGACTGAGCATGGAACACACTGTCACACAACATGATCTTTCCAATGCTTCAGTATTTTTGATTTTGTCTTTGCCACTTAATTAATACCAAGTATTCTTCGCAGACACCGCATATGAAAGCTGTTTAAACGTTTCTCTTGCTGTGAGTAAGTTGTCCAGGTTTCACTGCTATAAAGAAGAGTGCTAAGGACACAGGCTTGGTAGACGAGGACTTTTGAAACATATATATATATATATATATATATATATATATATATATATATATATATATATATATATATATATATATATATATATGCCGGCTCCATGGCCGAGGAGTTAGCAGCTTTCTCCGCTAACCCCGAATACTCTCGTCACGTGACGCGACGAGAATTAGCAGTGGTTCGAATCGCAAAAGTGACTTATGAGAGTATGGAGCCGGTCGCTCAGAAAGTCGTGGCGTGCTGATGAGCGTAATCTAGTCTAGGAATCAACATACAGCTGAAAGATGCTGGTGTTGACCGCAATATCCTGAAACAGGATGGAAACGCGGAACAAAAACAAATATATATATATAAATATATATATATATATATATATATATATATATATATATATATATATATATATATGTGTGTGTGTGTGTGTGTGTGTGTGTGTGTGTGTGTGTCCGCAAAACGACAGATGATAAATACGAATAACAAATACACAACCCATAGGTTGTACGATTTATTGCCTGGCATATTTTGCTGCATCTCGTCAGGTACATAACTGCAGAATTCACACAACATAAAGTAAAATAACTAGATACATCCTTCAAGCTGAAATATACACATGTTCTCACAGCAATGGCAATTGTCTATCACGGTAATTTTAAACTGACAATCATGTCTTTCTGTTAGCACAAAACTGGCCTATGTAGATTAATCATGATGGCTTATGGAAACTTTAACAAACGACTATTTTGTGTATTAAATTACACGCGAAATGCGATGTCTCTATCAATTACATGACCGGTTTCCAAGACGTGCCGTACAATGGACGATGCCGGGAGTTTGTAATTGTGGTGTGTGGTGTAAGATAATAAATAACATATTCACACCAACCCTATGCTACCAATGTCAAACTTGGACATTAGCCAAATCACACTCACGGGAAATCAACACCTTTGAGATTAGATGCTTAAGGGGAGCTTCCCACCTTAACTAACCGAGACCAAATAAGATATGATGTTATCAGACAGACAGTGGGATCAACACCTTGTGTCACATACATTAAAAGACAGAAGACCAAATGGTTTGACCGTCTCGCTAGAATGCAACGCCATCAACTACCTGCACTGGCCATACATCTGCTACCAGACCATGAGGACGCCCGAGAAGATATTTGGATTTATGACATCAAGGACATTATACACTCACATGGAATGACACTATCCAATGCCACCCATTGGGCGCTACAACGCCAATTATTCCTCCCCACGACGCTTAACGACAATGGTTGAAACTGATGATGATTTTTTAATTATTTTAGTTTTTATTATCGTAATTTTAATTTTTAATCTTGATTTTAAATAGTAGTTTATTTTCTTATGTTTTATTCAGCCTGACAAAAGCCTTTGTATAGTCCATAGGAATAAGCAGAGCCTGTTATCACTTCTGTAATTTGTTCTTATGGGCTTGTAAATGGCATCTATTACACCCCTTCGTTATCCTCCACGCACACGCACACACACGCAAGCACACACACGCACGCAAGCACACACACGCACGAAAGCACACACACGCACGCACACACACACGCACGCACGCACACACATTACTTTAAGAAGTATTTATTCTGTGTTGTGTTATATGTCAGTCTATTGGCAATACTGAAAGATACCTTGAAATAGACGAATGAATAAATAGTTAATAAGTTCTTTAGACAGCCAATTACCAAACGGTGATCAAACACTCTATATAACTGTCTGACTGTATAATTTCAATTCTCTGTCTACAGTGTACATTGTTAGTTAGTTGCATATCCTTTAAGGACATACTAGTCAACTGCAGCATTTCCTGGCTGTTTGTGATTCGTGGGCAACTTCATTGATCATGTCCCCCAGCTCGGCTGGTTATTACCATTCTGTTCTACATCACCAGAACCCAAATGCCACAATGCGTTTATCGTCACGTGCAGCTATTGTCATATTTCAGGCCTATATAATTTGATTGGTCAGTTGTAGGAGGGTTTATTTGCTCTATAAACAATTGTGTTCTGCTTTCTTAGCATATAATTCTGTATGACCACGTCCTTCTGTATTACGAATTATATCTATATTGTCAAGTTTTTCTGTATTACCATTTACGTCTATATTACCAAGTTCCTGTATTACCATTTACGTCTATATTACCACGTTCCTGTATTACCATTTACGTCTATATTACCACGTTCTTGTATTACCATGCATGTCTACATTACCACGTTCCTGTATTACCATTTACGTCTATATTACCACGTTCTTGTATTACCATGCATGTCTACATTACCACGTTCTTGTATTACCATGCATGTCTACATTACCACGTTCTTCCGTATAACTGTGTTTTCTAATAACAACGCTCTACTATAATATCACGTTATATTTGCATTCGGTCCTTCAAGTCTGAAGATTGCGATGAAATAGAACTGCAGATATCGCAGTCGCTAGTAGGCTCATCGCCGGTCTCCCTGGCCTAGGTGTTAAACGACTTTCTCCGTAATCCCGTTTATCCACGTAGGGTAACGCAGTGCGCGAGAATTGGAAACGGTTCTCGACGCGTTGGTAACTTACGGTCGGAAATCAATGGCAAACTACTGAGCGTAATCTTGCCAAAAAATCAACGACAGCGGTAAAATGCTGGTGTTGACAGCGATGTCCTGTAAAGGATCTCATCTTATCTCATCATGTTCCTCTTGTACCTTGCGGTGTCGAGGTGAAGTACAAACAGCGGGAGAGTGCCCGCTTATAGACTTCATGTATCGATATTCCTATGGACTCTGTTAATCCCTGCGTCCATCGTTTACGTGGTCGGCCTCTTCCTCTGCTTACCTCTGGTCTGTACATCATTGCTTGTTGTGGTATATTGTTAGTTGGTAACCTACTTGTATGGCCAAACCATTTGACTTGTTGCTTTCTAATAAAATCTAATGCAGCTATAACCTCCACTTTAGTCCTGATTTCTTCATTTCTGATCCTACCTCTTTTTGATAATTGAGTATTTTTCTCAGGAATCTCATTTCTGTTGTTGTGATTTTTCTTTTCTCTTTTTCTGTCATTGTCCAGGTTTTTTAAAAGATATGCGAAAAAAAGTAGGCTCATCTGTCGATCCCTGCCTCTTGGTGTAAATCCCTTAGCGGCGGGGGTTGTTTCGTGATCACCTGGCTGTAGCATGGATCTAACCTCATACAATAATACCAGAAAATGCTTGCAAAGATAAGGCAGGAGGTGAGAGGCTAACCATTTCACCCATTGACATATGGGTCTAGAACTACGCCTCAATGTGTCTGGCAGTCGTAATCCCCTCACAATGACACCTTGTGTTTTCTCTTCAGACAACTGTAACCTTTGAACTAACTTACAACGCTCCTGACGGTTCCGTGGGGCAGTGGCAGGAAGGAGGCTTCGAGAAACTTAGCAGTGACGAGCTCCGCCGTGGTCTTAGCATAGATGAACAGATGAATGAGCTCAGCAAGGCAAACAGGCACTCTATTGACAGGTACCTTGACGTAGACGAATGAATGAGTTGATGCATTCTTTAGACAGCTAATTACCAAACGGTGATTAACACTCCATATAACTATATCATTTCAATTCTCTGTTTACATGTGTACTTGTTTAGTTAGTTAGTTAGTTAGTTAGTTAGTTAGTTAGTTAGGTAGTTAGTTAGTTGCATATCCTCTACAGGACGTAACAATCAACTCCAGTATTTTCTGGCTGTTTGTGATTCCTGGAAAAGCTGTACATTGTCGTCATCATCCAGTGCCTTGCCAGCTGGCGTGGACGATTATGCCTCTCCACAAATTGTGATCTCCATGGATTAATTCGTGTGTTGACTCTCTTTCATGCCATGACACAAGACTCAAGAATATTCTCACGCTGTATTCATCTATCTCTCTGTTTGCAAATCTTTCCGGTTGTCACAACAAGTTGCAGTTTTTGTCTTCTCATAATGTGGCCAAAAAACGATGGCTGTTTCTTTCTGATGTTTGTGATAAGTTGTCTTTGCGACTGAGCTTCCCTTAAAACATCCAGATTGCTCATTTTAGCTGTTCAATTAATTTTCATCATTCCTCTATAAAACCACATCTCCATTTTTTTTTTAATTGTTCAGGATTCGCAGCCGTATGTTACAACTGGTTCTATGTAACATGCAAGCACACTTTTTCTAACTTTCAAGGACAGTGACTTATTGCACAAAATGTTCTTCATTTGATAAAATGCAGTTTTTGCTTGCCCTATTCTGCTCTTTGTCTCAGTGATGCATCTTCCATCTGAGGTTATGCACGTGCCTAGATATTTGAATTCCTGCACTTGCCCCAAAATAACTTCCTTTACTTTAATTGTACATCTAGGCAAAGTCTGTTTCTTTGATATCACCATGACTTCTGTCCTTCTATTATTCAAACTAAGGCCAATTTTTTCATTTTCTACAACCACTATATCTATCATTTTCTGTAGTTCCTTCTGACATGTTGCTATCAAGACGGTGTCATCAGCATAACGTAAGTTGTTTACATTATGTCCACCAACCAGGATCCCTGACATATTTTTGTAGATCTCATTATATGTTCACTGTACAATGAGAAAAGAACAAGAGACAATAAGCAACCTTGTCTGATGCCCTTCTTTATACACTCACATGTTCCTACCAGATTGTGGATTCTTATGGCTGCTGTTTGCTGCCAATATATGTTCTTTATTATTATTCGCAAATATTTGCCGTCAATGTTCAGTTCCTTTAGTAATTATATTATTTCGTCATTGTACATTGTTAGGACATTTCTTCACGAGAATTGTTTTCGTTCGCTCGCTTTATACTCAAGCGTAGTCCATATACGTGCTACTACGTCTAGTACACTGGACTGATTTTTGCGTGTGGAATAGCTTCCATTGTTACCAGTGTAGCTCGCCATCAGGTGAACCCGTAGGAAATTGTGTTAACCAAAGGTGACAAAATATTGGCCAAATACAGAAATATCTCGTCCAATCTTATAAAAAGTATAAAAATTAGTTAGCCAAATGGGACAAATATTGACCAATTGAAGAAGCAATGTTAGCCAAAATGGAAAAAAATATAGGTGAAACTTATAATTAGCTCGTCCAGACTAATAAAGAAGTAGGAAAATTTGTTGGCTACATAGGATATTGTCAAAGTAAAGAAATATCTCGTCCAAATTTATAAAAAGTAAGAATATTTGTTAGCCAAACTAGAAAAAAATATCGACAAAGTACTTATGAATAGTAGGAAACTTTGTTTACAAAATGTGACAAATAACGGCAAAAGAGAGAAATATTTCACCTAAACTTATAAATAGGTCAGTCAAACTTATAAACAGTAGGAGAATGTCTTACCCAAATGCAAAAAATGTCGGCCAAATACAAAAATATCTCGTCCACATTTATGAAATTGGGAAAATGTGTTAACCACATCTGAAAAATATTGGCCAAGTAAAGAAATATATCGTCCAAACTTATACAAAGTAGAAACATGTGTTAACCAAATGGGAAAATTATTGACCAAGGAATATTTCAACCAAACTTATAAATATTACTTCAAACTTATATATAGTAGGAAACTTTGTTAATCAAATGTGACACATATTTGCAAAGTAAAGAAATATCGCGTCCAAACTTTTAAAAAGTTGGAAACTTTATTAACCACGTGGGAAAAATATTTACCAAGTAAAGAAATATCTCTTCTAAACTTATAAAAAGTAGGAAAACTTGCTAGCCAAATGGGAAAAATATTGGACAAATAAAATAATATTTCAACCAGATTTATAAATATCTCACAAAACTTATAAAATTAGGAAAATGTGTTAATCAATTAAGAAACATATTTTCCAAGATAAGAAATATCGTGATCAAACTTATAAAAGGTAGGAAAATGTGTTAGCGAAATGGTAAAAATATTGACCAAGTAAAGAAATATCTCGGCCAAATTTACAACAACACAAAACGTAGGAAAATTTGTTAACCAAATGGGAAAATTATTCCCCAAGTAAAAGAAATATTTCAACCAAACTTATAAATATCTCAACCACACCTATACAAGTAACTAAATATACTAACCAAAGTAACGAAAATGTTGGCCGAATTAAGAAATATTTTAACCAAATTTATAAAAAGTAAGAAAATCTGTTGGCCAATTAAGAAATGGGAATGAAAAGATCAGAAGTAGGTCGACCAAACTTAGAAAAACGTGTTACCCAAATTAGGAATAATGTAGCTTCTGTTGTTATGTCGAGAGTGTCTTGAACTTTTATCTTAAACGGCATTTCACACTACATAATCATCAACATCACCATTTCCCCCCTTTTATATTACCAAAAGCTTCAACTTACCATTCCAAAGTATCAGTTAAAGAAAGACTTATACAGACTAATCACACATCGCTCCACATTCTTGGTTTTCCATTTACCACAAAGTGGCTCTATCTTTCATAGATAGCCTTACAACTTTTCCTTGTCACAACACCAAGAACTCCAAACTTTCGTTGTACATGAACTCCAATGAAAACGTAATAAAACATTTATGTCAATGTAGTCTGTGTCTGCACCTGGGATAGTTTCGATATCATCTGGGTATTCGTCATCAAGGGGCCATTTTCCACGGCTGACATCTTCAAATTTCCATACCACAATGTCCGCTACACTAAACTTCCTTCATTCCATGTCTCAACATTACACGGGTTTATTCGAAGTCTATCTAAGATAACATTTCTTACCTTATCCACCTTGTCATTTCACATCCGAAATAGCGTCAAGTCTCTAACCACCCAACCAACAGTGTATGTTATGAAGTCGGCCTTTCTCAAAACCATGTCTGCCTTATTGACTCCTTGATTACCATCTACCACATATTCTAACCGACTTTCAACGTTACATACCACTCAACACTAACATTCTCTTTGATTACAGCACACCCGGTTTTCTGCTGACTGAGCAAATGTCCACACCTAATGGAGATAATCGTCTGTCCGCTGTGCAAACACCAGCTGTATTTCAGAATATGAAAAAAGTATCTTTGCAGTAAATAGATATCGTTGAATGACAAAATAAAATTTCAGCAATAAATTTTCACAAAAATTACGATTATATTTTTCCCATTTGGCTAACTTTATTTCTTTACTTGGTCGATATTTTTTCCTATTTGGATAACACATTTTCATACTTCTTATAATATTGAACGAGATATTTCTGTATTTGGCTAATATTTTGTCACCTTTGGTTAACAAACTTTCCTACTTTTCATAAGTTTGGCTGATATATTTCTTTACTTCAACAATATTTTTCATATTTAAGTAACAGATTGTCATACTTTTTATAAACGTAGTCGACATATATGTATTTGGCCAATATTTTTCATCCTTTGTTAACAAATTTTCCTGATTTTTATAATGTTGAACTAGATTTTTCTGTATTTGACCGACAATTAGTAGTTGTTGTACAGTGAGTAACTGGGGTTAGAATTAAATTGTAAAAAGACTCAGGTTATGGTCGTCACTAGGAAGGAAGAAGTGCCACAATGTAATATACAAGTAAATGGAAATATTCTTCAACAAGTGAATCGGTACAATTATCTTGGAACAGTCATAACATCTTATGGGAGATACCTTGAAGAGATTAGAACAAGAATCGCTATGGCGAAAGTAGCCTTTAGCAAGAAGAAAAACATTCTGACAAATAAAAAGATGTCAATTGAAACGAGAAAAAGAGTGTTGAGGGGATACATAGAGCCTGTTCTTTTGTATGGATGTGAAACTTGGACAATGGGCAGTCAATCTGAAAAACATCTGATGGCTGCAGAAATGTGGTTTCTGAGGAAAATGCAAAAAATACCATGGACAGACAGAAAAACCAATGACCAAGTACTACAGGAGACAAGTGAACATCGTAAACTGATTTTAGAAATTAGACGTAGACAGTCAAAATTTTTTGGACATGTTATGAGAAGAAATGGATTGGAGAACTTGGTGACAACTGCCAAGATCGAAGGGAACAGACCAAGAGGAAGACCGAGAGGAAATACCTGGATGGCTTGGCCACATGGCATGGACGAGACAAGAACACTGAGCTGATCCACGACACTGGTGATCGAGTGAAATGACGAGTCATGACCGCCAACGCTTTCCGACATGGCACATGATTGATTGATTGACCGACATTTTAAATGATTTGTCTAACTTATTTTCTTATTTGAATGTTGAAGTGTTATATAGAATATGTACGTTTGTCTGGGTGTGAACGTGACAATGGGCAGACAAGTCTGAGAACCTATATTAGTCTTGGAAATGGGTGTCTGGCAAACGATGCAATGCCCATATAGACACACAGAGAGGCAATGAAAGTGTAAATACACTTGGTGGACCACCCTAACGGGTATAGAAAGGAGAGAGAGAGAGAGAGAGAGAGAGATTGAGATTTAAGGTGTTCATTTAACTATCTGAAACCGTTCGATGTTAGTGTTTGGAATAACTTATCTAGTTATCATCCACTCACCCACACCTTAACAAATAATTTCACTAAGCTATACCCACTACATACAATAATACTGAGCATCTTTACATTTTTAAGGTTTTTCTTTGTAACCCGTATGATGATAGTGTTTCAACCACAACGACCCTCTACATATCACTAATAACCACTATCCGCCTCTTAACACCGAATGACACTAAACCATACCCACTACAACCAATAATACCGACCACCTTTACTTTCTAAGGTTTTAGTTATAACTCGTATGATGATAGTGTTTAGGACACTACTACGCCCTAGAGATTAACAATGACCGCTCCCCACTGTTAACAACGAATTTCACTAAGCCATACCCACTACAACCAATAATACCAGTCATCTTTACATTTTAAGGTGTTCATTTTTAACCCTATGATGATAGTGTTTAAACCCGAACCACCCAGCCCCATCCAACGCGCTCGCAAACCCGTACCCCACCGCTGCAACCCCATTATGCGCCCGGTCGTTTTTATTATTATTTTTTAATTTTTATAATTAATTAGACATATTATACACCCACACGATATTTATCTGTCCTTAGAAACATAAAAGTTGTCTTTTCTTAGAATTATCTCCCTTAGATATGACCTAGTTATCGCCCTTACCTGCCCTACTGCGAGACCGAGGAGGATTGACCTCTATCAGCCGAGGTCAAGGTCTATCCTTAAGGACAGTCCAGAAATACTACTAGCTTCCAACTTTTCCAACTACTAACGTGCGTTATTTATATTATGTTCACCAACCAGGATCTGTGGCATATTTTTGTAGATCTAATTATTTGCTCACCGCATAATGAAAAACTTCAGGATACATGACACATCCTTGCCTGACGCCCCTACCGTATGCACTGAGATGTTCCTAAGTTTGTTGATTCCAATAGCTGTTATTTGCTGCCAATATATGTTCTTTATTATTTGCAGAATTTTGAAGTCACTGTTTATTTGCTCTAGTAGTTTGATAATTTCCTCATGTTTTACATTGTCATTGTAAGTAGTCTATGAAGCACAAAAACATATCTATTTTTACTTCTGTAGCTTTCTAATAGTCCTTAGAATACATGTACACTTTCAGAACAATATGGCTGGAGAACACGCTCACCACTAGGAACATTGTGGATGATGGAAGACAAACATGACGAGAGAGAGAGAGGGGGGGGGGGCAGAGAGAGAGAGAGAGAGAAAGAGAGAGAGCGAGAGAGAGAGAGAGTGAGAGAGAGAGAGAGAGAGAGAGAGAGAGAGAGAGAGAGAGAGAGAGAGAGAGGGGGGGGGGGGTTACTTTGAGCGGTGACAGCTGTTACATACATTTCCATTATGTTTGTTCATTGAGACGACAAATGTTGGGCTAATCCTTATGGTGTTTACTTACAGGGATGAAGATTCGTATTCCGCGTCCAGTTCACCCAGCAAGTCTATGAAAGTTTCCTTGACGAGCTTGACATCCAAATCGTCCACCAGATCACCAAAACGGTATAACCCATGACTTGTTGGTGTTTTCTAATGCCATAAAACAACATTGGTCTGCCTCAAACAATGCTGCCATTCTGAAGTAGGATGTGTTGACCGAAAGGGTTAACATCACAACTTCTATGTAGAGCTGACACAGTGCAAAAAAGTCCTTACGAAGACGAACGAAAAAGAAGACGATACAAACTCATTGCAATATTTATAATTAACGCATTATAAAGATAATGCTGTCTCCGTGGCGAATGCATTACGGACGCTGTTCGTAATCCTGCATACTCGCTTTCGAAACACAGCTGTGGGCGATTTGGCAGCAGACCGCCTTACGTTGGGTTTTCACGTAATGGTATGGGTCCCGGTCGTTCAGAAAGAAATGGCAAACTACTGAACGTAAACTTGCCAAGAGATCACAACAGCAAAAATGCTGGTCTTGATAGCGATATCCTTTAAAGGATATGCAACTAACTTTCTTTTATAAAGATAACTATCAAAATCTCTATCCACACTCACACACTTGTACACATATGCAAAAAGCACACCATATACGCACCACACACACACACGCACACTTTCACACGCACTCACACTCACAAACAACATAAATATTCTTGCACGCATAAAACAGTTGTAACAACAGACAAAACACCAATACACGGATAAAATGTTCAAAAATTAATAGTCAATGATCAGATATACGTACCATGACAAATGACATGTGGGAAATAATCGGATGAATGTACTATGACACATGACATGTAGGTTGGAACTAGGCCCCCCCCCCCCCAAAAAAAAAAAAAAAAAAAAAAATTTTTTTTTTTTAAAAGGAACAATAGAAGGAGAAACGTTGGTGATATAAGAGAGGAAAGGCGGGTAGTGCTGAATACAAAGATCTAGATTTTCCAGATACAGCTCGAGGCCGGATACACTAATAAATATAATAATTGTTATGCTCAGTCTGAATGCTTCCATGATTTGGATTCATTTGTGTGTCACATATAAACTCACATTTAGGCATTTTTCAGAAGAACATCTGTGTGCACAGATCATATAAGTGATGAATGCATTAGTTATTTGATTTTTACTATTTGGTGCTTCTTTAATGTGTATATGTGTCTCATAGTCTGCACGTCTGCTGTGCATATCGGAATTGTTTGTATGTGTTTTATGTATTCAAATTGTGTATTATTTATGTCGTATGTGCTTAAATAATGTGCACGTTTGTACGAGTATGTGATTATATGTATGCGTGCTTAATTTATCCACGTGTATGTATTCGTAGTAACGGACGCGGTGTATTCACGTGTATGTAGTGACGGGTTCGGTGTATTCACGTGTATGTAATGACGTACTCGGTGTATTCACGTGTATGTAATGACGGACTCGGTGTATTCACGTGTATGTAGTGACGGACTCGGTGTATTCACGTGTATGTAGTGACGGACTCGGTGTATTCACGTGTATGTAGTGACGTACTCGGTGTATTAACGTGTATGTAATGACGGATTCGGTGTATTCACGTGTATGTAATGACGTACTCGGTGTATTCACGTGTATGTAGTGACGGACTCGGTGTATTCACGTGTATGTAGTGACGGACTCGGTGTATTCACGTGTATGTAGTGACGGACTCGATGTATTCACGTGTATGTAGTGACGTACTCGGTGTATTCACGAGTGTGTAGTAATGGACTCGGTTTAACAATATTGGTTGCCAGGAGACAAAGCTACGAAAAGGACATTATCATTTTGAATAATGTTTCCTCAAGTGTGATTTTATAAGATAGGTCGTCACTTTTTCTGTGTTCCTTAGTTTTTTCTCTAGGACCTTTACATTTGTTTCTCGATGTTACAATCTCAGTACTATACTAAACAAATGTATATATGCATTTATATACGAGTGTAATCTTAAACACGTGTATACATGCATTTATACACAATCGCAAGCACGTGTATACATCTATGAGCAAACAATCAAACACGTCTATATATGCATTTATATACAATCAGAAACATGTGCATATATATATATATATGTATATATATATATATATATATATATATATATATATATATATATATATATATATATATATATATATATATATATGCAATCTCGAACACGTGTATTTTTTCGAAATATCATGGGCAAACAATCTCATGTTGTCTTTGTTTCCCGAAGCTCCAGGGGAATCTCACTAGGAACCGTGGCCAGGATGGCGATGTTGCTGCGTCAGAAGACAGTATCATCTGATGTCGAGGAGGATCAAATTGCCTTCATCAACCATGACGGAATGAAAAATGGTAACTAGCTAAAATATACAAGCCGCGGTCATATTGTCACCACTCGTGATTGTTACATAACAAACCCATCTTGTTCAACTCTCTGAATAGTTACATTACAAACATATCATGTTCACAACTATGTTTTCCCGTAATTAATTTGAATAACGAAGACACAAACAGAAGATTGCACGATTTATTGCCTGACAAATGTCGCTGCATCTCGTCAGGAACATACTGCAGCAATCAAACAACATAAACTAAAGTCATTAGATAAAACCCTGGAAGATGGAATATTCTTCTTCTTCTTCTTCTTCTTCTTCTTCTTCTTCTTCTTCTTCTTCTTCTTCTTCTTCTTCTTCTTCTTCTTCTTCTTCTTCTTCTTCTACTTCTTCTTCTTCTTCTTCTTCTTCTTCTTCTTCTTCTTCTTCTTCTTCTTCTTCTTCTTCTTCTTCTTCTTCTTCTTCTTCTTCTTCTTCTTCTTCTTCTTCTTCTTCTTCTTCTTCTTCTTCTTCTTCTTCTTCTGCTTTCACCGGAGAGTTTTCTTTCGGATGTGATTGCGTTGTATCTATTTACAGCAGAATTCGTTCTTGCACCCTTTGGCCGACACATCCGACTTCTGCTGACATTTATTGACACAGCTCGTCTGTGGTGATGATTACACATAACGACGTGAAGACCAAGTTTGTAATGTCTGAGGATCTCTTTTCTTCTAATTGTGTCATGTTATCGTGTGAATATGTGTATATTTCAGCTTGAAAGACGTATCTAATTACCTTAGTTAATGATGTGTGATTTCTGCAGAATGTACCTGACGAGGTACAGCAAAATATGCCAGGCAATAAATCGTGCAATCGATTGTTTGTGCCTTCGTTATTTAAACCTATCATGTATTCATTCAATTCTCTGAATTATTACATCACAGACATCAAAAAAAAAAACACTATACATTCTGTTTGGTCACCCGTCCAGTTCTTGGATCTCTGCGGCAATCAGGCAGTGTGACATATATGTACTAGTTTCTTGAGGGTTCTGTGTTATGTGTTCCAGGATAGGATATTTGTTTGGCTCAAGGGTTTCTCCACCTAGATAAATATAGACTAAGTTATCTAGGATAACTGTCCTCTATGGTAGAGAAATCTGCAGGAAGTTGCTTTGGACTAGTATTTGGCCTCACTATATCAGCTGCCTCACTCAGTCAAGCTCCTACATTCAGTAAAGCTGTTACATCCACAAAGTCAGGTTTGGATCTAGATGGGTTTGCCACTACCTGAAATTTCAGTATCAATCATAAATCTAATTATATCATCACTATGACCATCAGAAATAAATCGCTGTACACTTTCATGAAAACACAACGAAAAATACATAAAGGAATATTGTGATCCTAGGAAAATAAACAGTGGAAGGAACAGAGTCTTGGTGCTGTCAAATAGTTATCCACAACATAATTGGTTGTTCTCCATCCAATCCGTCTTTATATGGCGCTCACGGTTTAGATTAACAGATATGCAGTGTCGTCTTCTCCCATGCCTGTCCTTCATAGTCTGCAGGTTGAGTAATACCTTGATTGATTTGGAATTTGACAACTATGTTCTCCATTATCTTCTGTACATAATTAGTTTCTCTAGATCTCCATCCCTTACAAGAAAAAGGTCACATACATTAAGGGTTTTAAAATCATTCCCCATTGCCATGAGTATTTGGTTATAAACAATGTAAGCACATTATGGTAACATCTCTTGTATAACCTTCAGGTGAATTCTTTTCTAATCAAAAGTTTCAAGGCGAGAATATTCCCTCCTTTTCACCATGTATGTAATATGCTTTTACCTCATTTATCATCATCCTCGTTATCATCATCATCATCATCATCATCATCATCATCATCATCATCATCATCATCATCATCATCATCATCATCATCATCATCATCATCATCATCATCATCATCATCATCATCATCATCATCATCATCATCATCATCATCATCATTCAGGACACAACACTATATGATTATAACCTGAGTTATATGTAATACAAAGTGATGTCATTCAGGAAACACAAAATCATATGATTGTTACATGAGTTGTATGGAACACAGAGAGGTGTCATGCGTCGGAGTGCACTAAATTATTAATTAGTGTATGGGTTATCATTCACATGTTCTCATCTGATAGACAGGACATTATACATCAAAGTGCCTTCCATCATAAGATTGAAGGATTGTTTATGCTCCTGCTTAGCATGTCTCTTCATCTCACTCATTCTAATCATTCATCAGACATAATATTCATATGTGCATGGATGATAAGTAAGCATACTGATGTGATTTTACAAATGATAAATTGACAGAGTTGATATCAATGAAATTACAATGGAATCTCACTCATTCTCATCATTCATCAGACGTAATATTCATATGTGCATGGATGATAAGTAAGCATAATAATGTGATTTTACAAATGATAAATTGACAGATTTAATATCAATGAAATTACAATGGAATCTCCTCATTCCACCATACTTCATTAGACATAATAATTGTATGGCTGATAATTAGGCATAATTACGAGATTCACAAATAATGATTCTTCATGTTTAACAATAATGAAATTACACATGAACCACAGCATGTATGCTCTCATCAAATACATAGAATTATGTGATACACCCAACCAACATTCATTCATCATAAATCATAACCACACTTGCAGGGGTGATGATTAGGATTATTATGTGTCTCACAAATGATAAATCCACACGTTTAGCAACATTGAAAATACATTTGACTCACCACGTGGGTGCTTTCTCCTAACACAAATAATTATGATACAAATAGAAATCTATTTTTGCTCTTAGACAACTTATAGAAAAATCAATCGAATTCAATGAAACACTCTACTTAGCCTTTGTCGACCAAGAAAATGCATTTGATAGAGTAGATAAAAACAAGCTGTGGTAAATCATTAAACAATATGGTGTGAGTACACATTTAACAAACCTATGTAGAAGCTTATATAACAACAGTGAATGCATAGTGAGATCAACTGGAGGACACTCAGAACCCTTCACCACAAGATCTGGAGTGCGACAAGGTTGTATCCTGTCCTCTCTCTTGTTTATAACATATATAGACAACATATGTAACGAAACCAGCCAAACAGAGACCGTAAGAATATCACATGACGAGAACACAGAAGAAGAATCATCTGCATATCTAACCATTAGAGAACTTCTGTTTGCGGACGACCAAGCACTAATAGCAAAATCAAAAACTGAATTACAAGACCACATGAATAGTCTAAACGAAATGTGTAGGGAACATAACATGAAAATTGGCACAAGTAAAACAGAGGTAATGACTACAACTAAAGAAGAAAAAAGAACAACAATTCACCTAAACGAACATCCTTTGAAACAAGTAAAGTGTTTCGAGTACCAAGGAAGTATAATATCATCAAATGGCAGATCAGAAGATGAGATCGAAAATAGATGAAATAAGCCAAACCAACTCATGGACACATGACAGACAATACTAAAGAACATACATGTATCAATAACTACTAAGAAAGCACTTTACAATACAATCTTCTTACCAACTCTATGCTACCAATGCCAAACCTGGACAATGACAGAAAAGGAGAAAAGAAAAATCACAACAACAGAAATGAGATTCATGAGACGAATATTCAACGTATCAAGAAGAGATTAGATCAGAAATGAAGAAATCAGGACTAAAGTGGGGGTTATAGCAGCACTAGATTTTATTAGAAAGCAACAAGTCAAATGGTTTGGCCATGCAAGTAGGTTACCAGTCAACAGATTAACACAACAAGCAATAATGTACAGACCAGATGGAAACAGAGGAAGAGGCCGACCACGTAAACGTTGGACGGAGGGAATAGAAGAGTCCATGGGAATATCGATACATGAAACCCATAAGCGGGCACTCTCACGATGTTTATACTTCACCTCGACACCGCAAGGTACAAGAGGAACATGATGAGATGAGATGAGATATAAATCTATTTACATCTCATGTGCTCATGTATTTTTCTGTTACACTTTACACTAATTTCTCTTAATAGTGTTGGCACATGTAAAATAGTTTCTTCTTATTAAACTAAGTATTCTTAGCTTCCTAAATCTTAAGTTAATCACACTTCTAATCACTGCTGATTTAGTTTAACTTCTTAAGAAATAAATTGTACAACCTAGGTCTAATGCTTACACATTAAATAAGTTGTTTAACTAGAAGAAACCTTCCTCATGGTCTAACCTCGTGTATCATTTATTCATGACCTACGACATCTGAATAAAGTACTTAGTCTCTCCTAATTAATTTGTTACGGACTAACTACATGGTTGCCACATCCACTTACCAACTTCTTCTTGGGAAAGGATCACTTACTAACGTAATTAAAATATAGCATTGTGCTTACCTTCATGTTGATTAAATGGCTTCGAACACATCGACGACAGGTGTCAGGATCTGACTTGGATTCGCTTTGCCCAATGCTATGTCTGCTTGTAGGCTGATGCGTTGCTCATTTCATAAATAAATTTGATTTGGAAGATGCCACCACTCCTTAGATATCTCTGATCTTCTCCTGCGCCGTGCTTGGGTTGGTAAACAAAACAGACCGTTTTTCGCTTGCATGCCGTATTTATTTTAGTTCCGTCCGGCTTGGGCTTGTGACGTCACATCCAATCCAAAGTCTTCTTTAATCCGCTCCTCGGCTCAATGTCGATGTTGGTTAGTGTTGTCGTAACATAATGTGGTATAGTGGGGGAAATATTAATCATGCTTTTGACTGGTGTGAGACTTATTTCATAAACACCACAAACCATGCGTTCATTCAACTCTCTGAATTGTTACATCACAAACCATGTGTTCATTCAACTCTCTGAATTGTTACATCACAAACCACGTGTTCATTCAACTCTCTGAATTGTTACATCACAAACCATGTGTTCATTCAACTCTCTGAATTGTTACATCACAAACCATGTGTTCATTCAACTCTCTGAATTGTTACATTACAAACCATATGTTCATTCAACTCTGAAGAGTTACATCGCAAACCATGTGTTCATTCAACTCTCTAAAGTGTTACATCACAAACGATGGGTTCATCCAACTCAGCGAATAGTTATATCATAAACAATGAGTTATGAGAGTTCTGTGTTGATCATATTTCTGATAGTTTAAATGCAGGGGCGTCACAAGGGGGTGCGGGGGGTGCGGGCCGCACCGGGTGACACCATCAAGGGGTGACACCAAAATAAAAATATTGCAAATTTGACAAAGCAGACATAGCTCTGTCTAGTCGGGTTTCATAACCGTTCATTGTTAATTTTAGAAATTTTAATGTTAAATAACAAAAATTTAACTTTGTCCGAGTTTGTCGAAGTTCTTTATTTATGTTTTACCTGAAGTATTGAAGTTCAATTTGTTTTCTTTCTTATGTCCTTATTAACTTTTTGACTTATTTTACAAACATTACTATATGCGATTATATATGGTACAGGAACACTCGGAAGAAGACCATGGTGAAAGTCTAGAGGGGTGACACCAAGAGTTTACCGCACTGGGTGACACCAACCCCAGTGACGCCACTGTTTAAATGTACACAGAGCTGATTTCAAGGTTCAGCTTGCCAAATGTCATCTCAAGTTTACTGTAACCCTACTCGTTCTCATAAACTAAATACAAAACAGTTTCTGCTTCTACCCGGTTATCTTTCTCAATGAAGGTATACACTCTTTGTTTCATATTTCATTGTAGAATAGCTTGGAGTTGTTTTGAATGCTACATAATTTATAAAACAATCTATTTGATGTTGTGTAGCGCCTTTGGCGAGTCCGCCTCTTTGTTCGATCCCAGTTGAATAGCTGCGTATTATATCCATTGAATGACGCGTCTTGCAGTTAAAAGAAAATTAACAATAGCTTTTTGCTTCATCCATAAATTGTATTTTAGCTGTAGAAAGAAGTAAAGAAACTGTTGTATGGTCAATTATTAACATACGTAAAGAACATTTGTATCCAACAATCGAGAAATGGAAAGTAAATATATCACTAAGTAATGGGAAAGGTAGAAAATCAAGCAATAGGCTAGGGAACCAATGTGATACCTGTACAACGGTTGGTTCCTCTATAGATCTGACAATGCTAACAAGAAAGCTAACATTTCATTGTTACATATGTGTCAATCGCTCCCAGACTTCAACGACCTGGATGCCAAAGCAGCAGAGGTGGCTTCCGTCCTAGCTCATACGACAACAGACACTGGCGATGACAGACCTGCAGCTCAGGGCTCTCCTGTACCCATGTTTGTCCAAAGCAAAAGGTCAGATGTTGGTTTATCTGATATGTATAAATGTGAATGACTAAGTCATTGGATATTCTCACTGGATATATATATATATATATATATATATATATATATATATATATATATATATATATATATATATATATATATAATATTCTCAAAGCGATAAATGCAAGGAAAATGCCGTGAAAAGAATCAACCACTGTTTATTGCCTTTATCGACCTCACAAAAGCGTTTGATTTGGTCAGTCGTGAGGGTCTGTTCAAGGCACTAAAGAAGATTGGCTGCCCACCAATTCTTCTGTTCATTGTGGAATCGCTCCACACAGGCATGAAGGGTATAATCAAGTTTGATGGTGCAACTTCAGAAGAGTTTTAAATCAAGAGTGAAGTTAAGCAAGGTTGTGTACTAGCTCCAACCCTCTTTGGAATATACTTTTCACTTCTACTGATATGCCTTTCATGTTCAGGATGGTGGTATATACATTCACTCACGCTCAGATGGCGGACTCTACAATGCTCAGAGATTGCAGGCCAATACCAACATTAGGAGGGTGCTGATCAGAGAGTTGCTGTTTGCAGATGATGCTGCAATTACGACCCACTCTGAGGAAGAATTACAACATCTACTATCTGCTTTCTCCAATGCTTGTTCTGAATTTGGTTTAACAATTAACAAAAAGAAGGCACAGATTATGTCACAAGGTGCACGTGGGGTACCATCAATCTTTATTGACTACGCCGAACTGGAGATAGAAGATCATTTTACATATTTAGGATCAGAGGTAAATAGCAAATTATCCCTAGATCAGGAAATCAACATCAAGATTGGTAAGGCAGCAACAAAATGAACAGGTTAACAAAAAGAGTTTGGGAGTACAGGAAGCTTACTGCCAAAACAAAGATCCTTGTCTTTCAAACCTGTGTACTAAGTACTCTTCTTTATGACAGTGAAACTTGGTCAACTTACACACACCAAGAGATACGTTTAAACAGCTTTCATATGCGGTGTCTGCGAAGAATACTTGGTATTAAGTGGCAAGACAAAATCACAAATACTGAAGTATTAGAAAGATCAGGTTGTGTGACGGTTTGTTCCATGCTGAGTCTTTGTATACTTAGATGGATACGACACGTTCGGAGGATGAATGATGGTAGAATACCAAAGGACATATTTTTGGTAAATTACAGATGGGTAAGAGATCTCAGGGTCGGCCTCTACTACGATGCAAAGATGTGCGTAAGCGGGACATGATTGATACAGGCATTGATAAAGCACATTGGGAGCATGTCGGTAATAAAGAAGAAAAGGATTGCAGATAGGTCACACGCTGAGTGCGTGTGGCGTAAAATGGTGCCTGATGGTGAAAATGACCTTGTGTTCACATACATCCATTATAGACGAACATTTACATAGCGAATTTCCCCCATGGGTTATTGTTATTATGCCTTTTTTGAAGCACAATTTAACCAACTATTGTCTGTCAAGACGACAAGGTGCCAATGTATGACTGACTAAGTCACTGGATCCCAGGTTGTGCTGACAAGAACAGCGATACGGATGGCGTGAAGGCATGAATGGTCCACAGACATTGTTGAGTGGAACTGTTAATGGGAGTGATTTGAAAGATTGGGAAAGATTTGAGTGGTTCACAGACTGTGGCGAACAGGACTATAAATGGGGGTGACGGAAAGATTTGAGTGGTTCACAGACTGTGCCGAACAGAACTGTAAATGGGGGAGACGGAAAGATTTGAGTGGTTCACAAACTGTGCCGAACAGAACTGTAAATGGGGGTGACGGAAATATTTGAGTGGTTCACAAACTGTGCCGAACAGAACTGTAAATGGGGGAGACGGAAAGATTTGAGTGGTTCACAGACTGTGCCGAACAGAACTGTAATGGGGGAGACGGAAAGATTTGAGTGGTTCACAGACTGTGCCGAACAGGACTAAATGGGGGGGGGGGGGCGGAAAGATTTGAGTGGTTCACAGACTGTGCCGAACAGGACTAAATGGGGGAGACGGAAAGATTTGAGTGGTTCACAAACTGTGCCGAACAGAACTGTAAATGGGGGTGACGGAAAGATTTGAGAGGTTCTCATGCAGTACCGACCGGGACTGTAATCAGGGCGAAAGGAAGACTTGAGTGGTCCCCAAACTGTGCTAAATGGGATTATAATCAGGGTGACGGAAAGATTTGAGTGGTTCACAGACTGTGCCGAACAGGACTAAATGGGGGAGACGGAAAGATTTGAGTGGTTCACAAACTGTGCCGAACAGAACTGTAAATGGGGGTGACGGAAAGATTTGAGTGGTTCACAGACTGTGCCGAACAAAACTGTAAATGGGGGGGGGGGGGGGTGACGGAAAGATTTGAGTGGTTCACAGACTGTGCCGAACAGAACTGTAAATGGGAGTGACGGAAAGATTTGAGTGGTTCACAGACTGTGCCGAACAGGACTAAATGGGGGAGACGGAAAGATTTGAGTGGTTCACAGACTGTGGCGAACAGAACTGTAAATGGGGGTGACGGAAAGATTTGAGAGGTTCTCATGCAGTACCGACCGGGACTGTAATCAGGGTGAAAGGAAGACTTGAGTGGTCCCCAAACTGTGCTAAATGGGATTATAATCAAGGTGACGGAAAGACTTGAGTGGTCCTCAAGCTGTGCTAAGCGGGTCTGTAATCAGGATGACGTGAGGACTTGAGTGGTCCCCAGGCTGTGCTAAAAGGGGCTGTAATCAGGGTGGGCCGGTCTCTCTGGCTGTGGGGTTACAACACTTTCTCTCTGTAATCCCGTTTATCACGCAGAGTCTCGTAGCGGAGCGAGAGCTGAGGCGGTTCGACCCCCGCTCGTGACTTGCGGGATACTGAGCCGGCCGCTCAGAAAGCAATGGCAAACTACTGAGCGTAATCTTGCCAAGAGATCAACATACAGCTGAAAGATGCTGGTGTTGACAGCTAAGTCCTGTAAAAGATATGCTAAAAAAAAAAAAATCAGGGTGGCGGGAGGACTTGAGTGGTCTTGAGGCTGTGCTAAATCACATTGACGGGAAGACTTTAGTGGTCGCCAGACTGGGCTAGGCATAACTGGGATGCATTTGGCGGGAAGACGTGGGTGGTGTACAGATTATGCCAAGCGTGGCTATGTGAAGAGGGAATACTTGAGTGGTCCGTAGGTTGTACTGAGCTGGACTGGGATGTGCTTGACGGGAAAACTAAGTGCCACCCAGTTTGTACCCATCAGTACTGTAATGCGGGTAGAGTGAAGTCTTGAGTTGTCCCACAGGCAGTGCTATGCGCGACTGTTCATTCAGCTGTGTTCAATGGGCCTGGGTGCAGGTGACGGGACAACTTGAGTATTCCCCAGACTCTGCCGACCGACTGTGTAATGAGGATTATGGGAATACTGAGACACGCCAGTTTGAGCGTTATATTCAGAATACTGGAATTATCTTGACCGTTTTCCCCCCGTGCATTTCTGAGAATAAACACATTCAATGTGAGGCGAGAACATTGTCATTACCAAGGAGGAACATTAACAGATCAATCTGAAAGTCATTGTTTGATGCTTGGATTGTATACAGTCACACTGTTCTCTATCTCCTGCCATTTGCCAGTGCATTGTGGAGAATATGATTGTCAGTAAACAATATATGTTGTGTATTCACGACATCGTTACATCAGTAATATCGTGTGCATCAGAAACACGGAGACCAACGAAACCGATTAGAAATAAACTAAAATTGGTGTTTGTGTAAAATAGAAGAAATAAAATGGTATGACAAAACCACCATATATAGATATATAGAATACCGTGAAATTAAAAGGAAAACGATACAGGCATTCATTAAGACCTGAACAATGATGGAAACTGGCTGATGAACAATATTATTTGTCGGAATGTAAAGTCATCAGTATAGAACCTTTTGTACAACTCTGAAGCGTATTAGGCATAATGTGCTGATCTCATATTTGTATAGACCAATCGGGGAAACAGGGCTGGTGAGGTCTATTTCACGCGGCTTTAGAACCAGTTGAAGCGGTTTCTGAACTGTTTCTCAGACAGTTATTGTTGCTATGTATGTGAACTTCAATGTTCATAAGAGCATACATGTTGTAGTGCTCATCCTTGTTCACATGTTGTAGTGCTCATCCTTGTTCACATGTTGTAGTGCTCATCCTTGTTCACATGTTGTAGTGCTCATCCTTGTTCATGTGTTGTAGTGCTCATCCTTGTTCACATGTTGTAGTGCTCATCCTTGTTCACATGTTGTAGTGCTCATCCTTGTTCACATGTTGTAGTGCTCATCCTTGTTCATGTGTTGAAGTGCTCATCCTTGTTCATGTGTTGTAGTGCTCATCCTTGTTCATGTGTTGTAGTGCTCATCCTTGTTCATGTGTTGTAGTGCTCATCCTTGTTCACATGTTGTAGTGCTCATTCTTGTTCACATGTTGTAGTGCTCATCCAGACTTTCTGTCTGAGTGCCCGGTGTATAGTACTGATCCGCTGTGTTAGTATTGTCACTGTCCGTTGCCAGACAAATCCACGTCTTTCACTCGTAAACTGACTTCTATCTAAAGTCTATCATTGGTCATTTATCTTCTCATTTCACATCTTCCGGTGTATAGCCTGACTCTAATCTAAAGTTGACCACTGCCTCCTCTCTCCATTGATAACACGGTATCACTTTCTGGCCTCTCGACATATATAAATTACAATAATCTCAAACATGAACACATTTAGACAGTACCTTATCGCCCCTAATGCCTGAAAGAAGCCACTAGATTGCTATATAAACTAATGTCCGACATTCAGTCATGTGTTTGCTAAATTCTTACCTTTCTATCAAGTGTTGCACACTGTGTTCTAAGATGCTTCTGCAAGTCCAGTAATGCCTAGTTAGCAATGTCGTTATCGTTTTTGATTGCCACCTGTAAGTGAATATGTTTTGATAACTTTCCTGTGTTGTTTCTTATATGTATAATTTCAATTCTTTTATCGGAAGCTAAATATACTCTGTGAATTCTTTGTTCACATGCTGTGTTATCATAACTCGGTGCTACATAGTCTAATACCTGCTCTAATTATGAGTTAATTAATGACTACAGTTTGCCAGGGGTTAATTTAACTCTTGTCATTACAGAGGCAAAACTAGTCTTGTTAGTGAGGACTCCTTGATGAAATCTCAAGACTTCCAGGTGAGGTGTATCAAAGGTACACTGTTTCAATGTTTTTGTTCGTCTTTCATTAATGTTGTAAAACCATCAAACTAGTTTTAGGCAGAGGGGCATAAAGACGGAAATGATCACATGCGAGAATCTGAAAATTGGATTAAACTAGATATGTCCAGTACAACGAATGCTGAATATCAAAACTGCTATAATTTACAGATATCACATGATAGCAAATAGACCAAACCGAAACGTTCCGCATATTGATCGGATGAAGACTTTTAAGTGTGAAATTTGTAAGAACAGATGGACATATTACATAAATTATACACCAGGAAAGGTTGGTTGTGGTAGATAATACTCCACGTCACGAAGATCCAAAGCAGAGAATCATTGACAGGACATCTCAAGGAAGTGAGGAAGGCAACTGTCAACATGTACTTGACCTGGGTATGCAGACATAGACGTATGTGTACTGTGGCGATAGACGGAAGACATCACAGACCGCTCACGGCAGGGCTGTTTCCTGGCCATCCCAAGGCATGATCAAACACCACCGATCACATCGAACCTACAAAAATGAAATTGCGATGACTTATGGCATCAGTAAAAGAATACAATCACAGTTCCATCACATCCAACAATGAGAACACATGATCGTAAGCCTTGGTCCGGTTAATGCCAACTTTCCCGTTATAGAAAGGTAGAACATTGCTATACCACATAACTGCAATCTGAAGAACTGTCTGAACACACACACACACACACACACACACACACACACACACACACACACACACACACACACACACACGCGCGCGCGCGCGCGCGCGCGCGCGAGAAGTAGATTGTGATCTTTACTAGAGCACGATTACAAGTAACAAAATGGACGTTGCGGCCAAAGCCTTCATCAGCACAGAGCAGACCAACATAAACCGACACACTACACAAAAAACACTACATGAAAATATTAAAGTTACTTATATGTATCCTTGTTTGGCTGAAAACGTCTTCGAGCAACTATCAGTGGACGGAATTAACCGGATGTGTGGTGGTTCAGGCGGTCACTGGACTTAAGGTTAATAACGCCAGAAGCTCAGTGATTGGCTTAGCCTCCCAGTGGTAGTGGTGGTGGTGGGTGGGGGGGGGCACAGCTGGGGGAGGGAGTGTGGACGCCCAGGTGGGCGAAAGGTAACTATGGGGATTAGTAGAGCACCAAGTACTACAGGAGACAAATGAAAATCGTAAACTGATCAGAGAATTTAGACGTAGACAGTGTCACTTGTTGTCCCTGGGGGAAAGTAGAGTCAACAAGCACACCTCAAAAATCCTTTTTATAATTTGGGACTATTGCCAGACCTTTGTCTACACACCCCCTTTATGTCTTCTGATCACTATCTCTCTTTCTCTCTCTCTCTCTCTCTCTCTCTCTCTCTCTCTCTCTCTCTCTCTCTCTCTCTCTCTCTCTCTCTCTCTCTCTCTCTCTCTTATTCCTTCATAACATGCCCCGACAACAGTTTCCTCATAAATTAATAGAATATTTAATGCTGAAAAACTATGTCAGGTGTAGGTATTGAATGTATATATGTAATCTGTGGTGTAGTCTATTGCGTGTGCGAGATAGGACTCTTTATGTCTATGTTCCGCATCTCATCTCTCATGCGTATACGGCCATTCGACAACACACCACACATATTTGGATTGATCTCACCCGGTGATGCTTCTCTCCGACTGATTCTGGACGTATTCCAATATTTTGAAATTTTTCACAGTCTGATCACCACGGAATAATGGGATTACTGTAAGTCCATGAATTCCACATATTCCCACTTCAGGAAGTTAATAAAATCCATTGCTGAAAGCACATCAACACTGTCTATCATTGTATATATATATATATATATATATATATATATATATATATATATATATATATATATATATATATATATATATATATATATATATATTCGACACACTGTCGCCAGTTAGTCAATTAACTATTCTTGTATACATGGAAACTGTTCGTGAGTTATCCATTTTTCCTTTTTATATTTTTACACCATTCAAATATCTGTAATTTATTTCGCTCGGCCTTCAGAGAAGTAAAGTCCTATCCACTGCTTTCTTAGCCTGGATGTTATTTATTTGCAGAGTTCATCTTGTTGCGATTAGTTATCTCGGCACACGAGTAATACTTTTCTATACTCTTAGTTCATATGGTTAGGTAATTTATCTCTGCACAAGTGAAGTGCCTTTTTATCTTCTCAGGGTATGTCAGGAGACTTTTCGTGGAACCTGTTTGAGATAGATAACCATGTGATATCAGCCTGACTCAGACTAATTCTTCAGTTATCAGTTATCAGTTGGGGTATCTTCATTGCACTCCGGACATGTCCATAGGTGCTCAGATCCTCCCCCCCCCCCAGCATATGCATCAGCGTCCGGTGGCTAATAATGCCAGTTCTGTGTTGGTTGACGAGGCGCTTTGTTTTCCCGATGTACCTCTCGCGTCTGGCTGTGCCGATTCTTACTCCCAGGTCTTTCATCCTGGACAGCGATGTGGAATCACTGAGTCCTCTGTTCTCGCCATATCTTTAAGGACGTTAATAACATCGGCACGATCCATGGGCTGGCCATCTACAGGGGGTGCAGAGCCAGCCAGTTTGTCAGCTCGTTCATTTCCCTCGACTCCCGCATGTCCCGGGACGAAGATGAAGGTGACTTTACGGACAACAGACTTCCGCAGCGATTCAGTCCACTGTCTGCGTACAGATCCAGCTTCGACCTTCTGAATCATGCTCATTGAATCATTTAGTACACACACGTTGGTATAAAGCTGTGATTCCAGCCATATGAAAGCCTGTATAACTGCCATCACCTCCATCGTCATGCTGCTCGTGGTCATAGAGTGGGCACCACTGGATTCTTGAACGGTTCGGCCCGCTGAACGGGCTGTAAATGCCCACGCACTTCTCTGCTGCTTTACAACAGATCCATCTGTATAGATGATTTGTTCATCTAATTTCTCAGAAATTTTTTTCAGACTAATTCTTATGTGAGAGTATGCCTCCGGCCGTACTCAGACTGTACCGAACGATACTCTGACATAAGACATATGAGTTCATTAAATTCTAGACGATTAGATAAAAGAAGGAAATGGTAACGGCAAAGCCTAGACACCCAATTCCTACGATCACACACGCCAGTTCACTATGCTAGATTACTAAGCTAAAACTCTATTACCTTATACTATCTATTGTAGTCCAGGAATTGAAACACATAAGCACATAAGCACAATTGCCCCATTGCCTCTAAGCAACTCGGGACAGTGTATTTCTCTTCTTAATAAGGACGAATAGATAAAACACTCCTGCTAGATGGAATAGTTGTTAGCACACTAAACCAAAACATGTTTCCCAACCATTTATACCTTGGCTCCTATTCTCCGTCTTTTTTGATCTTCATACATCAACAACCGAATTTATCGTTACTTCAAACGTTTTCTGATCGTCCACCGTTTTCCCACATCAAAGCTTTGTGAAATTGCTTTATCGCTCTTGTCCGCTAGTTCCCGTTTTCTCCGCTCACCATTTTCTCCGCTCACCGTACATCAAACATTTCCGACTCTTTGATCGAGGACTCCGTTTTTACAACCAAACGATCGTAGCAATCTCGCGCGCCGTTGTATGTCCTCTGAAACATTCGGTCAATGACCCTTACAACAACTGTCTCTGTCTTCTTTTACCATTCGGTCAATGACCATCACTCTGTCCTCACTCATCAAGTCAATGTCCTTCAGGATTTCGCGACAGACAGTCACAATTTTTTGACATGTTATGAGAAGAATAGGATTGGAGAATTTAGTGACAACTGGCAAGATCGAAGGCAACAGACCAAGGGGAAGACCGAGAAGAAAATACCTGGATGGCTTGGCCACATGACATGGTAGAGACAGGAACACTGAGCTGATCCACGACTCTGGTGATCGAGTTAAATTGCGAGTCATGATAGCCCACACTTTCCGGCATGGCACATGATTGATTGATTGAGAGCACTATCGCCGGTTATGTGACGAAGGTGACATAGATACAGTTCGCAATTACGTATCCAGTGCTCGAAATACAGCTGCGAGCGATGTGGATGCAGACCGCCCTGGGTTTGTTTTCATACAATAGTATGAGTGCCGGTCGCTCAGAAGGACAAACTAATGAACGCAACCTTGCCCATAAATCACAAACAGCACAAATAATAATGGGGCGGACTTCGACGTTCTGTAAAGGATATGCAACTAACCTTATTAGTGGACGATACAAATGCGGGGATGAGGTGAAAAAGGGGGGGGGGCGCTGGAAGTTAAATGAAACTGTGTTGGACATTGAGGCTGTGAGGGGAGAGTGAACCCAAGTGGAAGTTGAGACGATTTTCCAATGTTTTGCGGTCGCGTTCGTGAGATGCGCACGATTTGATCGCTGTGCCCTGTATGTCGGCAACGCCACAGTGGTCAGACCTATATATGTGTATGGATACTAGTTTCTTAGCACCACTGTTGATATCAGAGAGGTGTTATCTAAATCTGTCAGGCAGACGTAGACCTATCTTCCCGATATATCTCATGTCACAGCGTGTGCACATAATCGCATAGATAACCTTGCGACTCGTGTATGAGAAACCCTCACGTATGTGGAAGGAAAGTGGTATTAGTGAAAACTAGACTCTAGGTTTGAAATACATTTGGGCAGGTCTTACAACGCGATCGAAGACAAGCCACGTGCCAGGAAGAGACTTATGAGGTTTGGGTAGACTTCTATGGACCAGCACGTCCCTCAGGTTGCGACCCCGCCTGTACGCCACCAGGGGTGCCCCTGAGAAGACATCGAGAGTGTTCGGGTCTGCCTGGAGAATGGATAGATGCTTCATGGGGATATTCTTAGCAGTAATATTATGGGTGGGGATAGTAGGTTAGTGAAAGTATAGGTCTATTATTACGTGGTTTCGGACTGGAGGAGATACTCTCGCACGACTGATAGACTGGTAGCGGTGATGACTGGAAGAGGCTTATGGGATATTGGGTTTCTTTCTTTTGGGAAAGATGTCACTAGTCTAAGTTATTCTACACTGAAGCAGTCTGGTTAGTGGAAGTCTGCATACGCTCTCACACAAATGGCACACACATACTTACATATGCATACGCTCTCACACAAATGGCACACACATACTTACATATGCATATATTCTCGTACAAGCTTTTATTTTGGCATTCTTATACACATATATACACATGTAAGTTGTGTGTGTGTGTGTGTGTGTGTGTGTGTGTGTGTTTATATGTGTGTTGAAAGAAACTAGAACGTATATGACGACGTTCATATCTCAGCCATCTGTCTGTCTGTCTGTCTGTCTGTCTGTCTGTCTGTCTGTCTGTCTCACGAACAATTATTTTTTCCAGGTGCGCATGTCAACATGTCCGAACAGGCTAGCATTCTTCTGAAGATTTATAGTGGTACAGTTACTGAACTATGTTACTCAAAGATCATTAACCATGATCAGTTTTTGCAAAGACGCGCGAATCAGGCAAAGAGTTAAGTCTGGATCAGATGGCGGAGGTGACATCAGAAAACTATTTCTACCTGGCAATGGGTCGGAGTCAGCTCACAATTATAAACCTCACACTATGGAGAGAGGAACGAGTACTAATCTCAGCCTGACTGAATAATGACCTGCCTATATCCTAATATGACTTTTCGCAGACACGACGTGTCAGTTCCGGTCTTGCTCACGTCACTGCTTTTTTACCTTACAGAGGAGAAGAAGAGTTCTCCAACAGTCCCCGTGGAGATGGCATTTCAGTACCGGATGGACCGGAAATTCTCTGCCTCAACCTTAGTCCTATAGGTACAAGTCCCTTCCATGGCTAATGACAAATGCGTCAACTTTAAGAGTTAGAACTCAGTCTTTTTAGAAGATTCACAATTCAACCAACCAAACAACTAAATAACAAATCAAACAATTAAACAACCAACCAACCAAACTTTATATCGATCTGACTGATTTGTTACATCCACGTCATTGTATCTCTTCTCGTCAGAGTCATCGTATGTCCATGCTACTGACCTCGCCTTTGCTTCTCCGTATGTCCTTGTCATTGACCTTTTGTCGTCTTCAATGTTTGTGCATGTGACTGACCTCTTATTAAACTTTAATTTATGTCCACTTGAGTGACCTCTCGTCAGTTATACTGTATGTCCACCTGAGTGACCACTCGTCAGTTATATTGTATGTCCATCTCAGTGACCTCTCGTTAGTCAGTTATATTGTATGTCCACTTTAGTGACCTCTCGTCAGTTATACTGTATGTCCACCTGAGTGACCACTCGTCAGTTATATTGTATGTCCATCTCAGTGACCTCTCGTTAGTCAGTTATATTGTATGTCCACTTGAGTGACCACTGGTCAGCTACATGCGACTGACCACTCACGAGCAATGTATGCCTGTGTGATTGAACTTTCAATGTCAGATAAACATTATATCACTGACTGACTTATGAATGTCTACCTGTGAGTTCACTTGAGACATCTCAATGCCAGCTTCAGTGACCTCTCAGTGGCCGAGTAACTGACATATCGATACTCTTGTAACCAGCTAAGATGACCATCACTGATAGATTGTCTCTCTCACCAGGTGTGTGTGACGGTCATTGAGGCTCGCCAGCTGGTTGGCCTCAACATGGATCCAGTAGTCTGTGTTCAAGTTGGGGACCAGAAGAAGTTCACCAGTGTCAAGGAGTCCACAAACTGCCCCTACTACAACGAGGTAAGGTTTGCGTGTGGCCTTGTTTAGTGTCACTAGCATCTACTAGCATGTATCTGAGTTATCAAAATGTCAGAACAATCGTTAGAAGAATAAAGGAACCGTTAAATGATACCTCCCGAACGTGACCAGACGCTTGTGTGTTACTGCCCACGCTGAAGTCTAGAGATAGTAACACAGTAAAAAATTCAGTTTAAGGTTTGGAGTTGGTGACTCAACAAATATGTGTGTGCGGTCTTTTGTCTGAAGACATGTCTACAGAAATATTGATTTGTCTAGAATGCCAGTCCGATTGTGCATAATTGTTGTTAGCTTTACTTGTTTACTTGTAGAAAAACCAGTGAACGGTCCTACAAGAAACAAATTAAAACCGTAAACTGATTAGAGAAATTAGGCGTAGACAATCAAGATTTTGTGGGCACATTATGAGAAGAAATAAACTAGAGAACTTGGCGACAACTGGCAAGATTGAGGGGGGAAAGAACAAAGGGGAGTCATGGAGGTAAATATCTGGAAAGCTTAGCCACATGGTCGAGACAAGAACACAGAGCTGATCCACGACACTGGTGATCGTGTGAGATGGCGAAACATGACCACCCATGCTTATCAGCATGGAACATGATGATGATGATGATTACTTGTTTCCTCGTGAGTGCACACGAAACGACTGTTTATCATATACATTGTAAACATGTCGCCTAATTCATTAATATTACTGTAGCAGTCTTGTCATAGTTTTGGTGACTGTCAGAGGATGTTTATGGTTTTGTTCTGACTTTAAGCTAGTCACAGGCTATTATTTATTGTGATACGTCGTTAGGAATCCAACAGTTGCCACTATGTCTCGTAATCGACGCGGCTATCAATGTGGTCCTGCTCTGTAAGTTTCAGACTTGTATGAAAGACACAAACACTGACTGCGGCTGACTTCCAGGTTCGTGTAGACTACCGAGGCTTGATGACGTGTATGTCCACTTATCTGTCGACATGACCAAGACACTGGACCATTACTTCAGCCAGGGAACTGCAGTGGTCGTCTCTCTGCCCCACCACTGTCTATGTATGGACTAAACAAACAGACTAAAGCAGGCGGTCAGGCGGATTGCTCCCGGCACAGTTACATTGACCCAGTGAATTAACATTAAACTCCGAGCTGTATGGAGCTAAAGACGCGCTCCAGAACAATAAACGACTTCACCATTACAACATGATTTGAGAGGGGAGGGGAGGGGGAGGGGGAGGAGAAGGCTGTTAGCATGGCCGAGTGAATACGAGAGCTTGTTCTTAAACATCCGGTGTGCCGAGGTAGCGAGTTCAACCCCTACATCGGTCAGTTGGACTAAAATGTTGACTTCTCGTCCGTGACTTGAGACGTAAATTAAAAGTACCTTAGAAGTGGGAGTGGGTTCGTCTGATATCGAGGGACACTGATAACAGGTAAAGCTCATCCACACACAAAATTCAGTTCAGTGCACTAGAGGTAGTATCATGAGTGGACTATGCTTGAGTTAAAAGCCAAAGAAGGCCACAAATAAAATATTGTAAAGGTATAACAGACGTGCTGATGATTTTCTGACAGATGTAATAGCACGTCCAATCAGATCGACGATGACTGTGGCACACTGTACCTTCCTCTCACTATCTGAATTGTTTGTCTATTTCAGTACTTTGTGTTCGACTTTCACATGCCTCCACTGATGCTGTTTGACAAAATTATCTCCTTAACTGTAAGTATAGATGTATGGTTAGACCTGTGTGTGGTAACAGCCTCAGTCAAAGCCACGTGTTCACAGATGTGCTGAGGAAACCATGACCCTCCATTTGATAGAACCCAGGCGGAATGCTATTGTTATATTATCATCTTGTAACTAAACTTCGTGGCTTAGAGGTTATGACTTTTCTCCGTAATCTCGTACACTCTCGTCGGTAACGTGATGACGGTTCAAATCAGCAGTGGTTCGAATCGCATCGGTAACTTACGGGGTATGTGAGCCGGCCGCTCAGAAAGCAATGGCAAACTACTGAGCGTAATCTTGCCAAGAGATCAACATACAGCTGAAAGATGCTGGTGTTGACAGCTAAGTCCTGTAAAGGATATGCTAAAAAAAAAAAGACTAAAGAAGTATCCGAGGAACTGTACACCTCCAGGCCAGTTGTGTGTGGTACATGTCACACAGCTGGTATGAGTGCAGGGTCAACTGATATGGTGCGACCGGCATCGACACTGGCAGGATACAGCTTGGATACAACAACCAAACTCTAACATGTCAGCTTGAGAAACAAGGCTGGGAACAACGACACACATTCATACCATCATTTTAAAAACACAATTGCAATGTGTTATAATTGCTGATGCACATAAGGCGACTCTCTCTCTCTCTCTCTCTCTCTCTCTCTCTCTCTCTCTCTCTCTCTCTCTCTCTCTCTCTCTCTCTCTCTCTCTCCCTGTTCTGAAAGCGGTCATGTTTTTCTTCTACAGTTTAAAATGGACTCTCTCTCTCTCTCACACACACACACACACACACACACACCAGAGAGAGAGGCCCACACACACAAACGCACAGGCACACACACACACACAAACAAACAGTCACACACACACACACACACACACACACACACACACACACACACACGTGGATATCGCTACATCTGAGCAGAACAGCGCTCTCACTTATGACGATCCAACGTTACGGTCAAAGTTTCACGTGGAAGTGAAAGGCAAACCCCTATATTACTATCTCACATTTGAATGATAAAGTGATACACTCAAAATGGAATGAGTCTGCTGTGTGACGAGGAAACAAATGTAACCTTGCAGGGGTTATGCAAATATTTCAGATAGGATGGTGTGGCTACAATGACAGGCAACCTTTACATAATTGAGGAGTATGTCAACCAACAACACGCGGTAGTGAAGGAGAAAAGCAACGATTTTATAATGAAGTAGAAGCCATCTCTCGAATTAAATCAAACTTTGTTAAAATAACAATTTGAGATCTCAATGCATCTGTAGGAAACAAAATAATGGACAATGTTGTTGGTTTCATATGAAACGGAAGGACGCCGTTAGCTTATGACTAAGAAATGACAGAGGAAATAAAACTAATATAATGGGCAAAAGCAAACATTGTGTTTCCTTATGGTTTAAACAATATTAAAGACGAATGTACATATGGAAAAGTCTTGATAGGAAAACAATCAACAACATACAGATATATACTGACACATGTAGAAGTGCAGTTGTGAAAGTGACACAATGCTGATTGAAGCAAACAATTATGTCTCATTGTGTAGTGTGTAGAAGACTGTAACAGTATAACTGAAACAACCATTACGTCTCATTGTGTAGACAGTAACAGTATAACTGAAAAAACCATTATGTTTCATTGTGTAGACAGTAAGAGTATAACTGAAACAACCATTATGTTTCATTGTGTAGAAGACAGAAACAGTATAACTGAAACAACCATTATGTTTCATTCTGTAGACAGTAACAGTATAACTGAAACAACCATTATGTCTCATTGTGTAGACAGTACCAGTATAACTGAAACAACCATTATGTTTCATTGTGTAGAAGACAGTAACAGTATAACTGAAACAACCATTATGTTTCATTGTGTAGAAGACAGAAACAGTATAACTGAAACAACCATTATGTTTCATTGTGTAGACAGTAACAGTATAACTGAAACAACCATTATGTCTCATTGTGTGGACAGTAACAGTATAACTGAAACAACCATTATGTTTCATTGTGTAGAAGACAGTAACAGTATAACTGAAACAACCATTATGTTTCATTGTGTAGACAGTAAGAGTACAACTGAAACAACCATTATGTCTCATTGTGTAGACAGTAACAGTATAACTGAAACAACCATTATGTCTCATTGTGTAGACAGTAAGAGTACAACTGAAACAACCATTACGTTTCATTGTGTAGACAGTAATAGTAAACCTGAAACAACCATTATGTTTCATTGTGTAGACAGTAATAGTAAACCTGAAACAACCATTACGTTTTATTGTGTAGACAGTAATAGTAAACCTGAAACAACCATTATGTCTCATTGTGTAGACAGTAAGAGTACAACTGAAACAACCATTATGTCTCATTGTGTAGAAGACAGTAACAGTATAACTGAAACAACCATTATGTTTCATTGTGTAGAAGACAGTAACAGTATAACTGAAACAACCATTATGTCTCATTGTGTAGAAGACAATAACAGTATAACTGAAACAACCATTATGTCTCATTGTGTAGACTGAAACAGTATAACTGAAACAACCATTATGTCTCATTGTGTAGAAAACAGTAACAGTATAACTGAAACAACCATTATGTTTCATTGTGTAGAAGACAATAACAGTATCACTGAAACAACCATTATGTCTCATTGTGTAGACAGAAACAGTATAACTGAAACAACCATTATGTCTCATTGTGTAGAAGACAGTAACAGTATAACTGAAACAACCATTATGTCTCATTGTGTAGACAGAAACAGTATAACTGAAACAACCATTATGTCTCATTGTGTAGAAAACAGTAACAGTATAACTGAAACAACCATTATGTTTCATTGTGTAGAAGACAGTAACAGTATAACTGAAACAACCATTATGTCTCATTGTGTAGACAGTAAGAGTATAACTGAAACAACCATTATGTCTCATTGTGTAGAAGACAGTAACAGTATAACTGAAACAATCATTATGTCTCATTGTGTAGAAGACAGTAACAGTATAACTGAAACAACCATTATGTCTCATTGTGTAGACAGTAAGAGTATAACTGAAACAACCATTATGTTTCATTGTGTAGAAGACAGTAAGAGTACAACTGAAACAACCATTATGTCTCATTGTGTAGAAGACAGTAACAGTATAACTGAAACAACCATTATGTTTCATTGTGTAGACAGAAACAGTATAACTGAAACAACCATTATGTCTCATTGTGTAGAAGACAGTAACAGTATAACTGAAACAACCATTATGTCTCATTGTGTAGAAGACAGTAACAGTATAACTGAAACAACCATTATGTCTCATTGTGTAGAAGACAGTAACAGTATAACTGAAACAACCATTATGTCTCATTGTGTAGAAGACAGTAACAGTATAACTGAAACAACCATTATGTCTCATTGTGTAGACAGTAACAGTATAACTGAAACAACCATTATGTCTCATTGTGTAGAAGACAGTAACAGTATAACTGAAACAACCATTATGTTTCATTGTGGAGAAGACAGTAAGAGTACAACTGAAACAACCATTATGTTTCATTCTGTAGACAGTAACAGTATAACTGAAACAACCATTATGTTTCATTGTGTAGACAGAAACAGTATAACTGAAACAACCATTATGTCTCATTGTGTAGAAGACAGTAACAGTATAACTGAAACAACCATTATGTTTCATTGTGTAGACAGTAACAGTATAACTGAAACAACCATTATGTTTCATTGTGTAGACAGTAACAGTTTAACTGAAACAACCATTATGTCTCATTGTGTAGACAGTAAGAGTACAACTGAAACAACCATTATGTCTCATTGTGTAGACAGTAACAGTATAACTGAAACAACCATTATGTTTCATTGTATAGACAGTAAGAGTACAACTGAAACAACCATTACGTTTCATTGTGTAGACAGTAATAGTATACCTGAAACAACCATTATGTCTCATTGTGTAGACAGTAACAGTATAACTGAAAAAACCATTATGTCTCATTGTGTAGACAGTAACAGTATAACTGAAACAACCATTATGTCTCATTGTGTAGACAGTAACAGTATAACTGAAACAACCATTATGTTTCATTGTGTAGACAGTAACAGTATAACTGAAACAACCATTATGTCTCATTGTGTAGAAGACAGTAACAGTATAACTGAAACAACCATTATGTTTCATTGTGTAGACAGTAACAGTATAACTGAAACAACTATTATGTTTCATTGTGTAGAAGACAGTAACAGTATAACTGAAACAACCATTATGTCTCACTGTGCAGACAGTAACAGTATAACTGCGTGGTGTGTGTGTGTGTGTGTGGGTGGTGTGTTGGGCAGGTTACATGAAATAGGTTGAACTACAGAAATGAAGAAGCCGCTGTTTTAAGATTAGTGTGATTTCTTATATTCTTTTCTTTTGTAAATGTAGTTATATTAGTCTGTTTCTGGTTTCCGTTTTTGTTGAGTTATTAATTGTAGATACTTAGATAGACACACAAAGACATTGAAATGTATGAAACCATATACCCAGCTTATGATGCCACATAATACTTTATTTTTTTTTTTTGCTTAACTCATACGAGCTGTGGAATATTGCATGGATTAGACTGACTTTCTGACTGTCTGCATTGAGTAGACTGACTGTCTGACTGTCTGCATGGAGTAGACTGACTGTCCGTGTTCTGACATGAAGCTGTAGAACCTGGTTTGGAGTCTGTAGCCGAGGGAAGACATAGCTCCTAGCAAGGATGCCTTGTTGTGTGTATCAGCTCGTCTCGTTCTAGTTGCTAACACATTCTGTCCCAAGTTCAAGAAGAAACTGATGTTAATATCTATATGATGTATAAATAAAGGATATTACATATCTATAATAAGTCAATGATATCACATATTTATATGATATATAAATCAATGATGTTACATATCTATATGATGTATAAATAAAGGATCTTACATATCTATAATAAGTCAATGATATCACATATTTATATGATATATAAATCAATGATGTTACATATCTATATGATGTATAAATAAAGGATGTTACATATCTATAATAAGTCAATGATATCACATATTTATATGATATATATATATATATATATATATATATATATATATATATATATATATATATATATATATATATATCAATGATGTTACATATCTATATGATGTATAAGTCTGTGTGATATACATTTTTCATTGGCATACTTTTCTTTTTCCCTAGTTTTTGTCTTTCAGTATTTTCATGTCACAGGTTGTGCCCAAACCAAATTAACTGACTTGTGTATAGAAAGTAATATTTACTAACTTAAAGAAGGGACAATAGAAAATTCTATTTACTAACTGAAAGATGGGTCAATAGGAAATAATATTTACTAACTGAAAGATGGGACAATAGAAAAAAATATTTACTAACTGAAAGATGGGACAATAGAAAATAATATTTACTAACTGAAAGATGGGACAATAGAAAGTAATATATACTAACTGAATGATGGGACAATAGAAAGTAATATTTACTAACTGATAGATGGGACAATAGAAAGTCATATGTACTGACTGAAAGATGGAACAGTAGAAAGTAATATATACTAACTGACAGAGGGACAGTAGAAAGTAAAACCAACATGACATGTGAGTCATGTGTTGATGGCAGGACTGTGTGACCTCTCTTGTTTGCTGTGGTTGTAGGTGCTCCACTCTCGCAACTTCCTCCGCTCCAGCACCACTGTGGGCAACTTCAAACTGGACGTGGCCACTGTCTACAGAACACCTGGTAGCTTCCACCACTCACTTTTACCTTCATTATATTTCCATTTTTTAAAACAAGATTTGTTTCCCTTGTTTCTGGTGTCGATTATTAAACCCTTTTCCTTTCATTTGTCATTGCTTACTTTATCCTTCCCACTCCACTAACTTCAGTAGCATTAAACTGTGCTTCCATACACCCGATATTCACATTAACATCTCCCTATTACGAAACTATCAATGCGGAAAGTATTTTTGTTAGTTATTAATAAACAATGTTATATTATTATGAGACTAATTATAACTGATTATAAAAGTATTATTCGTTCATCCTTGCCGCACTAGATAGTTGAAATACTGCGGTGATAACCTGTCGGTTAGACAGTAGTCGACCAGTGGCTGCGACACAGTAAGTTAATTATGAGTGTCCAGCACCTTAACCTTACTGAAGTGACTAAATTACCCAGACGTTGTTAATACGCCGAAGACACGACATGTTGTCTATGACATGTTGAAGGAATAACATGATGTCATTGACCGCTTGACGAAAAGACATGAGGCCATTGACCGATTGAAGTCACTATATGACCACTTTAAAAAAAAACAAAAAAACTGGATAATGTCAATAGCTGATTGACGAAAAGGCGGAAGACAGTTGACCAGTTGAAGAAATAACATCCTGTCATTCACCAGTTGACGAGTAGACACGACGTCATTCACCGACTGACAAACTGACATACCACCATTGAACATTTGATGAAATGCCATATGGTCATGGATCGACTGACGAGAAGACATAATGTCATCTAGCAAGTGAAGAAACGACACGGAGCTATTTACTGATTCATGACACGACATTACACCGTTAATTGATCAATGACACGAGATATTAAGTTATCCATAAATGATTTGACGTCAGCAAATGATTAATTAAACAACATGGCGCCATTAACTGATTACTCAAACGACAAGACGGCATAAACTGAGTGATAAAAACGTTACGTCATCAAGTGATCAATCAAGTCATTAACTTGACTGACGAAACATTACGTCATCGAACAATCGATGGGAAGACATGTATTTAACAATTATTTCTGATACAAAATGACGTCATTAAGTTATGGACAAAAGAACATTACCTTACTAACTTCTGTTTTTTTTTTTTTTTTTGCATATCCTATTTACAGGACATCGCTGTCAACACCAGCACTGTTGTTGTTGATGTCTTGGCAAGTTTACGTTCAGTAGTTTGCCATTGAGTTCTGAACGACCGGCTCCCATACCATCACGTTAAAACCCAGCGCGACACGGTCTGCTACCAAATCGGTAGCAGATGTCTTTCGAACGTAGGTAAACGAACTGCATCCCTAATGCCTTTGCCACGGAGCCGGCCCTTACTAACTGCCTGGCGAAATAACCTACCAGCAAACAGGACGTCGCCGGCTGTCAGACGACCCAGCTTCACGCTGACGTGTCAGTCCAGTCAGCGGCGGACCCAGCTTTACCCCAGGGCACGTACTGGCTATACGGTGCTAGCTACATAATTGTATTAAACAATACGTAATCGTTGGTCTAGCCCAGTGGTTCTCAACCTTTTTTGGCCCGTGCCCCCCTTCACTATATTTTTAGGACGTCATCCCCCCCCCCTCACCATATTTTTAGAACGTCATTCCCCCCCCCCCCTTTCGTATTTCCTCCCTAAAAATTACCCCCTGCCCCTACACAGTATACGTAATAATTAAAGCTAAATTTAATAGCACATACTAAAACAAATCTAGACATCTACATAAAACGTGATTTGCGGATCTACTTACGTTATAAATTGAATTTCAGAAGGGTGATACGTACCGAACTGTAAAGTATGAAGGGAAAGACAATATCAAGTAATCGGTTCTTGTATTCACGCAATCTAGAAATAATATTAATTCCCCCCCCCCCCTTTGGAAACCCTAAAATTCCCCCCTTGGGGGGAATTCCCCACCGGTTGAGAACCACTGGTGTAGTCGATACGCACCCGCGGCCTTTACTTCTAGGACATTTCCTGGTACGCATTGTAGGCTGGGAGCCCAGGTCAGTCAATAGGTCGCAGCCTCAGAGCGTCTGACCACTATTCCACCGTGGCTGCCACGTCGATATATAGTTTGAATAATTTAAATCAGATAGCCTCAACCTGATATGATGTTTTCATGTTCACTTCCTTTTTTAATTGTTATATTTGTCAACGCATGCTATTTGCCAAATTGGTTTGTTTACACACGCAAACTTCTCTGCGAACATTGGCCCCCTCCTCTGTATTGTGGTTTCATTGCACTTATTTTAATCACATCTATCGTATTCTACTTATCTGTATTTTAACTATTTTTAAAGTATATATATCGTGCATCTGCATTGGTGTCGTTTATGAATGGTGTTGTTTTCTTCTTATATCGTAACTTTCTATATTTCATTTCTAGATAATGGGGCAATATTACAGGTTTATTTGTTTTGTAAGTAAATTTGAAGTGATTGTGTCAACGGTAGTAGTTATATAAGTGACATAAGTGGCATGTCCGGACGCGGGGAGTGACCACAGGCACGGAGCAGGGGTGGCCACCGAGTAGCGTCCGCAGTGGTTTATAAAGCGTCACCGAGCAGGGGTGTTCACCGTGTAGTGACCACTAGTCCGTTCATCGAGAACTTACCACTAGTCCGAGTATCGAATCGTAGTACACACGGACAACCCTCTTCACCATTGTACCTACGCTTAACAAAATATAACATAACTAAACAATCAGAATGCGATATAACCATACTCTTCGCCAGCTGTTACAAAAATCGATAATACACGATCGTATATATGACTAATCCCTTAATCCCAAGGGCTTATCTTCACCGTTATGAATGAGTCGGTATATTAATAATACTCCACGAAAGTCGGGCTGGTTGGGTGGTGGGCGGTCGTGCGGAGCGGGTGGGGTCGAACCCAATAAAACACGTGACATGGATAGATAGGTTGTAAATCGTAGCCATGGATCCTAGGTGGAAACACCCGTTTACATCTCTGACTGAGGGACCAACAGGGTGTGGTAAATCCGTCTTTGTACACCAGTTCCTGGCCCATCTTCCAGACATGGTCGTCCCGATTCCAGAGGAGGTTATATGGTGCTAAGGGGAATGGCAACCCATGTACGAGACTATGAAGGGTGTCCAATTTAACGAGGGACTGCCCGACGTGGAAAAATGGACCGGAGATAAACGTTGATTAGTGGTCATAGATGATCCAATGTCCGAGACAATATGATAGAGTAATCAAAATATTTACTAAAGGTAGTCATCATCGTAACCTTAGTGTCGTATATATAGTCCGGAACCTCTTTGGTAAGAACAAAGAACTATCAGTCTGTATTCTCATTACCTAGTAGTGTTTAAGAATCCTCGAGAAGGGTCGAAGATTACCAATCTGGCCAAACATATATACGCATGCCGCGGGTCATATGTCTAAGAGAGTTTTCAAGACGCGACATCGACGCCGTATGTGTATTTGTTATTCGATCTTCGACAGGAAATGCCGGATCAGTTCCGCTTACGCAGTCGTGTATTTCCTGACCAGCACAAAGTTGTCTACGTCCCGAAGTAATATGTCCAACCGAGTGAAACGTCACGGGGACATGTTGCGCTTTCTAGGCGAGGCGAAGCCAGCTACCGTAAAAACCGTAATTAAAACAGCTTCTCCATACCTCGTCCAATCAATTTGTGAATGCTGTCACACTGTCTTAAAAGTTAATGTTCCCTTGACCCCGAGTCAGAAGCGCCGGATGCAGCGGCACAAAAACATTCTGAGAGCGCTCACGCATAAGAAACTGTCACTCAAGAAAAGGAAAGAGATCCTGGAACGATGTGTTTTCATTGGTGCCTACTCGGCCATATTTTAAATGTGTTGAATAGCGTTGTGGGTTTGTAATGGCCAAGAAGATTATCCTGATCGACCCCCGGCTGCTAAAAATACCCTATACACCATTCGACACACTAAATGACAGCCTGCGTGACTTGGACCAACAAACGCAACAATTTCTGGAAAATGTAGATCTGGCACCACGTGAAAAAGTCCGATTATACCAACAAACATTGCAGCTGTATCTGGATCGACTAGATCAGTACAGACACAAGCCCTTAGGCCTAGTGGATATCAAGGAACAAAAATCCGAAGTCAGTAATTTACCGGCACCCATCGTCGAGACAGCCAGTCAAATAAGCGAGACACCTAGTCAAATAACAATCAGTCAAATAACCGCCCATACGCCACTACCACCCATGAGTCAACTAGCTGAGACCACACCGCCATTTAAGCTCAGGCGTAACAATAAGAGTAAGTTACCCACGCTGAAATGGGACGAAATGGCCTCGCAAATAAGAAAGTATTACTACGACCCTCAGAAGCCGGGAGTCTATGGCGGGCCGCCGCCTTAAAACGAAATACTAAACTGAACGCTAAGAACATAGAGAAATGGTTATCACAGCAGGACACGTATACGTTGCATAAACCAATCCGTCAGCGTTTTCAGAGACGCCAGACCATAACAGGTGAGATAAATCAGCAGTTTCAGGCCGACTTGATAGATATGAGACTATTATAAAGATACGATAGACTGTCGTATCTAGTCACCTGCATCGATGTGTTTAGTAAATATGCCTGAGCCAATTTGATCAAGACGAAAACGGGAAAAGCGCTGGTGGAAGCTATGAGTGAAATCTTTGCTGATAGACAAACGGTAAATTTTCAGACCGATAAAGGGTCAGAATTCGTCAACCAGATCTTCTTAAAATTTCTGAAAGTCCAAGGTGTTCATTTCGTTACCACCGAGAATGAAGACGTTAAGGCCATGATAGTCGAAAGATTCAACCGAACGCTTAAAAAAATGTGGCGTTATTTCAGCAAGACCAATACACTGCAATATGTTGAACTGATAGATAAGCTGATCCGAAACTACAACAGGTTTTATAACAAAAGTATTCGCATGGCGCTCAGACAAGTCAACTATAGCAATCATGAAGAGGTGTGGAATAACTTGTACCACCAGTCAGCCATGTGTTAAGAAAAGTACATTTTACGGCCGGGGACTGGTTCAGACTGGCTCAACCCTTTACAAAGGTTTATATGCCGTCGTGGACAGAATAATTGTTTACCGTCAGTCGTATAAAACAGATCAGTCCGGTAACGTATGTGTTGAAAGACGATTCGGTGGACTAACTACGAGGATCATTCTACCAAGAAGAGATCCAACCAGTCGGATATAAACAAGTGTATCGTATTGACAATCTTACAAGAAAGACTAAAGAGAGGTCGTGGTAAAAAGTATTTAATAAAATGGTTCGGGTGTAATTCGTCATTCAACAGTTAACCAGATACTGAGACTAATGGACGAAGACATTGTGGAAATTACTGTACTGCGGCCACAAAATAACCCACCCAGCGAAAGAACTTCGTGCTTGTCGTTTTTTGATCAACGTGTGCCGCGGTGAGAGATTGTCTTCTTCTGGCAGATTGTAGTTATTACACTGTTATCGGCGTATCACTATTAAATCTAAGTCGAAGCAGCCCCGAAGCATCTGAGGGCAAGCTGTGGATTGCGCTGATGAGTAGTTGTCTGGGTTACATGTTACCTAACCCTAAAATATTAGTTTCTACATGACATTACCGAGCAATGCTTCATCGAATATGTTTCCCAACAACAACCGGGGTCAATGTTTCGTCAAGATGCCACAAACTATTGATGTAACCAATCAATTCGAAGTGGGGTTGGTCGAAATTCAGTTTCCCAACTACTGCTGCAACGTGCTAGAGAATGAAGTGTTGTTAATATACATACCACGCCAGGGAAAACACTCGATTAGAGTGGTGTGTCCTCCATGCATTTACAGCTCATCAGCTGGTTTTATAGATGAACTGAATCCACTTTTGAAAGGAGTGGAAGAAAGCGACAAACTGTATCCAGATTGGTTAGTGAAAGAGACTGAAGAACAGGTGCTAGTATCACAGGGTGAACATGGCCTAGCAGTGTATAGTTAATGGCTGACATCAATATAGTTGACAAACTCCGCGTTGAAATATGTAAAAGGTTTATTGAATCCTCAAATGCATTTTCTTGCTGCCGATGTAAATACAGACATCTTTCTTCTCGTTCTAATGGCCGAACTCTTTCCTTGTTTTTGTTGTGACGCGTGAGCAACCCTGGATACCTAAACCCAATCGTGCTCACGCGTTCACTAACTTTATTTCCCCATTAGTTAATGAATGCGCAGCATTCATTAACTCTCTAACTACTAACCTGAATCCCTTACTGTTATATACCTCCCCTTCTTCAAGAAGACTTTTTCTCTGGAAAAGTCTCAACTCCAACCCTTAAACACTTAACTCAATACTGAAATATTTCTTCTTCTATACCAAATCTGCCCAACAATCCCTCAACATATATTTCATAATTCAAATCTCAACCTTCTATCTCATCATAGCCAAACACTATTCAGAGACATACTTTATACAATGTCAGTAATACAAAACCCTACTATAAACTCTCTACAAAACTCTCTACAAAATTTTCCACAAAACTCTCTATAAGCGAACCGCTTTTAAAATGTCCATCTAAATTATGATTGACAAAAATTGAAGATATTTCCCTTATCCTTTCTCACTTAATTACATTCTCGCTACTCCAGGATAGACAGAAAAAAGTTTAGTTTAGATTGGTTTGGTGCGCACCGAAGAAAATTAGAAAGTAAGAAAATAGTAAGAAGTAATCACATTTCTCTTCCCATGCATTCTCAAAACTTTATAAAATAAAGTTTTCAAAATTTATCTTCATTCCCGTCAATAATAATTTTTGTTATCAAAAAGTTATGTTAATCCAAAACTATAACCTTTTGTATCGTCAAGTTCAACCATTCTTTCAAAACCTCCAAATTATTAATATACTGTTAAGCACAGTCTCCTTCTTCCAGAGTCCACTTATGCCAAAATTCAACCTGGCAAATCCCCCCATCTATTCCCATTAAATGCTGTTCAAGCCAGCTCCTATTTCAACCCCCATCTACCCAGCTATATAGTATCGCCCGTCATTCCCCTCATCCATGGCTTTAAATCCATGTATTTACAATACGAACCGTCTAATGCAGTCCCTAATTCAATCCCCCAAACCATTTTTTACAGTTTAACTCTTTCCAACCCCCATGTAATTATCAATTGTTGCTGACAACCCCAGCCACTTTTAAATATACTCCTCCATTACTTTCTCTAAAACATACTGAGTTATTTCGCTAATCACAACAAACTTCCCCCTTAACTCAATAATGTTTCACCCTAAATTTCTATTTATGAACGTTATACACGTTAAGCAACTCAAATTCAAGTCACAATATTCATATAACGAAGCATGGTACTTACTCCATGTTTCATATTTTCTGCAAGCTCCCAAAAACAACTCTTCATTTTTCCCCATAACTGAACGTCAACCTAGAAATTATTTTAAACACACCCAGGGTAACTCAAGAAACAAAATCAAAGTTTTGTCAAAATAACCAGCTAAGGTAACATATCATCACATTTTATAAAGAACAATTGAAGTCAAAACAATAGAGCAAACAATATCACCCCCCTCATTCTTTGACAACATTTTTATCCCCACACATTATTCAAAATAAACATATGTGATGAAATGAAAAATCATACATATACATACACCATAATATATCATTATTGGACTACTAATCAATTATTTTCCGTCTAAGAAAAACTCAACACTTCAAACTTAAAAATCAAAATGATAATAAAGCATATGTCAATTACTCCTAACTTAATACAATATCATGTCTACTCATCACGACAACTCTCAACAACTCTTAATTAAGTTATTTGCTAACCTTCTTCATTTGAAATTCACAATTACCGTGTCCAAGTTCTTCTTCTATCTGCAATCTGCAGAATATTCTACCAAGCTATTTATCACTTCTCAATTTTCTTAATAACTCCAAATTTTTTTCTATAAGTGCAATATCTACATCAATGTCCTCATCTTCCCGAGGAGAAATATCTTCTTTCATAACACCATCTTCATCAGTTTCTGACTCTTCATCCATCTCTTGTTCCGCGTCTGTATACCTATTACTAGCAACTGCTAATCTTTTCCTTTCTATATCTAATCTAATCTTTCTACCTTGATGTCTTAATGATCTTTCAAATAGTGGCATATCTTCATCACTTGAGGAACTTTCTCTATATTTTCTTTGCCTCTTAATTTCTCTTTCTTTCTGTCTATCTAACTTTCTTTTTACTGCCTGTCTAGTATTCATAAATGGAGCGTCTGTTTTTTCTTTGATCGATTCTTCACTATTATAACCGTCATACGTGTTATTTTCCTCTGTCACAATCGTTTTTGGTATTGTTTCTTCTTGTTCACCAGCAGTAGATGCTGTTATTATTTGTTTTTGTACTAATTCTTTCCCATTATCTATAGTTATCGGATATTCAGTTCGTCTGACAACCTGTCCATCTGAAAATAATTCTTCTGAATAATTATTGTTATTATTATCCTCAGCATCTCTTTTCTCATTATCCCGTCTTAAATGTTCTACATGTGAACGTGCAACATGCCCTGTAATTTGATTTTTTTATAGTATATGATACTGGACCCTTTTTTTCTAAAATATAATATCCCGGAACCCAATGAGCATCAAACTTAGAGTTTCTCCTATGTTTTTTGTAATAAACTCTATCACCTATGTTAAACTCCTGTAAGTGTGCATTTTTATTTGTGTATATCTTCTGTCTTTCTCGAGCCTTAATTATATTATTTCTTAAACATATTTGTGCTTTGTGCATTTCTTGTAAAATCATTTCCTGAAAATCCTCCCCCATATATTTTCTTCTAGGCTTCAATAAATTGTCAATCGGTAATATTGGTTCTCTTCCATGTAGTAAATAAAATGGTGAGAAACCTGTTCCTTCATTTTGGTGTGTACGGATCGCCCCCAGTGCTGTTCCCAAATAAAGATCCCAATCCATATCGTGTTCTTCTACATTTTTCGCCAGTATATTGTACAATGTCCTATGTTGTCTCTCATTTTTAGCATTCGAAGATGGTCTTTAATACGAAGTTTTTATGTGCTTTATATTCAAATCTTTTAACAATTTTTCAAACTTTCTATTGACAAATTCTTTCCCATTGTCTGTAAGTACTGTCTGTGGACACCCAAACCTTGGTATAAATTCTTGTATAAACATATTTATAACAGAATCAGAACTCTTGTCTGGAATTGGATAGACTTCTGGCCAGAGACTATAGGAATCTACGATATGTAGTAAATATACATTTCCCGATAATGTTTTTGGATGAGGACCTGAAATATCCAAACTCACTTTCTGCATTGGAAATTGAGGAATATCTGTATCTTGTAAAGGACATTTAATTATCTTCATGTTTCTTAACCTACACTTTTCACATGCATCAACATATTCATATACGCTTTTAAATAAATTCGGCCAGTAATATTTACTGCTAATAGCCTTAACTAACTTATCTCGTCCAAAATGACCATTATTATCATGATATGCCTTTAAAACTTCCTGTTCTAAATGTTTCGGAATATATTTTCTCAATCCCTCACCTTTTTCACCGACATAATATAATTGATTGTCTTCTTGCAGCTCTAAGAATTTTCTTTTAAAACTGTTTTCCCCTGTTTCTTTCAATTTTTGTTTAATCTGTATTATTTTTGGATCTAATTCCTGTTCATTTTTCTTATTAAAATGCATCAACTGTGGATCTTCCTCTATTGATTCAGAATCTTGTTCTGTATGTGAGCTTTTACAATTTATTTTAGCAGAATCTAATATATTTACTTGCCAATTCCTGTCGTCAATTTCTGGTTCTCCCTCGTCTTGAGTAGTGGTTTCAGATATTGTTGTATGTGGAATTCTAGACAATAAATCAGCGCATGTATTTTCTTTTCCTGAAATATACTCTACTTTAGCGTTGTATCCCTGTAAATTTAGTGCCCATGTTTGTATTTTCCTCTTTTGTATTGGTGCTTCTAATATAGACTTTAATGGCATGTGATCAGTTTTAATAATGAAATTGGCGTTATGTAGATAATAATTAAGTTTTTGGATAGCATAGTGTATAGCGTAGGCCTCCTTCTCAATAGTCGTCCATTTTCGCTGAGATTTGCTAAGTCTATTTGACAAGAAATAGATTGGTCTTTCATTCTTAACTCCTGGTATTCCTGAGTCTTCTCCTTCATATGGTTGTGTTAAACATGCTCCTATGGCATTTTCTGAAGCATCTGTATACAAAACCAATTGTTTATTTAAATCTGGATGTGCCAATAGTGGAACTGTTGTTAAGCTATTTTTTAAAAATTCGAACGCCTTCTGACAATCTTCAGTCCACTTAAACCTTGCATATTTACAGGTCAATTTTATAATAGATTCTGCTATCTGTGCAAAATTTGGAACGAATCGTCTATAATACCCGGTCATACCTATAAAAGCTCGAACTTCTCTCACGTTGGTCGGAGAAGGTAAATCTCTAATAACTTTAATTTTATTTTAATCAGGCTTAATTCCCTCTCTATTAATGATGTACCCTAAATATTTGGTTTCTGTTTTTAAGAATTCACACTTACTCAATTTCAACTTAACATCGTGTATTCTTAGTCTATCAAATACCAATTTTACATGTTTTAGATGATCTTGTACGCCTCCTGATGTATATATTAAAATATCATCTATATATGCCAACGCGAACTTTTGAAACCCATGTAATACTTCATTTATTAATAACATGTAGTGAGATGGAGCTGTGCGAACTCCGAATGGCATTCGTAAAAATTCGTAAGAACCCATATGAGTACAGAAAGCACTTTTCTTTTGAGCATCCTCCGACATCGGGATACACCAGAATCCTGATCTTGCGTCTAGTGTAGTGAAGAATGTAGAGCCATTAAGTAAGCCCAAAATATCATCAATCACCGGCAATGGGTACGCTACATTCTTAGTAATTTTGTTCAACGCCCGGTAATCACAACAGAATCGATGTGAACCATCGACCTTGGTCACAATTACAATCGGAGATGACCACTCAGATTTCGATCTTGTTATTATTCCCGCTTTTAACATATCTTCAATTGCCTTCTCTACAATCTCTCTGTTTCTTAAAGGAGTTCTATATGGGTTTAAACTAATTGGTGGATGATTTCCGGTGTCTATTTCCATTGTAACTGTTTTAGTTTTTCCCAATTCTAAGTCATTAATTGCAAAAACGTCTTGGTTTTCTTTCACCAATTGTTCCAATATTTCTTTATTCTCCGGTGGGGCTTTTAACTGTGATAACAATTCTTGTTCTCTTGTTCTTTTGTCTACTGTATATATTTGAGATGGATATTTTTTGAATGTATGGATCAATTCATCATTCCGTCTTTTCCAGCTTCTTTTATAATTATTTCTGACATTATTTCTGACCATGGAAATTTCTGAATAATCATTACTCAACATATTTTCTTTTTCTGTAGTTAATCCATCCATCATGTGCCATGCCGGTAAGCGTGGGCGGTCATGTTCTGCCATCTCACTCGATCAACAGAGTCGTGGATCAGTTCCGTGTTTTTGTCTCGACCATGCCACAAGGCCAAGCCATCCAGATACTTGTTTCTAGGTCTTCCCCTTGGTCTGTTCCCCTCGATCTTACCAGTTGTCACTGTAGTTAATATGTTATCATTATTATACGCTACTTTAGCAATTACACAGCCTCTATATAATTTAATATTTGTTCCTGTATTGTTTAGGAGCATCACTGGAAAGCTGAGATGTTTATCTAATATTATTAACCCATCGGTGACTTCCAAGCCAGGTTCATCTATTATTTCTCTCTCTAATTCCGTTATTTTAACTGTTTGTCCAACCGAAAAGTACGGATTTTTTTTCCATTTTTGCCTGTATTAAATTAACCGTTTGTGGTTTCAAATTCATGGTCGTTTTAACTCTAATTAGTGTCGACACATGCATATCCTCTTCTAAATCCACGTAAACATCTTGGAATTTTAATTTATGTAAATCAAAATAAAGTCTCACACCATTTTTCAATAAACAATCTCTACCCAATATCATATTTCTATTTAAATCCTTGACCACATGGAACATATGCCTAACATTTATCCCTCCTAATTTAAAGTTTATCATCGTTTGACCAAGCACTTCTAAATTTTGTCCAGTTACCGAATGAAGATTATCCTGATTTCTAAATATTTTGAAATTTTTTAATATTCGATATAAAAATGTTTCTTTAATCACACTAACTTGCGCTCCCGAGTCAACTAATGTTCTAATTTTATATTTCCCTATTTCTATAATACATGAACTAGGATCAATCATATTTAGTGACAACTGTTTTATCTCCCCAAGTTGAGGCCACTTCTTGTTTTTTTTTATTTCTAAATGTCCTACTATACTCATCATTTGGATTTTTAATATACTATTTCCCCCCCCCCCCCCCCTACTGCCGATCCTGTTCAGTAAGCGGGATGCCAATTTCCCTGATCTTCTGACCTTATAAAATTTCTCTGCCCCTCTTCATAATTCCCATTTGATGATCTACCATTTACAGTTCTATTCTGTGTACTAGTCTGAGCACCTCTATTATTTTGTATATTCGACTGGACACGTCTGTTACCACAGAACCGAAAAATGTGTCCACGTCGGCCACACCCCCAGCAAACCACATTTGTGATATTTGTGTTACCTACCATCTCTCTTACAGTATTTCTCACTTGTCCTTCTCTACCTTGATTATATACGTTACTGTTTCCTTGTAACATCTGTATATCTCCTTTTCTTCTTCTCCATCCATATCTATACTGTCCTATTTCCATAGGTTCTTCAATTCTATCTTCTGAACTACTACCTAACTCTCGTCCTACCCTCAATCTAAACCTTCTTCTCAAGCTCTCCTCCTGTATAGCTATATCTACAGCCTGTGACAACCTTGCAGGATTTTCCCTCATTAATTTAAATTTCAGTCCATCTCACCTAATCCCATCAACAAAAATCCCCACCAACATCCGTTCAATTTCCTCAGCTCGGACATTCTGACCCAAAAATGACTCTTCGGCTAAATTAATCAGCCTATCACTGTATAATTGCACACTTTCTGTAGTATTTTGTCTCGTCTGTCGCAACACTGAGAATGCGTGTTGAGGGTCAGTAATCTCTGCATATTTGTGAGCCAAGTCGTCTTTGAATTGTTCCCACGTTTCACCTCCTCCAGCTTCTAGCTTTCTTCTTATATGATCAGAAACAGGACTTGCACTAGTTCTATAAGCCAAATTCTTTTTATCCTCATCCGTAGCGTTCACTAAATAAGCATGTTTCTCAATGGATACAATCCATTTCTTAAAATGACTCGCCTGTCCATTAAACCTCTCGACATCACTGACTACACTTTGCTGTCTTAACACCGAGTCCAACTTTGATATTGCCCTACCAACTCCACCAAGTACCTGTGAAAGATCTTGGGCTTCCATTCCAAAAAAAAAAATCTGAAATGGAAAATACAGCAGTACCAGACAATCTAATATATTAATATGTCTAAATCAAGCAGTTGGAAATTTTAACCTAAAATTTAACAATACCTGCTATACTTATAGTCTTGTCGTTGTTCAATCGTTTTTCTTCTTCAAAACTGATGAACTGCCGTTGTAAAATTTTTTAGAACAATTCCAGCGTCTCACAGAGTATGGTTGTTGTCCAATCGAAAAAAAAATGAAGGAGTATGACGCCCAATCGACAATTATTTGACGGTTGTTGTCCAATCGAAAAAAAATGGAGTATGACGCCCAATCGACAATTATTTGACGGTTGTTGTCCAATCGAAAAAAGAATGAAGGAGTATGACGCCCAATCGACAATTATTTGACGGTTGTTGTCCAATCGAAAAAAAGAATGAAGGAGTATGACGCCCAATCGACAATTATTTGACGGTTGTTTTCTTCTATCGCAGGAAAAGAAAAGGAAGAGCCTCTGGATTCCTCACTTCAATCGGTGTTCTTCTTGCCGCTGATTGTAGAAAAACGGAAAAACGAGCGTATTTGCTAGATTCCTCGCTTCACCGGTAGTCGGTTATATTAGACTTCTGACTTCTTTTCAGCGAAAAATGGCCCTTCTAGTCATCTTCACCCTAATTGGGCCCGTCTGGATTTGAAATGGCAAAGTTCAAAAGCGATATCGCCCCGCTTGAGTGATCTTTTGATACGACAGAATTCAGGGATTGTAGTTATGACCAATCTCGAATGGAGTAAATTTTCATAATTAGTAGACTTTCCTCATTCAGAGACAACGATCGAGAACAATGATCAATCGAGCCGGCTCAATATAAACGTTGACCAACAACTCCGGACTTTATCTTCAGACAACTAAGGTCACCTTCAATGAACTTCAGACGCTAACGGTCAAATCGACAGCTCCAGCAAGACCAGATTTCTCGGCAGCATATCTGGAACATCAATATGTTTCGAAAAGAACGGCCAGGTCAACACAGGATTCAACAATGACGATGGCTGCTCTGTTCCACCACTCAGGCTATTATGTGTTGTTTGGCAGTTTTAACAACCATCAGCCCCATCATAAAGACTTGAAGATACGATACAAGTTGTTCCTCAAGAGTGTAGGACTTCAACACAACCTTCCATGACTTCTGTTGACTTCTATACTTCCATTTGGTTTACTTTACGATGACCTCTGTGATCGGTAGTGGCCGCGACAGCACGATTCAGAAATCCTGGTATCTTCGGCGCCAAATCTGGTCATATCACAGGGTGAACATGGCCTAGCAGTGTATAGTTAATGGCTGACATCAATATAGTTGACAAACTCCGCGTTGAAATATGTAAAAGGTTTATTGAATCCTCAAATGCATTTTCTTGCTGCCGATGTAAATACAGACATCTTTCTTCTCGTTCTAATGGCCGAACTCTTTCCTTGTTGTTGTTGTGACGCGTGAGCAACCCTGGATACCTAAACCCAATCGTGCTCACGCGTTCACTAACTTTATTTCCCCATTAGTTAATGAATGCGCAGCATTCATTAACTCTCTAACTACTAACCTGAATCCCTTACTGTTATACTAGTTAGATTCTATTTCAACAAGGCCCTTGAAGAAAGTCCCCGTGAAACTATTCGAACCGGGGGTCACTGTTAAATTTAGTGAGAGATTGAGAAACATTTTAGGGTTTGCTTCTGTCAAGGTGACAAACGCCAACCCCAGAATGGAAGACAAGGTGGTGGTAGAATTTAATAATGACATTCAAAATGTCTACGTCTGTTGCGATCTCATAGCCGCGAGACCAGTCGGAGACGCCATGGTCCCTTTACTAAGGACTGCCCCGATCTTGGACCAGTACTCGGCCTCGGTATTTCGTATATACGACAACCACACTACGTGCCACTGAATCGGTACTACTTCGACATGGCTGAAATCCTTTTAACAGCTTAGACGGGAACAACGATCTCATTTACCAGTGCTGACGTTGCATTTTCACACTCGGAAAAATTCAGACCTAGAATAATGGTGAAATATGTGGCATTGCGTCGAAGTCCCAAAATGTACGCGGACTTTTACTGCAACCAGGCTGGCCATGGCATGCCAGTGTTTGTGGGTGGTCGGAGTCAGAAAGGTCGTGGTATCGGTAGTTTCTTCAGTGGTCTCGGTCGCACGATTCTACCCTGGTTAAAGAAAGGAGGTAAGGCCTTACTCCGAGAAGGTGTTGGTACGGGCTTGAAAGTGGTCCAAAATGCTCTAGCTGGTAGGAATGTTGGAGAAGCCTTTGAAACCATGCCAAACAAGCCATCAGCGTTTACTGCAAGGAGCTGTCGATCATGTTAGCCAATTAGGTAGTAGTATTAGAAGAAAGAGACGACCAGCACCACCCAGTGAGCCTAGTGAACGTATAAAACTACGTGCTGGATTAGTCGATCTCATAAGAATAAGTATTCGGATATCTTTGCATGATGGCTCTGATTCACCCCAACTCTTGTGAGTGTCTTCATTCTGGCTTGGATCCGTCTAGCGTGCATCCGATGCAAATTGCGGTAGAAGCGGGCCAGTCTGTGGAGATACACCCGCTAGCGTCTCTAGCGCCCGGAGCACCTGTAGAATTTGTCATATCTGGCACCAATGAGGAGTATCAAGATTTATTTAATACCTTCCTACACGTCAGAGCTAAAGTCGTACTACCCAATGGCGACAAACTACCAAACACAGCCAAAGTGAACTCAGTCAACTATTATCTGCACATTTTATTTTCTCAAGTGGACTTCTCACCGAACGACACGCTAATCACCCCGAGTAAGAACACATACCCGTATAGAACCTACCTGGAAGCCACCCTGAATCACGGGGCGGAAGCCAAGAAGAGTCATCTCTCAGCCGCCCTCTATTATTGTGACACAGCCAAATTGCTCGATAAGGCTCAATTTGATAACAACAAAGGACGAAGAACCGACGAAAACTAGCCAGTGAGAGTCACGAAATAGATATGATGGGTCGACTACACTTTGTATGTCTTTGTACAAGACCGTTACATGATAACCGGAGTGGTTTTAAAAATTAAATTGACACCATCGAGTCTGCCTTTAACCTAATGGCCCCCGACAACACGTTTGCTTACTCATGCATTATAACACACGCCACCCTGGTGGTTCGTAAAGCCAAAATAAATCCCGCCATCTCGTTCGCCCACGAGAAAGCTTTTATGAAAACCAATTCAAAATTACCACTCAAGCGTGTGGCAATAAAAACACTAGCTATCCTCAAGGACTGTTATCTTACACACAAGATAATCTGTTTATGAGTCAAACACCAACACATATCGTGATTGGTCTAATAACATCAGCAGCCTTTAACGTCATCTTCAAAGCTAATCCTTATAATTTTCAAACACTTGGACTGGCTTATCTGAACGTAACTGTCGATGGACGATCTGCTACCAGCAAACCGTTGACGATAGCCTTTGATCATAATAATTACGTACAAGCCTATGTTGGTACTAATCTAGCCACGGATCTGGTGGGCACGGACGCCAGCAATTAAATTGACTATACACAATATAAACATGGTTAAACTATGTATGCCTTTGAGCTGAGTTCCAGATAACTGGGCGGAGATCAGTTTGAGATGCCGAAGGCTTGTCCTCTAACACTTGAATTTAAGTTCAACGCACCCAACCCAGAACCATTACAAGTTACCATCTACGCCGAGCACGACGGGATAATCGAAATTTCCAAGAACAGGCAAGTGCTAACAGATTACGCCTCATAATGGACACAGAACAGATTACCAGCCTACTACTAGTGTATAGATATGTTCGGCGGGTCCAGGTCAGAGTATGCGCTCGCAATCAGTTGCCTAAACAACTAGATATAACTAAACCTTCTGCTTTGGTGGTGAACACTGACCCCAGTTATCAACCTAAGTCCCATTGAAACGGGCTGTATTATGACGGGTTAGGGAAATGTGAATACTTTGATTCTTTTGGTCTGCCACCTTTACACGCCGACATAAGCAAGTTTATTTAAAAGTATTCAGTCAGACCGCTAATGTACAACATACGATTATTACAAGATGTACTAAATAACACCTGTGGCCTGTACGCTATCTATTCCATTAAGCGGAAATGTCGTGGAGTATGCCACGTATTCTGCAGGCGCTTTCAAATAAACAAAGGGTTTATGATCGGATTGTAGGTCGATAGTCATCCTGTAATAAGACTAAACAGCTGTTGCCACAGACCTTAATATAGGTCAACTGGTTCTGGATATTTCTCGTTGAAACCGGTTTCCCTGTGGCTCAACGACTGGTATATACACCCCTGGCTGGTGACACTTGCTTACTGTGAACCGATGATAAGTATAGAACTCAAGACCATGCAGGTTACCGCGTCTATATGACGTGTGTCAGTGAAACCATTAGACCACTGGGGGATGGTGTTAAGGCAGTATTAGTCTCATTCTTCAGAATTACGACTACGTTGCATATACGCCGCTTCTTTGATGAGTCTGATAAAAAAATGTCTCACCAAGATGGGTTTGACACTTACTCGACAAGAATTCGAACAATTGATAGCTATGTAAAGTAGTATTCTAGTTAATTTTGATCGACTCTCAACCAATCAAGGCACTAACAGTGGCCAAGCCAAACAAGTCATTAATGGTGTTCAAGCCAAGCAAGTCACTAAGAGTGTTCAAGACAAGCAAGTCACTAACGATTTTCAAGTCCACCAAGACTACCAAGTCACCAGCACTTATCATCCCTACAATAATCAATCAAACTATCAGATGTGTGATGAAGCCGACAACAGCCAGATGTTTGATAGTCAATCAGCCTATAGTCAGATGTCTGATCAGAGCCCACCACCCCGGTGACAAGCAGCTTATGACCACTCAGACAACTGTGTACCACTGGAGGACCCAAGAAAGAAGAGAAAATGTGTATAGATGTCCATATTTGAAAATAAAATAAAAAAGAAAACACTTGACTTTGTTCTGTTTGTCCCGTTTTAGTACATGTTTGTCCTGTTGATTTTGTGCTTGTAACATTGTTCTTGTCTCGTTTGCAGAACTTTGTGTCTTTGTACTTATGTGGTATTGTACTTGTGTCTGTGAACCTGTCTCTCTCTGTTCCCTTGTTCTTGCATGTATCAATTGTTCCACAGCCACAGCCAACAAGTAAAAGAAGACAATACACCATATAAGTACATGACCATAAAAAATGGTGTCCCTAGGCTAGTAATGTGGAGTTAAACGTTGAGTGGTGAGGTGGTGACATTGTCTGGGTGTACTTGGCGTTTAATATAGAAATAAGATAGTGAGTTTCTGTGTTGTTTGTCTCTGAAGATAGCAGTGTCTTGAAACCTACATTCGCCCCCCCCCCCCCCACACTCGCTGTCAGTGTGTCGAGTAATCTAAAAAATCTTTGTCTGTCTAGGTGGGTGTTGTGTTGTTTGGTGAGCCCTTTTGTGCTTGTTTTATTTAATCTCCGAAACAATGGTATGTTTAGCTACACAAGGACACCATTCCTGCCCCTCATATTCTTATTTAAATAATTCCGGGGTTCTATTCCGATAGGCTCTAACATTCTTACAGGTATGACATGTATCAGTGCTAACTATATAGAGGGGATATGTCTCGGCCGGGAACCAGGAATTGTAGACTCTATCATATTATGCTCAAGGCTGTGCTCTAACTGCTTCTGATAGTGTAGGTGTGCTTAGTGCTAAATACAAACCGTGTGTGTCCATTTCGCATAACTGAAAATCTCTCTTATCTATAAATATATCTATGAAATCATAATAAAAATATAGCATCCTCAACTTGGCATACTGGTACACAAATAAACCTATCTGCAAAGGGAGATTCCACAGTTCTCTTTTTAAAACATTCAACCTCAAAGATGTCGTCGGTCAGTGGGATCACCTTCTTGAATAGGGCATTGTTTGCTAACTTTTTCGTATCATCACCCTTACAGTAAAAGATGTTGATGTGCTTGGCCTTATTGGTTATGGTCGTCCTATAGGCTGCATTACCCAACAACTTCATTGTCTCGGCCTTAATGGCCTGGGTAACATTACTGTCAACTTTACCCCAGACACCTTATCCCCCAAACTATTGGAAGCAGCTAACAGGTTTATACTCAATAATTTGGTATATTTTTGTGACATCTAGACAGTGTGCCAGGTACCATTTTAATAATTGTGTGGCCAACAAGATCTTGTCTCCACTATAACTACCTATAACTGTCCATCGGGCATTTGTCAACAATTTGTGACACTCGGCGTACAGATGCATAAAATCACCTACATGTTCTCTACCCACCTCAATGTTCTTGAATATGGGAGTTATTTCAGAGAAGAGCCCTTTAAGTTCATCTAGCACATGGATATCACACTCGATTAACCCAAACATATTCTCGGCTATTATCGCATCAAGAATTTTATTCTGGGTTATGGGGAAGCTGCCAAACCAGGGTTTGATATATGGGGAGGCTGTCTTCATGAAATGCTTAAGTCGCTGTCAGTCTTTTGTAGCGTCTGCCATTCACACGTCCACATTTCTACTATTATAACCTTGACGTCATTAATTATATAGTCGTGGATTTGTCGTGTCTTGGCGTATAAGTTTACGTTTTATTATTTACAGGATTAACATCTCTTCTGCTGGTCAAGGGGCAGTCTGGGTGTCCGTGAAATAAACAACCATGAAAGTGATGTGCTGTTTTTTCCCTTATACCACCCATCTACTCCAATATGCTTATTGCCCAGCGTCATTTAACTACCACTAAACTTTGTTTTCAATTCTGTCTGGTGTGTGTGTGTGTGTGTGTGTGTGTGTGTGTGTGTGTGTGTGTGTGTGTTGTACCCAGGCTAACCATTCCCTACTCTGTCTTGCAAACTTATTCACTTTGTGTGCTCTGAACCCATTGTCTGCGCTTCTAATCGCTGGGAAATCTGTGGGCATTTTTTTGCATGATAGCCCACAGTTGCAGCACATTAGCGTCCTAGCATATTATGCTCTTAACGGGTTTATCCTTTCTGCCTCTAATGTATGTTTCGTTTATTTCATGGTGTCTGTGAAAAGTTATTGAGAGGCCCCCTACAAAGTTGTTTTTATGGTGTTATGCAACTCTTCTGTCGACTATCACATAAAGATAAAGATACGTCTTTCGGGAGCGTCCTAAACAGACACTTTAACGTGACCCCGGGGACAGAAATTACAGAACATATCTTCACCTAACTCACCATAATATGTAACCTGTTTCTCTAGCACGCTAAGAAAGGGAACTACATCATTGTTATTGTGCCAGATTTGAAAATCTTCCAACGTGGTCATCTGGTTCTTGCCCCAGAAGTTCCGACAAAACTGATACTCTTCTTTAGGAGTGTTAGTAATTTTAAGTTTGAAAAAAGCTCTACGAAGGGGTAACTGTGTTTCGTGAAATTTATACAAATGTGTAATATATTCGTAGCAGAAATGACCTTTTGACTCGGGTATGTTGTAAGCGGCTAAGTATTTTGACTAACTAACCCGAGCGCTATTTAGTTGCTAATATCTATCAATTTTAACTGTTCAGTGGCAATAAACATAAAGTTATTGTTTCTTTTAACGCAGACTTAAAAGGGGATTTTCAACACAGTATGGTATTAAATTTTGATAAATTATATTGAGATCGATTTTGCCTGAATTGAATCCTCTGACTGGCATTTCGTTTAGAGATTTAGATTTTTAGATATCCATCTAACTTATCAATTAATGTGGGTTCTTGAAGTTCCTCTAATATTTTATATACTCTATCAAAAGACACCCGCAAGTTGGAAAACGCTGTCTAATCGACTTGAGTCAGATACTGAAGCATTCTATCGACTAACTCCTGGGGGTCACCTTATGATATGAAACATATAGTCGATACCAGCCCAGCGGCATTGGAAGCTACAGAGCAACTAAATGGAACGTGTTTAGCTAAGAATTTGGTCGATTTTGTTTCCCTGGGCAGAGTAGTACTATAAAAATAACAATCGCAGTCTATGTGGCTCTATATGGGTATACATAGCTACTATCTACTGAAAGCCTCAGCTCCGAAAGTACTTCCAATATGATCTGTGGTGTTTTGTAGACCCCTCCTTTAAACCACTCTACTGTTTAACCCACATTACAGGTGTTACGGTGTTTTTCCAGCTTTCACAACTCGTTCCATAACTTTGCACATCTATCACAGGCAAAAGCCTGAGCTCCCCTAAAGATATCCTTAATGTGCATGAAATGCACTGTAAACAATAATAGTCCTAATGTGTCCTCATTTTTTCCACTACCTCTGAGTTTGGGTCTCATTGAACTCAAAAATAACAATAATAATGCCAAAACATTGTTCTAAAGCAGACATGTCAATTAACTTAACCCAGAAAAATTAGCTAAAGAGGGTATATTTTGATGTGATCGATACTGCCCAGCGTACTCCCACATGGGTTTCCTAAGATCCCTAATTTTCACATCTCCAAATACCGCCACTGCTTTAAACCAAAAACAAAAAAATATCTGAGTATAACTTTAAGCTTGTGTTGTGTTGTGTGATGTATGCAGGAATGTCGGCTAAACAGCAACTTATCGGTAACTCGGGGATATGGAAAACACAAAAACAGGTGGCCGCTACTGTCTCCATTGTCTACTTTGTGTTTGGTCGTTGTTGTATAAAGTAAGAATATCGTGTTCGTGTACGTGTTGATACAAGTGTCAATATTCTGTCTACTTTTTATGATGTGTGGGAGATCTAATACAGAGGCATAATTTGAAGAAGCGTGGAAAAAGCAAAGTTCTTGTCTCTCTCAATGTCTAATGTCTGTGTGGTGGTGGTGGTGGTGGTGGTGGTGGTGGTGGCGGCGGCGGCGGCGGCGGTGGTGGCGGCGTCGGCGGCGGCGGCAGCGGTGGTGGTGGTGGTGGTGGTGATGTCCATGTGTGTTCGTTGGTATGTGCGTTTGTGTCTTTGTACGTTGTCCTGTCTGTTGAACATTTTCGCTCATATATTACACGAGTGGTTTTAGTTCCTGTCACGATGATTCTGGCTAATATGCCGAGATAGATTGTTAGGTAAGGTTAATTCTTTCTCACATGTGACATACAAGTAGCCTTTTTTCTGAGGAGTCGCCATGCTTCTTGCTGATAATAAGGTACAAGTTGAAGGTAATGGTTTGATGACAGTAGGTTGTCACAAAGACTTTATATTGTCAGCGTCGTTTTGATTTGAATAATAGTACATTGATTTCAAGGATACGGGTTCTTTGTCTTTCAACACGTTGACCACGTACACCTGTGAAAACCATCAAACACAACACTTTTAGTGACTAGCAATATTTTAAAACACCTTCATCATAGTGTGACACATGGTCTGATCTAGACATAATATTTCATTATGTCAATGTCAAAGAACTCAAGTGGGTTTTTCTTTTGTGTAACCATGAATTTTGTTAACCATGGATATGAACGACCACAAGATATGGCTGAATGGCCTTAACCAGCAGCTAGATAATTAGAACCAATTTGGGTACAGAAGGGGACACCACAATAGCACAGAATAAACAACAGAATTTCAATGGACATAAGAAATAGAGAGGGTCATTTGTTGTCTTCATATCACTGGAGTAGTATACGACCTATTACCCTTTAGTTATATCTACCAGCACTACAGGTAATCACTGGCACACATAGACATACACACACACACACACACACACACACATATATATATATATATATATATATATATATATATATATATATATATATATATATATATATATATATACTAGCTGACTCGGCCCGGCTTCGCCCAGGCCCTGGAGGGGATCTATCTATCTATCTATCAGTCTGTCTGTCTGCTTGTTTGTCTGTCTGTCTGACCCGGCTTTACCCAGTCCCTGGTGGGGAGCATCTCATTTAATTCATATAAGTAGTCATATAAGCTCTCCCGTTCCCGACTATCTGTCTGTCTGTCTATCTGTCTGTCTGTCTGACCGGGCCCGGCTTCACCCAGTCCCTGGTGGGGAGCATCTCATTTAATTCATATACGTAGTCATATAAGCTCTCCCGTTCCCGACTATCTGTCTGTCTGTCTATCTGTCTGTCTGTCTGACCGGGCCCGGCTTCACCCAGTCCCTGGTGGGGAGCATGTCATCTAATTCATATAAGTAGTCAAATAAGCTTCCGTTCCCGACTATAAAGCTACTGGAACTATTAGTGTTGGAACTCTTCGCTGGCTGCTGGGGATGGAGGCGGAGCGCTTATGGGAATGTCCCGAGTGCTGTGATGTCGGTTCCTAAATCAATCAATCAATCAATCAAATCCCGACTATCTGTCTATCTATCTGACCCGGCGTGGTTTCGCCCAGCTCCTGGCGCACAGTAACTTTAAAGAATGTCCTTCCACACACCATTAAATGAAAACTGTAGAAAAAGATGGGTTACAATGTTATGCATAATGCATTATTTTTATGCAAACTTTAAAAATACCTTAAAGATTATATCATTATTTAATATAACTCATATGCCTAAAAATAACTATAGACAAAGAGTTTAACAATAGTGTAGGTAAGTCCAACAATATGACTATAAAGTATATAGAAATGTTATTAAAAGTTATGCCCCTTGAAATAACTTTTCTAGAGTGAAGTCCCCCTGCTATATAGACATTATATAATGAAAATGGAAAAGTAAATGTTATTAAATAAGTAGAAGATTTTACATTAAGAAATTATTATAGTCGGTTGCACAGGAATGAAAGGAAGACGTGTAGAAAATTTCATCTCAACCGGATGTACCGTTATCGAACGCATCCAAGAGCCACAAACAAACATACACTCTGTTTTATATATATATATATATATATATATATATATATATATATATATATATATATATATATATATATATATATATATATATATATATACATATATAGATACGTATACACATACGCACAAACATATATATGTGTGTTTGTATGTCTGTATGTCTGACATGTATACACATACGCATATATATATATATATATATATATATATATATATATATATATATATATATATATATATATATATATACAGACATACAAACACACATATATACAGACATATATACAGACATATATACATAAATACACACATACATATATACATGCACACAGACACACATACACACATATATAATATATATATATATATACACACACACATTCACACGAATACATAGACACATTCACATGCGCACATACATGAGCAGTGTTTACCAACGAGACATTATACTCACGGACTGCAAAGGTGGTCCAGGTCTGTTTCCCCCAAGGTATGTTTTGTCGATGTGGCCTATACCACGTGACATCGTGCAGTAATCCGTGCACTGCTGTGTCTGCAATGATAGTTGATTCTATAAGCACCTACCGGCAATTATGAGAAGAAATAAGGGTAGTGTGCTTGATTTTTAGTGGATGTCCCGACAATAAATGCTAAGCCCTTATCTCCCACCGACATTTATATGGAGTATTATTTCTTGGCCGACCTATTTGCAACGGTGGAGATAATCCACCGGTATTAAGGGATTAATCCCGTAAGCACAATTTTGTGAAGAAATACTAATACACCGACTCATTCATAAAGGTGACGATAAGCCCCTGGGATTAATTGATTAATCATATAAACAATCGCGTATTATCGACAATTGTAACAGCTGGCGAAGTTTATGGTTATATCGTATTCTGATCTTTTAGTTATGTTATATTTTGTTAAGCGTACGTACAATAGTGAAGACGGTTGTCCGTGTTTACTACGACTCGTTACTCGGACTAGCGGTCAGTTCTCGATGACCGGACTAGTGGTAACTCGTCGATGACCGGCCTTAATGTCACTACACTGTGAACACACCTGCTTGGTGACGCATTACACACCACTGCGAACGCTATTCGGTGGCCACCCCTGCTGATTGCCTGTGGTCACTACCTGCGACCGGACATGCCGGACACCACCCCTCCAACCCTTAGTAGACTTGTAAAAATTCCCCGCCATAAACACCGATCTTAACAAGTTAAAGATACGAAACAAGGGACGTAATAGTGCACACACCAATCTATTATTTATTCATGAGTTTGATCTGGGAGGATATTGATTTTGACGTCACCACCCCTACGTCCATATGAACAAAGAAGGAGAGGATATAAGAAGATATATCCTGAATTTATGTCGGGTATGTCACTTATATAACTACTAACGGTTAGATCAACTTTACTAACAAGTACTCAAAAACAGCTTCAGTAACAAACGCTGAGATCACAACAGAATACATTCCAGCTATCGGGAAATATGTTTTTGCATGATATCCATCCATCATGTGACACGCCGGTAAGCGTGGGCGGTCATGACTCACCATTTCACTCGATCACCAGAGTTGTTGATCAGCTCCGTGTTCCTGTCTCGACCATGTCACGTGGTCAAGCCATCCTGGTATTTACTTCTATGTCTTCCCCTTGTTCTCTTCCTCTCGATTGTGCCAGTTAACACAAAGTTCTCCAATTTATTTCTTCTCATATCAATAAATCATGTGCCATGCCGGAATGCGTGGGCGGTCATGACTCGCCATTTCACTCGATCACCAGTGTCGTGGATCAGCTCAGTGTTCCTGTCTCGTCCATGCCATGTGGCCAAGCCATCCAGGTATTTTCCTCTCGGTCTTCCTCTTCGTCTGTTCCCTTCGATCTTGCCAGTTGTCACCAAGTTCTCCAATCCATTTCTTCTCATAACATGTCCAAACTTTTTTTACTGTCTACGTCTAATTTCTCTAATCAGTTTACGATGTTCATTTGTCTCCTGTAGTACTTGGTCATTGGTTTTTCTGTCTGTCCATGGTAATCTTTGCATTTTCCTCAGAAACTACATTTCTGCAGCCATCAGATGTTTTTCAGCTTTCAGTTTCACATAATCTGTCCATACATGTAGAATCTGGTCTTTTTCTATTATGATTTTGCCATCTTTAGTTTTTAGACACCCTGTTGATGTACTTGTTCTTTTATTAGTAAGTTCCTGAATTCTTTTGTGCACTAATTTGGTATTTTGACTGTTGTGTTGGTTTTCAATTTCTAAGCACTTTTCCTCAAGCCATGCTTCTTTTGCCTCCTTACATAATATTCTGACTTGTCTGTGAATTTCTTCATATTTGACAGAATTATTTTTGTTGAGTCTTCTTGTTTCCATGAGGTGTAAAATTTCTTCAGTCATCTTCAGTCATCCTTCTTTAATTTTGGAATAGTTGTTTCTGCAGTCACATTGATTGAATTCTTCAACGTTTCCCATTTATCATCCACATCCTGGAATAGGATCTCTAGATCAGACAATATTTCAAATCTGTTCTGTACTTCTATGTTGAATTTGTTTTGTATTTCCTTGTCATTACTCAGTGTACACAAATCATATTTAGTGTTTCCTGTTATATACTTGACTTTCTTCAACTTTATCCTCAGTGTTCCTGTGAGTAATCTCTGGTCACTATAACAATCAGCACTGGGAACTGTTTTTGCTACTGTTAGCGCGTTTCTAAATCTTCTGCTAATGAATCTTCTCATAACATGTCCAAAATATTTTGACTGTCTACGTCTAATTTCTCTAATCAATTTACGATTTTTATTTGTTTCTTTTAATACTTGGTCATTAGGTTTTCTGTCTGTCCATTGTATTCTTTGCATTCTCATCAGAAACCACAGCCATCAGATGTTTTTTTTAGCTTGACTGCTCATTGTCCAAGCTTCACATCCATAAAAAAGTACAGGCTGTACAGGCTGTACAGGCTGATGTTGCACATCAACTCACTTTTTCTCGTTTCAATTGACATCTTTTTATTGGTCAGTATGTTTTTCATCCTGCTAAAGGCTACTTTCGCCAAGGCGATTCTTGTTTTAATCTCTTCCAGGCATCTCCCATCAGTTGTTATTACTGTTCCGCGATAATTGTACATATTCTCTTGTTAAAGAATATTTCTATTTACTTGTATATTACATTGCGGTATTTTGTTCTTCCTAGTGATGACCATAATCCATGTCTTTTTAAATTTGCATGCTATAATGTATAAATTTGTCATAGTTATTTGTATCTTGCTGTATATCTGGGGCAGTTAGCTATTTCTCCGGACGTGTGTGTTTTGCTAAGTTGTTCATTTCTAACAGTGCATCTTTCATTACGTACTCGGTGTTTAGAATGTGGCATTCACCAAGAGCTCACTGGATGTAATGTAAGTTCCCTACAAAACTTCGGAGTCTAGGAGTAACTGCCAGACAAGTGAGCAGGGTTAGAATATATCTTTCAGATAATCACTGAAAGTAATGACAATAGCTTTTCATACACGGGTTCAGAGTATACAGTATAGTGCTCATACTTAATCCTCTTCCTTGTTCTACTCAGGACCTCGACAATAATGACTCTGGTAACTAGGAAAAGCGTTAGTTGGTTTCAGGTTCATGGCATTCCCGCATAGTTGTTCTTGGGACAAAGTTGATTAATGCCGTATTTGTTTGCGTTTACTTTCATTGTTGTAAGCTGAGCAGGGCTATAGATCGTGCCTGGTGCTTTTGTCCACCCGCTCACACATACACACACACACACACACACACACACACACACACACACACACACACACACACACACACACACACACAAATTTGACAAGTCTATCTTACACTTGTAGTATAGATGATATTGTAATGTATTTCGTTCTGCTCGAAATCGAACAATTATGACCTAATCTGGCCTTGAAACTTTATGCTGGACATTGTCCACACGGTCATGGCGGTCTTGTTCCCACTATACAGGTGTTGTGATGACTATCAAGTCGCGCTACACCATTTTGTGGCAGAGATCCACTCAACTTTCATAACACAGTATAGCATATAAATTTCATACCAGCGTTCACAGTATAGAATATAACTTTCATACACTCTCTCTGGTGATATAACTGTCCATAACATGCTTACAATATTCACAGTACATTTCATATACATTTTTAGAGTCTCAGAGGACAACACAAATAATAGACTCTGCTATACTAGTACTATACTATTACTCTCAAATCAAGATCAGGATATAGATATCATTTTCATTCAAACGTTCAGAGTATAAATTAGATAACTTTCATACACACGCTCAAAGTATGAAACATATAACTTTCATACACTCGCTCTGAGTATAAACATCTTGCGTACACACACTCTGAGTATCTTCTTCTTCTTCTTCTTCTTCTTCTTCTTCTTCTTCTTCTTCTTCTTCTTCTTCTTCTTCTTCTTCTTCTTCTTCTTCTGCTTCTGCTTCTGCTTCTTCTTCTTCTTCTTCTTCTTCTTCTTCTTCTTCTTCTTCTTCTTCTTCTTCTTCTTCTTCTTCTTCTTCTTCTTCTTCTTCTTCTTCTTCTTCTTCTTCTTCTTCTTCTTCTTCTTCAGCATTCCGACCATTGAGGTTCTTTGCTGCAAATACAATCCGTCTCCATTCGTCTCTCTGGTTGACCTTCTCTTGCCAGTCGTTGATTCCAAGTGCTTGTAGGTCTGTACATGTATTATCTCTCCACCGCCTTCTTGGTCTACCTCGGGGTCTACGGTACACTCTGAGTGTAAAATATATAATTTGCTTATACACGCTCAGAGTATAAAATATATAACTTACACACGCTCAGAGTATAAAATGTATAACTTACACACGCTCAGAGTATAAAATATATAACTTACACATGCTCAGAGTATACAATATATAACTTGCATACACACGCTCTGAGTATAAAATATATAACTTGCTTACACATGCTCTGAGTATAACATATATAACTTGCATTACACATGCTCTGAGTATGAAATAGATACCTTTTATAAACACGTTAGGCGTGTAACAAATAGCCGTCAGCCAAATGCTTAGACTATTGAAATTACCTTTCATATAAATGCTTAGTTGACATAATACTACTTTCTGAAAAGTCATCCTAGTACAGAATGTGACAATCAGGCCAATCTCACTTTCATGCCTTATTTAGCCAGCTCTGTGGCGAAGGGCTTACGAATGCAATTCGTAATCCCGTATACCGGGTCCTAAACACAGCTGCGGGTGATTTGGCAGCAGACCGCCTTGCGTTGATTTCCTTAATATGCTTTGAGTGCCGTTCGTTCATAAAGCAATGACAAACTACTAAACGTAAACTTGCACAGGAATCACAAACAGACAAAAATGCTGGAGTTGACTGCTACGGCCTGTAAAGGATATGCAACTAACACGTTTTAAAGCGTGCATAATGCAGCTTTCATACGAGAACACATGATCAGTGTGTATAACGCCTTCGTACAGGTGCTTAGTGTGCAGTATAATCTTTACAGATATCATAGTTTCACAGCATACAATACACTCGGTCCAACATGCAGGAAATGCGGTTGGGCTGTTAAGGCCTCTGGAGTGATTATACTTGGGCTGCGGTTTGCCTCCGCATTTTCCTCATGTTAGACTGGTAGTGCATGGTTCCGACGCCCAGCTACTGAATTAAGTGCGTGGAACGACACTGTGAGCTGTGGATTTCGTGTGGAATGCTTTTAATCTGTCCGCGGTTGTTTGTATCGTGAACTACATATTCATAAAAATGGCGGCCGGCTGGTTGATGAACAGTGTTTGCCTTATGCAGTAATGTGTGGCTGCTGGTTTTCTTGTGACTGCCGCTTCAATCGACGATTAACTGTATTGTTCATGGCGGGACTTTTGTGTTTGCATTCTGGCAGTGGCCTTATGCTTAGTATACTTATGCAGGCTGTTAGTTTGTCGAGGCGCATGTCTTTTCCACTATTCACATGGAGTAGTGAGGAGTATTTTATGTCACATTCACTGGCACAGGAACGGAGTATTATGGGGACGACCCTTTGCCGTGAAGTTGGAATTGCGACTAACGACTAACGACTAATACAACCGTTGTTTTAGTTCTAGCAGATTACAATTCAAATGTCGTCTTTTATTTGATTACATATAAGGTCTCAGTTTTTAAAATAAAACTGTCATAAGAGCTTAGAGTATAAACTGCTACTTTCGTATACATTATGACAGTTTTCATGACAACTTTCACAGGAATGTAGCCTAATTCAGGCTTCTTCCACTGCTAGCTGTGAATATGTCCTGATTAGAAGGGCCAGCAGACACCTTGAAGGTGCGTGTAGATAAATTATTTCTGACTTGGTTATCTGACTGTCTGACACCCACACGTAGTCACTCGCTGACTACCCACTCGGAAGATGGTTATTTTCTCAAACCTATACCAAGACCACAACACATTTTCTGTTCTTTGTTATATTTACAATCTTTAACATCATCACTAGCCTTATTTCTCTAAAAGTTGTTTATTCTTCTCTCTAGATATCTGAGTTGTTCTGGCAGTCTGTATACGCTTGATATTCTTATTTCAGTTTTTAGTATCACGTCAAAGTGCAAGTAATCATTTCCTCCAATGCTGAATGACCTTTTGTGTCTCTTTTATTCTTTATTATCATCATTTCGTGTGCCATTCCGATAACGTATGAGGTCATAGTTCACCATCTGACACGATTACGAGAGTTTTAGGCCACATCTGTGTTCTTATGCGTTACGTGGTGTGGCTAAGCCATCTGTGTATTAATCTCTTTTTCCGTCCGTTTTTTTTTTCCATTGGTCCCCACGTTTTTAAATTTATTTATCCTCAGAACGTGCACATAAATTTTTATTTTTTTGTTCGTCGTTGGATCAACATCACGGCACACGGTTTAACCCATAAGTGCTCCCTTTTCCTCCTAACTCAAACCTGAGTCTGGAGAAACTAAGCTCAATGCACGAACTCCGTTGCATCGGCGAGGATCCTGAAATACTTTGGGTAGAATTTTAACTCGAAATTTAACTTTATTTTTATTAATTTTTTTATTTATTTATTTAAATTTAAATTTAACTCAAAATAGAAATGTGACTGTCTACGTCTCTTTTCTATAATCAGTTTACGGTTTCATTTGTTTCTTGCGTACTTATACATTTGTCTGTGCGCTCATGGTGTTCCGTATATTTTCCCCAGAATTCACATTTTATCCAGTGAACCAGTGCGATCCACGACTGGCAAATCTATACCAAAGATACTGACTAACATTGACTTGTGGACAATTTACGCACTAACGTTGTATCTACGTTAACATGTGGACACTATTACTTACCATGGGATATCATCATTATTTGGCAAATCAGAAGATCAGATCGAAAATAGATGCAGTAAGGCAATCCATCTCATTGAACAAATGGCACCATACTAAAGAACACACACGTATCAATAGATGCAAGCACTCTACAGTACAATCTTTCTACCAACTCTGTGCTACCAATACCAAACTTGGACAATGACAGAGAAAGGAAAAAGAACAATTACAACAATGAAAATGAGATTCCTGAGAAGAATACTCAATATATCAGGAAGAGAGAAAATCAGAAATGATGAAATCAGAACTAAAGTGGGTCTTATAGCCGCGATCGATTTCATAAGAAAACCGCTAGTTAAACCTTCGGCCATATAACTTGGCTACCAACTAACAGTATACCACGACAAGCAATGATGTACAGATCACATGGAACCAGAAGAAGGGGTAAACAGTGGACAGAGGGAATAACAGAATACATAGGAATCTCAATACATGAAACCCATAAACTGGCACTCACCCGTTGTTCATCCTTCACCTCGACACCGCAAGGTAGAAGAGGAACAAGACGAGATGATGAGTCCATCTGTCTGCTCTAGGGGGACACTTATATTATTAAGTCTCCTTATGCTCTCACTCATTCGTCGCCTTCTCTGATGATCAGGTTGAGAATGAAGTTAAGCTGCATTACGAGGGTAGGTCAGGCAGTTATGCACCAGAATTATTATCTCAGCTAATAATGAAGTAAATACTTGAATGGCTTGGCCATGTGGCATGGTCGAGACAGGAACACGGAGCTGATCCACGACTCTGGTGATCGAGTGAAATGGCAAAACATGACCGCCCACGCTTATCGGCATGGCACATGATGGATGGATGGAATAATGAAGATTTTTTTTTTTTTTTTTTTTTTTTTTTTTTTGCGTATCCTTTTACAGGACTTAGCTGTCAACAGCAGCATCTTTCAGCTGTCTGTTGATCTCTTGGCAAGATTACGCTCAGTAGTTTGCCATTGCTTTCTGAGCGGCCGGCTCAGTATCCGCAAGTCACGAGCGGGGGTCGAACCACCTCAGTTCTCGCTCCGCTGCGAGACTCTGCGTGATAAACGGGATTACAGAGAGAAAGTGTTGTAACCCCACAGCCAGAGAGACCGGCAATAATGAAGATAGAAGTATTAAATTTGCAACATTTAAGTTTATAATCTCTTGAAGGTTTATACCAAGTTACACCAATTCTGACTGATCACAAAACCGCTGAAATGGCAGATATTAAAGACGTATGTTACAAGCAAAGGTTTGTTATGAAGTTTTTGATGGCATAAAATGAAACTGATGTTAACCTTCACAAACCTTTTTGTGCTGTTTATGGCACCTTTGCAGTTGATAGAAGCACAGTTAGCCGCTGGGGTTTGAGAGTTGTTGGTTTCTGCAAGTGGAGATGTAGAGCTGGCCGATAAGCTCTCACTAAGGACCATAAGCCCCAAACGAAAACAATTTGTTCGGAATTGTTTCGGCGGTTGGAGACAGATGGAGATGTTTTCTTTTGTCATACATTGTGATAGGATGCGAAACTTGGGGTCATCATATTGAGCAGGAGACAAAAGGATAGTCAATGGTGTCGTATTTAAAGAATGTCGTAGTTGTTATTTGTTCTTCTTTACTACTTTAGTGTCGTACCTGGAGTGAGGGGAATCAACACCCACATTTATTTTAATTCAATATCACTATCCTGGAGATATTCAGCAGACTCCGTCCACAACACTCCCTCAATCTGAAGACACCTTCTTCTCACTCTTACTCACCCCTGGTTCATGCCCCTCTCATTCTTCCCCAACATAACATACTTGACAACTCTAGCTTCAACAAATAAAAACAAGAAATTTATTAAAGCAAAGAGTATATGTAGGAGAAGTGTGTGTGTGTGTGTGTGTGTGTAATGTGTAGAATGTGTGACGTATATTCTAAGGTGTATATAGACTCAGATCAGTGTTCAGGAGTATAGTCATTCTCATCACTGTGCTGAGATCACACCAGCACCATGTATTCCAGACAAACAACCTCACTGAGGTGATGCTTCTCCGGTCACGTGAAGAGTTTCTCCGCTATCTCTCGAGGCATCCAGATGTTTGGACATCCATGACAAACACTGTCTAATGAGAGTCTTCAATCTAATTCACACTATGAATTTCCTCTGTTATTAACTGTTTGTTACTCAGAGAATTCTAACACTATTGTCACTGTTACTTGGGAAATCTTAATTGATCTAGTGTCCCTGGTTGTAAAGATTCCCCATATTAACACCACAATCTGAATGTTCCGGGTATTTCTATAAATTTATATGAATGTTCCTGGTATCAGTTGTTATATATATATAATGTTCTTACTGTTCAGTGATACAACTATCACTTGCTAAACATAAGTATCATCAGCATGTCTTGCTCAGCAGAAGCCAGGTTCCCGCAGACCAACTTGGGTATAAGCCCAATGTAGAGGCCTCTCAGCAACTTCTGTCTTTAAATCCTGAGCCATCATCTTCTAAACTGTGTTCTAGCTTCACTGTTGAATATCATAGCACACCTACATGGAACCTGTTGAGTAGAGAATACTATGGTGAGAGCAACTCAATCCTGGCCGGAATTAGGTGAGTGTAGGCCAATAGCAGCACTCAGATCTACAACAGAGATCCGATCTCTGTCATATGGCCAAATAGCTCATCGCATGGTCTGAGACATGGCAACACCAGGAAAGAATAAAGGAACGGGTAGAAACCCAGCAGATGCTCTACTGGAAGATCCTACCATTTCACATTCCCCTCCTCCCTCCCAACCATCCTCAATCTCTCTAATTATTATCCCACTACATTGTCCTCAACTTCCTGAGTAAAATGATATATCACACAAGCTAGTTAAAGCCACACAATAGGATACTAGTGCCGACGCTCCTATGATACTTTCTAGCACCGCACTTATAGAACATTCTATCACCACACCTATAATACACTATATCACCACACAGTACTGTACTCTATTCCTAATCATACTCTAAATTAGATATGATTAATAGAATACCATATGCCTATTCCGGTTGCTAATCGAGACTATGCAATCCCAGACTGGATCTATGTCCGCCGATACATTATCAACAATTTGACACTATAGTCTCTGTCATGAACACAACGCGGAAACTGCACCGATCCTTCACACTTCAGAAATCTTGGTCGACTAACTCCACTTGTTTACCGCAACGGGTTTTATATCGGGCTTGAGTGACGTCACCAAATTGTCTAGACGCTGATCAGTCCAGAGTCTGGTTTTCTCCTCTTGTTTTAGACTAACTGGAGTCAATCCGCCGTCAAGTTTGCTTTCATCTGGGGAAATCCTTTGTCTCGTACAACAATAGTTCTGTCTGTCTGTGAACCAGAGAATTCCCCACTTCACAGAATCATCTCCGCCGTCTGTCCAGACATTCCGTCTACACTTCAAAGGCTAACTACCGCCTTGGCAGACGTCTGGCGTTATTATTCGTTTCTCGAACAACCCACATCATAAAGAATCGCCGACTGTGTGTAGACATTTTGACGCGACGTATTTTTGTTCCTCCGTCTATACACATCAAAGGGTTGCCTGTTTTTGCAGACAAATGTCGGGTCTTGTTTGTCATCGATCGAAACTATCAAGTTTATTTTTCGCGACAAATGGAGTGGCATCATCTTCAATCAGCAACGACGAAAACATTCAAAACAACTCCATCAGCTGGTAAAGTCATACTCACTGTATTGTTTGGGACATTGTTGGGGTTATTCTCGTAAATGTGCTGCCAAAATGTGGAATCATCAATTCGGAAATTTACAGCAACACACTCACAAACCTCAATCGTCAGTTACTGCTGGGTTAGGCCTCACAAGAATCCAGAGTGATTGCTTCTCCTTCACGACAACGCGCGTCCTCACATGTTTGCAAACAAGGAAGGCAATCGATAAAATGTGGTCAAATGTACTGTCCAGACTTGGCATCATCTATTTCCAAGCCGGTCTCCGTGGCCAAAGGCTTGCGAACGCGGTTCGTGAGCCGCTTACCAGTCGTTTGAAATTGATGAAAGTGATTCGCGACCAATTTGTGCAGCAGACCGTGTCACGTTGTGTTACAACGTTTGGTATGGGAGCCGGTCGTTCAGAAAGCAATGGCAAACAACTGAACGCAAAAACTTGCCTAGTAAACCAATAGTAGCTGAAAAATGCGCTGTTGAAACGTCCTGCAAGGGATATGCAACATAAAAAACAATTTCCATCTTTTCTCTGTCCCCTTAATAATGCTATACGTTGTACAAAGTTTGCATGCAACGAAGGAGTGATTAATGCAGTGAAGAAATGGCTACGAGAACAGGACAAAATGTGGTACCGATCTAGGATCCATGCTCTTGTTTCAAGATGGCGTAAAGCCGTTAAAGTTTATGGGGATTATGTTGAGAAGTAGAAATGTTTGCTGCACATGTGCATGAACAGTGTGACTAAATTGCACGTGTATGGTATTAACGGTTAAAAAGATAATTATTGTGGTGCATAACTTTCTGACCTACCCTCGTGCAGACGTATGATCTATTGACATAGGTAATATTTGATTCAGCCCTGACTTTCTGTGTATGCGGTCATATTCGCATTGTTAAGACATCTTCTTACCGGTCTCTGGTGATTGATCATAGACCCTACTACATCCATTAGCAAAAGAAGGGCTGACAATTATCCAAGGCGATCCGAATTATACGTAATTGTGATAGTCTTAATTTCTCGTTGTTCTGTTCATCAATTTGGTGACTTTTCTGTGCAGCAGATTTCATACCTGTGACGTCATCTGGGTGTTTGGCCGGCGCCGGTTCCTACTTGTTTGTCTCTTCTTGCTTTTCCATTTGTCAGTGAAAGCTCCTTGCTGGTCTGTTTTGAGTGGATATAGTCCTTAGAAGAACCCATCCAAGGGATTGGTTGTTTTGTTTCATTTGGTACCTTCTTTCTCTGCCTCCACGTCTCGAACCATGGTTTCCAACAGCACAATCATCTTTTTGCCTTTATTAGAATTTTCATTGTGTATGAAATCTCGCGTTAGTTTGAAGACTTTAATTAATGAGAATGAATTGTTATCTTTTGCTTCAGGTTTCTCGGTTGTCTTTGACGTGGCTTCTGTTGACTGGGTGTTGTTTAGCTCCCTCTCGGTCTTAAGCTGTTCTCTTTCAGTTTGTATTGCGTTCAGTATTTCCTGGTTCTCTGTCTCTATTTGAGCCATGCGTGCCAATTCATGCTGGATGCTGCGCTGTATTTCTTTAATTTCTTCCACTGGCACTGATACCACGATCTTGTTCTTGGATTTCATTGCTTGGATTTTCTGTCTGTAAGATTTTGTTGATTTGCCACTGCACTTCTGCTATCTGGCTTTGAAGCTGGGTCTCTTTATCTTATGATAAGCCTGTCGCTGTCCCTCATTTCCGCCGCGTCTCATTGAATGGTGTGTTAGTCTTTATAGCGAATTGCATGGTGTCTCATTGCTTTTGGAGGCACGGGCAGCCCAGGTATCTGGCTCTGTGTTTGCCTATGCAGTTCACATATTTTCGTTTATCGTTAGGCTTCCAGAAGTCCTTGCTTTGTTTGGCCAGTGGACTCTCGCTGAAGGCATGATGTCTTGAGCAGTAACGGCATATTTCTGTCTTGCTGCAACACGTTGTTCTACTGTGTCCGGCCATCTGACACTGAGAGCATTGTATGTCTCTAGGTATGAATCGTTCCGGCTGTTGTGGTTTCTTGTCCATCGTCACTTTGACAGGTATAAACCTCTCCAACGTTGTCACTACTGCTAGTGTTGTTGAGATCTTGGCGTAAGTCAGCCGCCCCGACTCTATGATTCGGACGCGAGGGTTCTCCTGCTGCATCTGCTTCTGTATTTGGTCCCCTGTTAGCTCCACTTTGACGCCTTTGATCACTCATCTAATCGTCAGCCGCATGTCTGCGGTTTTTTTTCGACTATGGTGTCTTTCTCCTGAGTCTGCTTCTTGGTAGTCTTGATCTCGATTGCGGCGGAGTGTCGTCTTCCTTGCTAGTGGTCGCTTCACTTGTGGTTTCTGGTAGTTTTCCTTCTCTAGGCTGCGGTGGTGGCGCTGTTACACAGCTCTCTCCTTCCATCGTCTTACCGTCCTTAGTTTCTGTAGCGGCTGCATCACTTCTCATCTTGAACATCGGGTGTATATTCGATCTTTGCTTCTCCCCCGAATCTGTTAACTTGAACAATTATGTTAATTGTTCTCGATCAGGCTCAGCAGATGCGAATGCTGAGTATTTCGTTGTGGTGTCTTTTTTATAGGAAATAAGCGACTTCTCTAACTTTCCTAACCCCTTATGATGGTTAGAAGACTTCTGTTTGTTGTGAGGATATACAGAAGCGGTATACCGTTTGGCATGCAAACGAAAGCTAAATTTTGCTGCAGTCCTAACTGGCTTACTACAGTGCACGTTTTGTCCTCTGACGTCGACAGATATGACAACTGATTTAGACTGTCTCAAAGCAATCGACATCTGTAATACTGACCATGCTTACGTTTGGCCGTTAACCTGGTTGATTCCGTATTCCCACCTGTCACTTGTAACGTTGTATTTCGCTAAACGTGCTCGCCATGACGTACATTCCAACGCACGACAGGTCAACATGACAACCCAACACGTCATGGCGTTGTGATGTGCCAATTACCTGGAACCAGCCTCCGTGACCCGGTGATTTTCTTCGTGTGCCACTCGCATGTAGTGCCATTGTTCCCGTTACCTAATAATGACTGTACATGCATGACTGTATTTGCAGGTTTTTCTTCATTGAATTATTTTTCCTTTAGTGTTTGTAGTGTGTTCCTTTAACATTTGTGGACTGGCCTTGTATATGTGTAAAGCATATTGCCATTTAACTTTTTAAAATTTGATTGTAAGTTTGCTTTGTGGATCTTGTTCCACGGTGGGACTATGCATTTATATTCTAAAATTGACTAATTTGGCAATATTTGCTGGACGTGTATATTTCCTATGTGTAATATTGAATTGTTGCTGGACTATGGTATCATCATTCTTTCAGTGTGTACACCATACACAATTTGCCGTCTATTCGTGTATTATGTGCTAGCTTCGTGGCGAAGAGGTTACGGATGAAGTTCGTGATCCCGCAAAGCCGCGTTCGAATCACAGCTGTGGGCGATTTGGCAGCAGACCGCTTTGCGTTGTTTTTTACGAAATGGTATGAGTACCGGTCGTTCAGAAAGCAATAGCAAACTACTAACGTAAAATTGCCAAAAGATCACAACATTAAAATATGTTTATGTAGACTGCCAAGTACTGACAGGATATGCAACTAACTTTTTAACGTGTGTTGTGTGATTCATGTTTCGTAGTAACATGTGTTGACTTTCATGTAATGAATAATTTTCATTTATACATCTCAAAATGTACACATACGCAAGTCTACGTCATTGTGCCTGACGGTAGGTTGAACATTCTCTAATAAAAAGACCACCTCCTCCCCCGGGTATGGGGTTGGAGTCTGTTGATAATGTAGTACCTCACCTCTGATTAGGGAACATCATCAACCTCGGCCTAATGACAGCAGTACGTGCTGTACTGCATCATGACCTGATTACATCCTAACCTGCCTCTCCGCACACGTCACACTGCAGTCTTGCACAACCCTGCTGGTTTCTGGGCTTGGAGAGGGGAAAACGACCTCTGCACCGCAGTGCCCGTGCAGATGGTACTTGGTCACAGGGTCGGGAGAGCCGACGGTGCACCAGCCTCACTCCGGGAGATGTTCGCCCCGGGTCGGGAGAGCCGTCTGTGCACCAGCCTCACTCAGGTAGATGTTGCCCTGGGACGACCTGAACGCCACTACATCGAATGTAAGAGTTAAAACTCACAGTCTTGCAGAGGATCCCAACTGAACCGAACCTAGTATATTAGTAACAATGTATGTATGTTACTTTCTGGATATAGTGTTTGTGCAACTATTAAACTTGTATTTCTGCTATAATATACTAAAGTATAACATAAGTAGGGTTAGTCTACAGGGGTAACGTTCTTAAGGACGCTAGTTCAGATAAAACGCTTGCTCCATACTTATTGAATACGTTGTTTCATAAATAAAATATTCTTTGTAGCAATGAGCAGTTCTTCGCTGACGCCTGTGTTGTCATGTGTCAGATATCTATTGTTTACTGACCCCGGCATCTTGTTTGTCTCAGATCACATGTTCTACCACAAATGGGCAATACTGATGGACCCTGACGACATCAGTGCAGGTGTCAAAGGTTATCTCAAGTGTGATATTGCAGTCATTGGGAAAGGAGACTCCATCAAGGTAGGAAGGAACACGTATTCTTGATCTTATTTTCAAACTATTTCTACATTAGCACACCGGGACGTCTCAAATACAGCCTATCTTGCATTCTGCATATGGATGTTGCCAATATACGAGAAAGAGTAGTTACTATTAGTAAGGCTGAAGTAAGTAAAGCAAAACTAAAAGACGCTCACTCAAGACTGACATTGATCTACTCGTGCCCAATGTGGACATCCTCGCTACTAACAACTTGTTCATATCTTTTTTCCTCAGTCAGAGCCATCTATGACATCCCTGGCTAATTAAAGCACCTTGGTGTCAAAAGTTTTTTTAATTTAGGAGACTCTTATCGTGATTGTTCATCCGTATGTGCTTTTTAACCTGGACAGAAATACGGCCTCTTGGGGAGAGGAGAAGTATGTATCTCATGATCTTAACATGCGCATCATTTGCTTCCCAGGACACTCCAATTAACAAGCCTTTATTGCTGCTGCATGATAATCTGTCTCACGGCACTGAGATAACACGCGTATTCCTAAGTTATACTCTTTCGCAAATTGATGTAATCTCTGGATCTTTTCTCCGGGATATTCTGATGTGGTTGGAAATAAACAAGCAGAAAGATTTGCTGATGCTGCATCATTAAGGGGTGATTTGATGCATGATAAGGCAGATGTGGTGAAGACCCTCTGGGGGAGTGTGAATAACGCAGAAGAATATATAGACTATCATTGTCTGGAGAGAATGCGGCAGCAGGGAATGTCAGAGCATCTGGTAAACAGTCGTCACTCAGAGGTAAAGCAAAACGGATATATAATCAGATTGCAACGGGCATTGGAACTCTCCTCTGGCTGTTGAAGATGATGTTTGAGCGCTTATGGGAGTGCCTCGAGTGCAATGATGTCTGTTCTTAACTCAACTCAACTCAACTCAACTATCACAGACATGATCAAGCGACCACAAATGAGCTCAAGTAAGCTCCATTTTGTGTGCTCCAATGTCATTGTTTTCGATGCATCCGAAGAAGGTTTGCATCTGTGAATGATGTGATCTACCTGGTACTTGAATAAGAAAATTCTCCCAAATGTCACAGTGGTTTAGTTTGTCATGTGGGTCAGATATTTTTTTTTACGAAATGGTATGAGTACCGGTCGTTCAGAAAGCAATAGCAAGCTACTAACGTAAAATTGCCAAGAGATCACAACATCAAAATATGCTGACGTTGAGATCTTGACATCTGTCAGCAGCTCCGCCTCTATGTTTCGGACCTGAGGGTTATTTAACAATGGCGGTATCAAGAGAACAACACATTGCAAAGGCCTTGCTAGGTTAACCTAACAACCCGATTGATTACAACGCTGTTAGAAATAATTGTCATGAAAACCACTGTGGTTGGCGATAAGATGATAAAATTACAGAAAAACAGTCTGTGTTCGCAGCTGCAGGTTGTTTACTTCTGGTAGCGGTGAGACCAAGACAGTCTGAGAATTCTCCTACATCAAAAGAAACGTCGGCATGAAGTTTGCCCGATCGGGAGAATGAAGGGAAAACCCCGGCTTGTTTTCGTTGTAACAAGGGGGAGATAAACTACTCATGTGGGGTTAGTGACAAAGATAGTCTGCCCTGGGGACACCAGTGTGACATCAAAGGACGTTACTAGGACAATCCCCGACTGGAAATGAGAAAACTAAACTTGTTACCGGGAGTGTGCAGAATAAGGTCAACCTAGGCGGACGCAATTCGAATAGCCCTATCCTGGTGTAGAAAAGAGAATCTAACGTGTTAATATCAATTTTACAAGGTTGAACATGTGTCTGTTATGACAAAGATAAGATTCGATTAAGGGATAGTGGAGTTTTCATAAGGTTCCCTCAGGTTAGGATGAAAACTACGGAAACATTGAAAATTCAGATCCGGGATAATTTTGGTGCAGAAGGATTAGTCTGCGACCTTCTCACTGGGCCTATGCTAGAAAAGGTTTGAAAGAACATGGCTCTGTGGAGCTGAATCATATAAGTATCCTACAGGATAAATACTGAGAACATTAGTGATAGTATTTCACACTACCTGTGGACAGCAACGTAGTAATGTTTTTTTTAAGTTTTCACACCATTCGTGAATAAACCAGTAGTGATGGATTTTCACTCCACTTATAACTAGAACAGTAGTGATTGACTTTCACAGTACATGAAACCAAAACTTTAGAGAGTGTTTGTTCCACATAACAAGGAAATTAGAACATTAGGACTTATCTGGGAAATTAAGAGATTCCTATGAGACTATGTACAATGACTGTTTTAAGAGTGAAAGCTTTAGAACATTTTCGTAGGAAGGAAGAATGTCATGTTCATGAGACAGTGTTCCGCTTTTCACTGTACAGGAATTGGGTGGTCTCAGTTTCTATAAACATTTAGGGACAGTGTTTAGGAACAAGGTAGGATCAGTCCCAGACTGTATATTTGGGTGATGACCAGGCAACGGGGATTATCAAAGCTCCTGGAGGTGGACAACGTCTGGCGGGAGAGACGCATCGTTTGGGTGAGGTCAATTGTGCTGACTATTATGATGTCGTGTAATCCTTGCCATGATGAGTGGACTCTGATCCTGAGCTTTGTGGTCTGATTTCTACGTTTACATTAGAGTATACGACACATATTCTTCGCATACACTTCTCACATACATTACACTTTTCTTTTAATAAATTAATTTTTATTAATTTTTAGAAGCTAGAGTTGTTGAGTATGTTGTGTTGGGGAAGAATGAGAGGGGGCATGATCCAATGATGATAGAGAGAGAGAAAGAGGTGTCCACAAACTGAGGGAGTGTGGTGAACGGAATCTACTGGATTCTCCAGGATAATGATAGGGGTTTAAAATATAAGGTGGGCGTTGATTCCCCTCACTCCAGGGACGACACGATAAAAGGAATCCACGACAATAATACCTAGATCCGGTTTGTCATATTTCATGATGGCATGAGCTCATTCTCTATAGTATGTCTGTCAGAGTCTTGCATAACACAAGACTAGTAGCTCGTTTTCTGGCAAGTGTGAAGTAATATCAAACTATCAAATCACACGAAGTGAATATCCGAAAGTATTATTCACACGCTTTATTGACGCGTTGCATTAATTATCGCACAAACATTGCGCACTGACAATCTATAGCAATCATTTCAACATGAACAAGATCACTACAATACATAATAATACATGCAAGCAATAAACATCTCACTTACAGTTAAACTTATACAAGCATTCGACTCAGTCTCCCACTGTCGTACAGGCTAGCTCTCAAGGCAGATTCAAACTCGACTCACATTCCCTTGCGACCTGTCCCTTCAACGATCTCAGCCCGTCTGCCAGTTCCTACACGCTTACACGCACACGTCAGCTGGTGTCCCCTGCAGGTTCACGGGGTGAACTCAATTGCTGTGCGTGGCTACCTATCCGGGCGTCGGTAACGACGCCGCGTTCTCTCTGCCGTGTTTCACATTACTCAGGGTTGCGTGTTGTTATGTTGTCTGGCGTTGGTACAGACAACGCGTCGCAACCTCGGGTGTGAGACCTTGACAATGTCACCAGTGAAAGTGACATTGCGGTCAGGTCCAGTGCACGGGAATCGCTCCAGTCCTGTTGTGTTTGATTGATGTTGTGTAATTCAGTCGATACCGGTCAGTTTAGCCGTCTGCGACTTGAAAAATGGGGAGGCGGAGATTACTTAATGTCCATCTCCAGTAAGTGCAAGAGTTGGGTGATGGGTGTCTGCCACCCTTCGCTCGTGTACATTTTCAGGTGATTCTCTTGAAGTCTCGTGTAATGTGTATTTTGAACCCTCGATCGACCTCATTACAACATTAAGGGGACTGTAAGGCAACATGTAACAAGATGTATTCAAATGTGTTAGCGTATTAGCTATAATTAACAAAGTAGCAATATCATACACAAGTGTCTTGTTGCTCTGACAGGTGCCAGCACAGTCTAGCAAGGAAGATGACGACATCGAGTGGTAAGTTCACCATGTCAGACTGGACACGTAAGTGTTGGTTTTTGTGATTCAAAAGCACTTCCAGGTTGTCATCTCTCTAAGGAAGTCCGGGAGAGGTCAGTTACCTGCATGCATCAATCGACGCTCAGACAGGGAAACTGGTTGAACGATATCCACGTCCAGAAGACATCGCCATCTAAACAGATGGGTTCTTGGAGTGCACAATTCAAGATGAGCGCGGGCTTTCTCGGCACACTAGCTGGGGAGAACAATCAAAGCGGGTATCGGCATGTTCCTAACAACTATATTGTCGTGTCCTCCTTTAAAGTGTCGTCCCTGGAGTGAAGAGAGTCAACACCCACATTATAATATTTTTTCCCTTCTCAATATCCTGGAGAATCCAGCAGCTTCCGTCCAACACACTCCATCAGCCAATGGACACCTTTTCCTATCACTCTCTCACTGTTGTACTATGCCCCCTCTCATTCTTCCCCAACGCAACATACTCAACAACTCTTGCTTCTAAAAATTAATAAAGATTAATTTATTAAAAGAAAAGTGTAACGTATATGAGACGTGTATGCGAAGAAAATGTGTGACGTGTTCTATAAAGTGTGTAGAATCGGACTCTCAGACAACAACCCAGTCAGCTCATCCTAGCAAGGCTAGACCACAGCACGTTACATCAGAACAGGTACATCTCACCCAGTGCCGAAACCATCTTGCCGGATACTGACTTGCCTCTGTAGACCTCTGGTAATCCCATTTCATGATCATCCGAAATAGACACCGGTGGTAATAACAGTTAATCATGGACCGGTTGCACCCTACACAATGTCCGTTCCTATCGTTCCTAAAGAATGCACAAGTCCTTTGTAGTGTGTACACAGTTATTAATGTTAATTGTTAATGTACTTGATCCTCACTCGTGCCTATCTAGCCTCAAGTATCATGTCTTGTGTTCTATTACACGAGCTTATATCACACTATATAACTATTATAATTAATGTTCTCGGTTAGTTACTACTGTCTGATGCTGTGTGGTGCATCAACAATCATCACCCGTCTTTGGTGAATCATCTTCCTTCTAGCTTTAGTTACGTTCTGTACGAAACTTTATTGACTGTTCAACTGGTGTTCTTCCGAATGGGATTTGAACCTTTCCTAAAACTTTGTTGAGTTTCCTCGGATCTGGTAGGGAACCTAGGATAGAAACAACACATCTGGTGATAGTACTAGTCACTGATCCTACCGGCTGAGTGTAAGCCTATTGCCTTTCTCAGTGATCTTTAGCTAACTAAACACTGTCATAGAGCAGATTAGCTACCCACCTAGGGCCGAATCAGGCTATGACAAGGAAAGACCCATACAGAGTGCAAAACCCCAGCGGGCAATTTCCCCGTCTCCCAATTATCCATCATTACTCTATTCTCAACTAGTAAAGCTTATCAACACTTCACTAATCTATTTTCAACTAACAGAGCCAAGTATCACTTCCCTACTCTAGTTAGTTTTCCACTAACAGTGCTAATCATCACACTTTAGTTTTAACAAGGTTACAGTCTATATTAATTAGAACTAATAGACTATATTGACTACCTTATGCAAAACCGCCTCATTCCCGGGATGGCTACTACACTTTGCCATAACGACACATGCTAGTTAATCTTAAATTAATCTAACACTGTAGAGCTCTCCCACAAACACGTCCATCATAATCCACGGTTTTGGTCAACTCTCTTTCTCCCAATCATGGTTTATGGCAAAACCTAAAATTGGTCACGTGACATGGTTGATGTCCTGCGGGTGTTATTTTGGCATATCATCCATTGTCAAGAATCGATTTTCCCTTGCCTAGTCACTGTCAAAGTTGTCATCACTAGTTTTGACTCCCCCAACAAACTAACGAGTTACTGTATGATCCCAACAACAGTTTTCCCCAACAAGCTGCCAATCTTCTTGATGTTCCGGAAACTATAAATTGATAGATAGACTGTTACCTGTCCCTAGCTGCCAATTGCGGTTGTCTCTGACTGTTGATAAACTATCAAAGCGATGTATGCATTCATCTCACTTCCGAATGTTCCTATTTTTGCTGACCAGATGTACGAGTACCGCTGTTATTTATGCCCGACCTGTTTGGGAACACGTGCAGCCACAACTATGAATGTTTTCTCTGTATTAGTTGAAACAATTGTCGCTTAGCAGATCGTCCGTTTAATCAGAAATCCTCTATAATAATCAACGGGTTAAACTCACGGATTTATTTTGTGACATAGGCCCCCTCTTAAGAGAGTAGTCCAACTCCTCAACATGGCTTCCAACGGTCCTTTGATTGGACGACCAAACAGCAACGTAGCGGGTGGTAGTCCTGTTGAGCCATGAGGAACTTCCCGATAGGCAAAGAGTGCTGCTGGGATATATTCATCCCACCTATCAGGTTTTTCCTGCGCTAGTTTCCTGAGCATTGTCATCAACGTGCCGTTGAAAAGCTCTACTTGTCCATTGGCTTGAGGGTGGTAAGGGCTGGTATGTATGTGGTTAGAGTGAAACACCCTAAATACCTCCTCCATGAGTTTTCCACAAAACTGAGATCCATTGTCCGTCAGAATTTGATCCGGAAAGCCTAATCTGGTAAAGGCCTCCATCAGTGCGTCCGCCACTCGTTTCGAGTCAATCGTGGTCAACGGTATAGCCTCACCCCACATTGTACAGCAATCCACCATTGTGAGTATATACATGTTCCTCTTCCTAGTCCTGGGAAGTGGACCCACGATATCGATGGCTACCCTCTCGAAAGGAGAGTTCATGATGATGGGCATCTCACCCAACACCACCGGTGCTGTCCAGTGTTTCGGTGCCACCCTCTGGCACTCAGGGCATGACTTCACATACCGACGCACATCATCTGTCATTCCCGGCCAATAGTAATGGCAGGAAATCCGCTGCATGGTGGCGGCAATACCCATGTGTCCACTAAAGGAGATGGTATGCCCCATATGAAGAATCTGGGACCGGTGAGCTTTCGGGACGACCAACTGACCGTATAGGTTGTCTCCCCTTCCTGCTCTCCTGTAGAGTATCCTATTCTTCATGTAGTACTGCCCCCGTCCTGGTGGATCAGCACTTTTCTGCAGCTTTCTGTAGCAAGGACGTAAAGTATCATCCTCACTCTGGGCAGTTCGTAGCTCCCCCGGCATTGGGTTAGTCACAATTGCGTCTGCCTCTTCCGTTTTCGTCTGAGAGCGAGTCTGCATTGCTCCAATATGGATTGGCTCCCTGGGCATTCCCAGAAAGACATACCGGCAACCTAGGATGACTGGAAAAATGGGATCGGTCAATACAGCGGCCTTGATGGTGCCGGTGACGTACCTTGACCGAATCTCCACATTAGCAATGGGCAACTTCATGACTACAGCACTCTTCTGTGCAGGCTGTATCTCCATGATTTCACCTGTGAATTGTTCTGGATGTACCAGATCCCCAGAAATCACGGCCTCCCCGTCCAGTCCTGTGTCGTATAAACACTCCACTTGACGACCGTTAACCTCTACCAATTCCACTACAGGTGGTTTTTCCTGGTCTGGAGTCTCTTCCTCGGCCTCGACCTGTTCGGTGGGCTCCACCTTAGGTTTCCCGGGGCACACGACGAATTGAGTGTCTCCTGACTTTCCACTGCAGTCAATGGCATTGTGCGTATTCGACTTGCATTGGTTGCACCATTTCCCTGTCCTAGATTTTCTTGTGCCGAACTTGAGTGAGCTCTCCTGGTGGTGAGCATCCTTGTCGACCTTGGCATTTTCCGTGACAACCTCCTTAGAAGTCACTTGACATGCTGCGAAGTGAGGGTTCTTAGCCTTCGATTTGCAGTCCCTCGTATTGTGAGAGGGTGACTTACAAATTGAACACCACTTCTCCGACCACGGTCTTTTTGGTGTAGAGCTTGAAGTGCTCTTGCTTCCCTCCTTCTTCCTCTCTGAACTATCCTCTGATTTTTGCACATAAGGTTCCCACTTTTTGGTTCCTGAGTTTTTGGCTTTCTTCTTATCATGTTTCTCTTGACTTTTGGTGTTGGTGGAAAGGTTTTCCCCTGCCTCCCCATGTACTTCGATGAACCGTTCTGCTAATTTAGTCACGAGGTCAATACGTTCCGCTCCTTGTTCTCCCAGGAACGTCCTGAGAGGTTTAGACATTTGCTTCTTCAGCTGGTCGACCACCATGAGCTCTTCCAGACTCTCATAGTCATGTGCGAACCCAGCCAAATCCATCCACTTATGGAGATAAGATTTTAGACGCAAACTGTAGGCGGTAAACAACTCCCCCGGTTCTCGTTTCGCTGCTCGAAATTTTTTCCGGTAGTTATGTGACGTAACCTCGAATCGTTTCAGCAGAGCCGTCTTTAACTCGTCATAATTGTTCTCATGTCCTGGTGGCAGGCGAGAATAAACCTCGTAGCCGGTCCCGTGTAAACCCTGGGATAGCTTAAGATTCCATTTGTTACGCTCCAGACCCATAGCAACCGACATAGCCTCGAAGCGTTGAAGGTACTGGTCAATCTTCTCTTTGTCCTCCTCGTAGACCGCTAAAGGAAACTTCATAGCATGGTACCCATGTCCACCTACTGGTGTTGAGCCTGGGATGGAGGAACCTCCAACTGCTCCCTCAGTTTCTCCATTAGATTGACTCTTCAACTCGAGTTCCCTCATCCGGTACTCGTGCTCCCTTTTCCGAGCTTCTTGTTAAGCTTCCAGTTTCCTAGCTGCTTGCTCAGCTTCAAATTTCCTAGCTGCTTGCTCAGCTTCCAATTTCTTAGCTGCTTGCTCAGCTTCCAATTCCATCCTTCTCAATTCCAACTCGGCCTTTCGATCTTCCCTTTCTGCTTGACGATACTCTCTCTCCACTTCCTGTATGTAATCCGTTAGAGCAGACCCCGACAATCCCATGTCTTCCCCCTTTGCCCTTAATTCTAACGTGCTTAGTTTAGGGGTGGCCATTTTACAGAGAGGTAAGCTAGCAGGTCGAGTACAATATAACTGCAAATTACTATACAGATATATGAACAAGTACTATAAATCTAGATATTACCACACACAGCACATTCACTCAGTGACAAGAGTAGAATCAGGACCACAGACCTATGCAGACGTGTGAAGTGTGAGCAGGTAAGATATTAGTCCTAACCCCTATCCACATTCACTCTAGCTGGATTCTCCAATATGATATCTCCCTCTTATAACTAAGGATCCCGTGTCAAAAGACCTCGTTGTCAGAAGATCCCACTGTCAAAGGTTCCTGCTTGCAGGTGATCTCGCTGTCCAAGGATTCCGTTATCGAGAGATCCCGCTGTCCAGGGATTCCGTTTACGAGAGATCCCGCTGTCCAAAGATCCCGTTTACGAGCCCCCAATAATGTCGTGTCCTCCTTTAAAGTGTCGTCCCTGGAGTGAAGAGAGTCAACACCCACATTATAATAATTTTTCCCTTCTCAATATCCTGGAGAATCCAGCAGCTTCCGTCCAACACACTCCATCAGCCAATGGACACCTTTTCCTATCACTCTCTCACTGTTGTACTATGCCTACTCTCATTCTGCCCCAACGCAACATACTCAACAACTCTTGCTTCTAAAAATTAATAAAGATTAATTTATTAAAAGAAAAGTGTAACGTATATGAGACGTGTATGCGAAGAAAATGTGTGACGTGTTCTATAAAGTGTGTAGAATCGGACTCTCAGACAACAACCCAGTCAGCTCATCCTAGCAAGGCTAGACCACAGCACGTTACATCAGAACAGGTACATCTCACCCAGTGCCGAAACCATCTTGCCGGATACTGACTTGCCTCTGTAGACCTCTGGTAATCCCATTTCATGATCATCCGAAATAGACACCGGTGGTAATAACAGTTAATCATGGACCGGTTGCACCCTACACAATGTCCGTTCCTATCGTTCCTAAAGAATGCACAAGTCCTTTGTAGTGTGTACACAGTTATTAATGTTAATTGTTAATGTACTTGATCCTCACTCGTGTCTATCTAGCCTCAAGTATCATGTCTTGTGTTCTATTACACGAGCTTATATCACACTATGTAACTATTATAATTAATGTTCTCGGTTAGTTACTACTGTCTGATGCTGTGTGGTGCATCAACAATCATCACCCGTCTTTGGTGAATCATCTTCCTTCTAGCTTTAGTTACGTTCTGTACGAAACTTTATTGACTGTTCAACTGGTGTTCTTCCGAATGGGATTTGAACCTTTCCTAAAACCTTGTTGAGTTTCCTCGGATCTGGTAGGGAACCTAGGATAGAAACAACACATCTGGTGATAGTACTAGTCACTGATCCTACCGGCTGAGTGTAAGCCTATTGCCTTGCTCAGTGATCTTTAGCTAACTAAACACTGTCATAGAGCAGATTAGCTACCCACCTAGGGCCGAATCAGGCTATGACAAGGAAAGACCCATACAGAGTGCAAAACCCCAGCGGGCAATTTCCCCGTCTCCCAATTATCCATCATTACTCTATTCTCAACTAGTAAAGCTTATCAACACTTCACTAATCTATTTTCAACTAACAGAGCCAAGTATCACTTCCCTACTCTAGTTAGTTTTCCACTAACAGTGCTAATCATCACACTTTAGTTTTAACAAGGTTACAGTCTATATTAATTAGAACTAATAGACTATATTGACTACCTTATGCAAAACCGCCTCATTCCCGGGATGGCTACTACACTTTGCCATAACGACACATGCTAGTTAATCTTAAATTAATCTAACACTGTAGAGCTCTCCCACAAACACGTCCATCATAATCCACGGTTTTGGTCAACTCTCTTTCTCCCAATCATGGTTTATGGCAAAACCTAAAATTGGTCACGTGACATGGTTGATGTCCTGCAGGTGTTATTTTGGCATATCATCCATTGTCAAGAATCGATTTTCCCTTGCCTAGTCACTGTCAAAGTTGTCATCACTAGTTTTGACTCCCCCCAACAAACTAACGAGTTACTGTATGATCCCAACAACAGTTTTCCCCAACAAACTGCCAAATCTTCTTGATGTTCCGGAAACTATAAATTGACAGATAGACTGTTACCTGTCCCTAGCTGCCAATTGCGGTTGTCTCTGACTGTTGATAAACTGTCAAAGCGATGTATGCATTCATCTCACTTCCGAATGTTCCTATTTTTGCTGACCAGATGTACGAGTACCGCTGTTATTTATGCCCGACCTGTTTGGGAACACGTGCAGCCACAACTATGAATGTTTTCTCTGTATTAGTTGAAACAATTGTCGCTTAGCAGATCGTCCGTTTAATCAGAAATCCTCTATAATAATCAACGGGTTAAACTCACGGTTTTATTTTGTGACATATATCTAGTCTGACTATGGAGATCACAGCTGCCCCCAAAGCACTTGTACGGACAACAAAATAGGCAGCCATAAACTGGATAATTAAAATAAAACTTTTACAGAAAATCACAACGGCAGCTTCTGCGTGGAATGGAAAATCACCATTCGGAAATCACTCTTCACATCACTCACGTGGATGTACATACCAGGACATTTCGAAGTAAAAGATCATGAATGCGCAGACCAGCTGGCAATTAATGCTCCAGTACTCACGGGAAGAAGCATGAACAGGGCAGATGTAATCAAACAGCACAGACTATGCTAGCTGATACTGACGAGACTCTAACGCCAGGCGTCTTAGTGGTCAAGAGAGTAAATAGAATAACTAACTTTTGATGGCAACAGTCAGCAGAAATACTTTTGGATAGCAACTGCATAGAAGGACTGAGCTTGGATCCCTGACAATGTTGAGGAGTCTGGATGTTGGTGTTCAGATGTATGAAATGTATGAATGTTGAAATTCTGATGTATGAATGTTGGTGTTTAGGTGTGTGAATGTTGAAGTTCAGATGTATGGGTCTTGATCCTCAGTTGTATGGATAATGTTGTTTATGTGCAAGGATGTGTTCAGGTTAAAGACAGACTTGTTACCGGAGGTGCACAGCTCTTAATCCAACTCTTGATCTAGTAACAGAAATGCAAAGTAAGCAGAAACTTATGATGTCACAATTGGAGAAAAATAGAGTTCAAGATGACTTGCGTAGGGAAATAATTGTACAGAAACAAGCTTTCAATAAACCAATAAACTATTGGAGTTTGTATCACTAGGTGTCCTCAGTGAGGGTGGCTTAGAGGCTCGACACACGCCTTAAGTCCAAAATATCTAGTACGGTTCAATGAGTGAACGCTGTTTTTAAAAACTAAAATTGATAAACTCAAGGATGCTATACTCAGCCTTGGTCATGTGTAATGGCCCGGCTGTCCAGCCTTCACGCATACAGGGACCGATGGATATATTAAACATGATCTCGGCTATTTAACGTCGAATAGAGAAGCAAGGTATCTACTTATAAAACAAACATGTTAAATGATGAAACCTATTAATTAAAGAATAGTTATATCATGTATGATTCTAGTATACATACATTTGGATCGTCATCGGTACTGCGGGGTATTTGTTGTCTATGTACAAATTGTCCCTCTACCATCTAAGGGAGGCAACAAGAGCATCCACGAAGGTTTTTTTTTCTCCGCATATCCTTTACAGGACATCGCTGTCGTTTATTTCTTGGCAAGATTACGCTCAGTAGTTTGTCATTGCTTTCTGAGCGGCCGACTCACTTATCTCGTAATATACCAACGCGGCGAGAACCGCTTCCAATTCTCGCGCGCTGCGTTACTCCTCATGGATAAACGGTATTACGGAGTAAGTCGTTTAACCCCTAGACCAGGGAGACATCCACGAAGGTAGCCGTTTTAAATTAAAATGATCCTGTACAAACATCGTTGTCTCTCCCACATTAAGGATGTTCCTGTTCGGCAACAGGGAGTCTACATTCTAACATCATTAGGTTTGATGCTTATTCCTCATTCTCTGTTTCACTGTGCAGCTCTAGACAAGGTAAGATCAGTGAGGAAGGTAGGCAGTCACTTCAATCCATTAAAGTTGAAGAAGTAAATATTAACTGTTAACCATTACGATTGTGTAGTGGAGACTTATGTTTTCTATTTACGGTCATGTTCGTGCGCTTGTGTATTCTGTCACCAGCAACCTGTTACTACCTGACGGTGTCCCTGTATTCTGTCACCAGCAACCTGTTACTACCTGACGGTGTCCCTGTATTCTGTCACCAGTAACCTGTTACTACCTGACGGTGTCCCTGTATTCTGTCACCAGTAACCTGTTACTACCTGACGGTGTCCCTGTATTCTGTCACCAGTAACCTGTTACTCCCTGACGGTGTCCCTGTATTCTGTCACCAGTAACCTGTTACTACCTGACGGTGTCCCTGTATTCTGTCACCAGTAACCTGTTACTACCTGACGGTGTCCCTGTATTCTGTCACCAGCAACCTGCTGCTCCCTGACGGTGTCCCTGTATTCTGTCACCAGTAACCTGTTACTACCTGACGGTGTCCCTGTATTCTGTCACCAGTAACCTGCTGCTCCCTGACGGTGTCCCTGTATTCTGTCACCAGTAACCTGTTACTACCTGACGGTGTCCCTGTATTCTGTCACCAGCAACCTGTTACTCCCTGACGGTGTCCCTGTATTCTGTCACCAGTAACCTGTTACTACCTGACGGTGTCCCTGTATTCTGTCACCAGTAACCTGTTACTACCTGACGGTGTCCCTGTATTCTGTCACCAGTAACCTGTTACTCCCTGACGGTGTCCCTGTATTCTGTCACCAGTAACCTGTTACTACCTGACGGTGTCCCTGTATTCTGTCACCAGTAACCTGTTACTACCTGACGGTGTCCCTGTATTCTGTCACCAGCAACCTGCTGCTCCCTGACGGTGTCCCTGTATTCTGTCACCAGTAACCTGTTACTACCTGACGGTGTCCCTGTATTCTGTCACCAGTAACCTGCTGCTCCCTGACGGTGTCCCTGTATTCTGTCACCAGTAACCTGTTACTACCTGACGGTGTCCCTGTATTCTGTCACCAGCAACCTGTTACTCCCTGACGGTGTCCCTGTATTCTGTCACCAGTAACCTGTTACTACCTGACGGTGTCCCTGTATTCTGTCACCAGTAACCTGTTACTCCCTGACGGTGTCCCTGTATTCTGTCACCAGCAACCTGTTACTCCCTGACGGTGTCCCTGTATTCTGTCACCAGTAACCTGTTACTACCTGACGGTGTCCCTGTATTCTGTCACCAGCAACCTGCTGCTCCCTGACGGTGTCCCTGTATTCTGTCACCAGCAACCTGCTGCTCCCTGACGGTGTCCCTGTATTCTGTCACCAGTAACCTGTTACTACCTGACGGTGTCCCTGTATTCTGTCACCAGCAACCTGTTACTACCTGACGGTGTCCCTGTATTCTGTCACCAGCAACCTGTTACTACCTGACGGTGTCCCTGTATTCTGTCACCAGCAACCTGTTACTACCTGACGGTGTCCCTGTATTCTGTCACCAGCAACCTGTTACTCCCTGACGGTGTCCCTGTATTCTGTCACCAGCAACCTGTTACTACCTGACGGTGTCCCTGTATTCTGTCACCAGCAACCTGCTGCTCCCTGACGGTGTCCCTGTATTCTGTCACCAGCAACCTGTTACTACCTGACGGTGTCCCTGTATTCTGTCACCAGTAACCTGTTACTACCTGACGGTGTCCCTGTATTCTGTCACCAGCAACCTGTTACTACCTGACGGTGTCCCTGTATTCTGTCACCAGTAACCTGTTACTACCTGACGGTGTCCCTGTATTCTGTCACCAGCAACCTGTTACTACCTGACGGTGTCCCTGTATTCTGTCACCAGTAACCTGCTGCTCCCTGACGGTGTCCCTGTATTCTGTCACCAGCAACCTGCTGCTCCCTGACGGTGTCCCTGTATTCTGTCACCAGCAACCTGTTACTACCTGACGGTGTCCCTGTATTCTGTCACCAGCAACCTGTTACTACCTGACGGTGTCCCTGTATTCTGTCACCAGCAACCTGTTACTACCTGACGGTGTCCCTGTATTCTGTCACCAGCAACCTGCTGCTCCCTGACGGTGTCCCTGTATTCTGTCACCAGCAACCTGCTGCTCCCTGACGGTGTCCCTGTATTCTGTCACCAGTAACCTGCTGCTCCCTGACGGTGTCCCTGTATTCTGTCACCAGCAACCTATTACTACCTGACGGTGTCCCTGTATTCTGTCACCAGCAACCTGCTGCTCCCTGACGGTGTCCCTGTATTCTGTCACCAGTAACCTGCTGCTCCCTGACGGTGTCCCTGTATTCTGTCACCAGCAACCTGTTACTACCTGACGGTGTCCCTGTATTCTGTCACCAGCAACCTGTTACTACCTGACGGTGTCCCTGTATTCTGTCACCAGCAACCTGTTACTCCCTGACGGTGTCCCTGTATTCTGTCACCAGTAACCTGTTACTACCTGACGGTGTCCCTGTATTCTGTCACCAGTAACCTGTTACTACCTGACGGTGTCCCTGTATTCTGTCACCAGCAACCTGCTGCTCCCTGACGGTGTCCCTGTATTCTGTCACCAGCAACCTGCTGCTCCCTGACGGTGTCCCTGTATTCTGTCACCAGCAACCTGTTACTACCTGACGGTGTCCCTGTATTCTGTCACCAGCAACCTGTTACTACCTGACGGTGTCCCTGTATTCTGTCACCAGCAACCTGTTAATACCTGACGGTGTCCCTGTATTCTGTCACCAGCAACCTGTTACTACCTGACGGTGTCCCTGTATTCTGTCACCAGCAACCTGTTACTCCCTGACGGTGTCCCTGTATTCTGTCACCAGCAACCTGTTACTACCTGACGGTGTCCCTGTATTCTGTCACCAGCAACCTGCTGCTCCCTGACGGTGTCCCTGTATTCTGTCACCAGCAACCTGTTACTACCTGACGGTGTCCCTGTATTCTGTCACCAGTAACCTGTTACTACCTGACGGTGTCCCTGTATTCTGTCACCAGCAACCTGTTACTACCTGACGGTGTCCCTGTATTCTGTCACCAGCAACCTGTTACTACCTGACGGTGTCCCTGTATTCTGTCACCAGCAACCTGTTACTACCTGACGGTGTCCCTGTATTCTGTCACCAGTAACCTGCTGCTCCCTGACGGTGTCCCTGTATTCTGTCACCAGCAACCTGTTACTACCTGACGGTGTCCCTGTATTCTGTCACCAGCAACCTGTTACTACCTGACGGTGTCCCTGTATTCTGTCACCAGTAACCTGTTACTACCTGACGGTGTCCCTGTATTCTGTCACCAGCAACCTGTTACTACCTGACGGTGTCCCTGTATTCTGTCACCAGTAACCTGCTGCTCCCTGACGGTGTCCCTGTATTCTGTCACCAGCAACCTGCTGCTCCCTGACGGTGTCCCTGTATTCTGTCACCAGCAACCTGCTGCTACCTGACGGTGTCCCTGTATTCTGTCACCAGCAACCTGTTACTACCTGACGGTGTCCCTGTATTCTGTCACCAGCAACCTGTTGCTACCTGACGGTGTCCCTGTATTCTGTCACCAGTAACCTGTTGCTACCTGACGGTGTCCCTGTATTCTGTCACCAGTAACCTGTTGCTACCTGACGGTGTCCCTGTATTCTGTCACCAGCAACCTGTTACTACCTGACGGTGTCCCTGTATTCTGTCACCAGCAACCTGTTACTACCTGACGGTGTCCCTGTATTCTGTCACCAGCAACCTGTTGCTACCTGACGGTGTCCCTGTATTCTGTCACCAGTAACCTGTTGCTACCTGACGGTGTCCCTGTATTCTGTCACCAGCAACCTGTTACTACCTGACGGTGTCCCTGTATTCTGTCACCAGCAACCTGTTGCTACCTGACGGTGTCCCTGTATTCTGTCACCAGCAACCTGTTACTACCTGACGGTGTCCCTGTATTCTGTCACCAGCAACCTGTTGCTACCTGACGGTGTCCCTGTATTCTGTCACCAGCAACCTGTTGCTACCTGACGGTGTCCCTGTATTCTGTCACCAGCAACCTGTTACTACCTGACGGTGTCCCTGTATTCTGTCACCAGCAACCTGTTGCTACCTGACGGTGTCCCTGTATTCTGTCACCAGTAACCTGTTGCTACCTGACGGTGTCCCTGTATTCTGTCACCAGCAACCTGTTGCTACCTGACGGTGTCCCTGTATTCTGTCACCAGCAACCTGCTGCTCCCTGACGGTGTCCCCGCTGACCGCCAGAAGGCTCGCTACATCATCAGGATCTACAAGGCCGAGGGCTTGCCTAAGATGAACACAGGCATCATGGCCAATGTGAAGAAAGCCTTGACAGGAGAGAACCGAGACCTAGTTGATCCTTACGTGGAGGTGCAGTTTTGTGGACACAAGGTTGGTCATGCTCACCATGAGATCATCTGTACAGCTTTCGTTTTCTTCCATCCATCATGTGCCATGCCGATAAGCGTGGGCGGTCATGTTCTGCCATCTCACTCGATCACCAGAGTCGTGGATCAGCTCCGTGTTCCTGTCTCGACCATACCACGTGGCCAAGCCATCCAGGTATTTACTTCTTGGTCTTCCCCTTGGTCTGTTCCCTTCAATCTTGCCAGTTGTCACCAAGTTCTCCAAGTCATTTCTTCTCATATGCCCAAACAATTTTGACTGTCTACATCTAATGTCTTTAATCAGTTTACTATCTTTATTTGTTTCTTGAAGGACTTGTTCATTGGTTTTTCTGTCTGTCCATGGTATTCTTTGCAATTTCCTCAGAAACCACATTTCAACAGCCATCAGCTGATTTTCAGCTTGACTTCTCAATGTCCACGCTTCACATCCATACAAAAGTGCAAGTTCTATGTAGCACTTCAACACTCTTTTTCTAGTTTCAATTGATATCTTTTTATTGGTCAGTATGTTTTTCATCTTGCAAAAGGCTACCTTCGTCATGGCAATTATTGTTCTAATCTCTTCAAGGCATCTCCCATCAGATGTTATGACTGTTCCGAGATAACTGTATCGATTCACTTGCTTAAGAATATTCCCATGTACTCGTATATCACATTGTGGTATTTCCTTCTTCCCAGTGACGACTATAATCTGTGTCTTCTTAATATTCAGTTCTAATCCTAGTTGCTCACTGTGTGCAACAACCACATCTACTAAATGTTGCAGATCCTGTTCATTGTCTGCAATCAAGACTGTATCATCTGCATATTTTTTTTTCTTCAGTGTCCTTATATACCCATATCTATCCTTCACTTGTCTCTATATACTCGTATCTTTTCTTCGCCTGTCTCTATATACTCATATATTTTCTTCATTTTTGGGGGGTACGGGGTGTCAGGCATTGGTAGCACCTATGGTAAGGATGACTCTCATGTCCTTTTCAGGACCCATCGCCCACTGATCCAAGCCTGACACCCAGCTCACGCCTGTGGCTCCTAGTAGCTGTCAGCATGCGACAGCGGCCACCCCCCGGGCAACAGCTGTGAGAGGCTGGCTAAACCAGGCACTGGTAGCCGATTTGGTGCCAAACCAAGCGGTGAACTAGGGTATGCCTACCCAGCATGTGAAGACAGGACCCGGCAGACTGCGCGGAAGAAATCATTCCTGATTCAACGGGCAAGACGGCGTTTACCTGCAAAGCGTTGTGGAACGTATTCGTCTCCAGTCGTCTTGACTTGTCCTGCCACTGGACTCAGATGGACTCAGGCGAGAGAGTGAGGTCGAAGAATTGCGCAACTTCCTCACTTTAATCCAATTTATCGCGCAAGTCATTCTTCATCCAACGTAATATATCACCTTCAAGCCCTGTGGCGATGGGCGAGCGGCGAAGCGGCAGGCGTAGATACGCTGGCAGCCGTAGTCGCAGACCTGCACACAGGCCGCTCAGGCCATACGGTCGTCTTCTACTGACCGGAGCAGCAGTAGGATTCGGCAGCCCCCTGAGCGACTAAGCAGCCCTCTATAGGAACACACTGCTCACCTTCATAGCATGAGAAAGGGGCTAGAAAAGATGCCATAAACATTGTCTGCTCCATCACTACCTAACCAGCTAGCCGCGGTTGGTGGGTACCCTAAACTGCGGTCGACATACAAAGAAAGAAAATACAGGTAAAGCTAAAAGAGCAAACCATATTCCCTTAACAATCGGAACTTGGAATGTACGCACCCTACTTGACAGAGACGGCGCGTCGGGTCCAGAGGGACGAACAGCACTGATTGGGAGAGAGCTGGGCAGGTACAACATCGACATTGCAGCCTTGAGCGAGACACGACTTGCAGAAAAAGGCCAAATCTATGAAATAGGTGCCGGCTACACATTTTTTTCTGGAGTGGAAGGAAAAGCGAGGAAAGACGCCAATCCGGTGTGGCATTTGCCATTAAGTCGGCCCTGGTCGGCAAACTAGCTGGACTTCCAAAGGCTATAAACGACAGGCTCATGACCATTAAATTGTCCCTGCTGAATGGAAGGAAGCATGCAACCATTGTGAGTGTCTACGCACCAACTATGACCAATGAAGATGATGTCAAGAACAAGTTCTATGAGGACCTGCACAATGTATTAACATCTGTTCCCAAAGGAGACAAACTTATACTCCTTGGGGATTTAAATGCCAGAGTAGGCACTGACACCACCTCTTGGAGTGGCATTATTGGAAAGCACGGAGTCGGAAATTGTAACAGCAATGGACTCCTCCTTCTTCAGACATGTGCCGAACACGATCTCCTGATTACCAACCAACAAAATTTTCCGTCTCCCCATGAGAAACAGGACATCGTGGATGCACCCTCGATCGAAACACTGGCACCTCATTGACTATGTCATCGTCAGGAGGAGTGACAGACAAGACGTTCGGGTGACAAAATTCATGTGTGGTGCCGAATGTTGGACAGACCATCGTCTCATAGTCTCGAAAATAAACATTCACATCAAACTACCACGGCGTCCTCAAGGGGTCAAAATGCAAAAACATACTAAATGTCACCCGCCTAAACAGCAAGAAAATGCAGCTGTCGTTTGAAAATATGCTGGAAGACCGCCTCAAGCCCAGTGCTGCAGCTAAACAGGATACAGAAACAGAGTGGAGAGCCCTAAAGGACATAATTTACAACACTGCTATGAAAATCCTGGACCCAACCCCCCGAAAGCATAAAGACTGGTTTGATGAAAATTCCGAAGACATCAACCAATTGCTGGCCGAGAAACATCTTCTCCTCAAGGCACATTTCAATGACCCGAAGTCAACATAAAAAAATGATGCCTTCAAGAACATTCAGAGCGTAATGCAGCAGAAACTTCGGCACATGTGGGACTCCTGGCTGAGCAGCAAAGCTGATGAAATTCAAGGCTTTGCTAGCATGATATGAACAACTTCTACGACTCACTGAAAGCGGTCTATGGTCCTACATCACCAGGCACAGTTCCCCTCCTCAGTGCAGATGGGGGGGGGGGGGAAACATTGGTCACCGATAAGAAAGACATCCTTCAGCGCTGGGCAGAACATTTCAGCAACATCTTAAATGCAACTTCCTTCTTCGATGATGAAACCATCAACTGCCTTCCTCAAGTTCCCATCAATGATACACTTGATGACCTGCCAACCATAGTGGAAGTAAAAAAAAGCCACCCAGCAACTCTCCAGCGGCAAGGCACCTGGTCCGGACTCCATCCCAGCAGATATATACAAGGCAGGTCGGCCGGTCCTAACAGAGCAGCTTCACCAAGTCTTTACAAACATATGGGTGAACGAGACCATGCCACAAGATTTCAAGGACGCGTCAATAGTCCACCTTTACAAACGAAAAGGAAACCACCAATCCTGTGACAACCAACGAGGCATCTCCTTGCTTTCAGTTGCAGGGAAGATACTCGCCAGAATTCTTCTCAACCGCCTCACGGCCCATCTCGATCAAGGTCTTCTTCCTGAGAGTCAATGTGGCTTCAGAAAAGAACGTGGAACTGTTGAGATGATGTTCGCTGCAAGGCAGCTGCAAAAGAAATGTCAGGAACAGAACTGCGAAATGTTCTCCACTTTCATTGACCTTACCAAGGCTTTTGATACAGTCAGCAGAGACGGACTGTGGAAGATTATGGCAAAATATGGCTGTCCACGAAAGTTTGTCCAAATAGTGCGGCTATTTCATGATGGCATGCAGGCAAGAGTACAGGGAAATGGTGAACTGCCTGAGCCCTTTCCTGTCACCAATGGGGTGAAGCAAGGATGTGTCCTGGCACCAACACTTTTCAGCCTCATGTTTTCAGCCATGTTGATGAATGCTTTCGAGAACGACGATATTGGAATAGACATCAACTACCGCATGGATGGAAAGTTATTCAATCTCAGAAGGCTGAAAGCTAAAACCAAAATTAACAGCGACACCGTCAGAGAGCTCCTGTTTGCTGATGATTGCGCTCTATACGACCACGTCCGTAACCCATTCGCCACGGAGCCGGCCTATTTAGATGAGGCGAACTACATATTGGAACTTTCCTGCCGGGGAAACCAGCCGAGAACCCCGGCAACCCAGGAGATATATTGTATACAGAAGTCAATGCCGTCGGCGTGATGGTGACGTCACCTAAAGAAGTGGTGCCAGTTGGTCTATACACATATGAATCTGTCACCACATACCTAATACGTCTGTAGACGTAGACGATGGTTCTTAATGTTCCCTACATGACGCTGTAGCTGCGATAGTGTAGTGGCCAGAAGCCTGTCTGCCGGCCAAATGGTCATGGGTTTAAATCCGCATTTGGGCGGATATTAAACGATTCTGTGCAAAACAGAAAATAGGTTTGGACCAAACAAACATAGATGGCGGAAAATGGCAAGTAGGGGCGTATCACAGTTATGACTTTAAAGTTGTTCATATGGTAGCAGAGACGTTGTATTATAACACAGTAGGGGTGTATCACAGTTATGACTTTAAAGTTGTTCATATGGTAGCAGAGACGTTCTATTATAACACAGTAGGGGTGTATCACAGTTATGACTTTAAAGTTGTTCATATGGTAGCAGAGACGTTGTATTATAACGCAATGACAACATTTCGGCGTTATATAAGCCCACAGCAGATACGGAAAACACTTAAGACAATTAATAATCCCATGGCACTTAAACAGTTACACGTTTGCTAGAGCTCACAGGTCGACTCAACCTACAATTGGTACTATTTAATGTCTTGGGAAGTAAAGACGGTGGGCATAACACTCACCCCATCCCCCACCGTGCACCGATGGATGTATGCAGCAATAGGTATTGCACCATATGCCCATTGCATCTGAAATTGTGTAACAGTTTCCTGTACATATTTGTTTGTTGACTTGAAGCGGTGATTGCTACTATGCCTAGTTGCAGCCAAATCGTCATCTCTGGCCATGACAATGCCAGCACTGGTACAGACCATGCCGTATGAGAGTCATAGGCAATAGGCAAATGCAACCACTAAGGTCAACTCTTACTGAGAGCCATTAGCTGCTAATTACCATCACATTTCTTCAGCGGAGGTCAGCATGGCAGAATGCATAAGAACGCGTGTTCTTAAACATCCCATGTGCTGATTCGAGGTAAAAGGTTAAATCCCCACTGCCAGGGAGTGTCTGGGGGGTTAAGGAGCCGCTGTTTGTTAGGGATCGGCTCTCTAGCATGATCTATTTACGCTGTTGAATCGGTAGAGACATTTGGAATGCTTCGTTTCTTGGGTCCTGTGCGATAAGATAACTTCACACGACCAGGACGACAATATCATCTTGGCGCGCCACCACTGCACTATTTCAGTGGCGCTTCGTTGATATTTAAAGCTGCTTCATTTTGATCTTGTAGACATATCTCCTTCTACTTCAGATGGCCGTTGAGCCTTTCAATCTTGTACGGTCTATAATCGTTAACTACTTAGACAGATCTCAACACTGGTATAGTTTTTCACATTCTATTTTACTAATACTATATACTTGACACTGTCGGTAGCACAATCATTTGTTCCACAAAAGATTCACGAATATACACAACAGTGCCTAAATATTAACTACTCTAAAAGAGCGGCATAGTATTAGCCATGCTCTATTGACTCAGAACTAGGTCCGACACTGACCATAACTCTTGTCCAACTGAATTAAGGTGACGTTGTGTCCTCGCACAAAACGTCCAGCATACTTTTCATGCTTTTGTAACCAATGCCGTGGTAGGTCACTTCGCACGGTCTCTTCGTGCAGACCGCGCTTGTTACAAACTCATGTCATGTTCCAGGCCTATATCCACTGGACCATGGCACCTACAATGGACATTTGGACTAAAATGTTGATTTCTTGTCCTTGACTTGGGGACGTAACTTAGAAGTACCTATGAAGTCGGAGTGGGTTCGCCTGATGGCGAGGGACACTGGTTATAGGAAAAGCTAATCCACGCGCAAAATTCAGCCCAGTGCTACTAGTAGCAGTGTGTGTGGACTACGCTTGAGTCCAAAAAGCGCGAGTGCAAAGAAAAATTAAAACAAATCTTCATATTGATGCTAAGATACAACAGATCAACATTAATGGATGCCCTTTCACAACAGCGATACATGCTTGATCTGTGCAAGGGGCAGGCTAGGTTTTAGAAATACCAAGGTTGTGTAGGGCGCAGTCTGCTGGACACATCACAGACTATCTATCCCCAAGCTTAACATTATGATCCAGGCTTCATTTCACCCACAAGAACTTACAGTTTCAAGGCATCTGAACATGACAACGCTGAGCAACAGCAGTACTAAAGACTTTATTTTAGAGAGTTTAGCCAGCCAATGATAATACCAGTAACTACGGTACCCAGTCGGATATCGGAGGCTATCATGCAATTGGTGGACCCCACTCTCTATGGCACACGTGCCACTGCATCACGCAAACGCTTGAACTAATTTAATGACAATTGTGAAGAGATACAAAGTATAACAAAAGAGAAGCATCAGCCCCATGGTACGTTCAGCAACGATCCTTGGTCACTTGGAGGGAAAAGATGACTTATTCCAAAGCTGGGGATCATGTGGGTAATATACCTGGATAATGAAGTCAGCTGTTTACGGGTGTCTAGTTGGTCATACATCGAAGTACACTTGTTCTTGCAAAGTGACGCCGTCGTCATGTGGAGATGGCAGTTTCGAATCTCGGTCGGTGAATATAGCTTTCAATTCTGATGTTGTCTAGTGCGTCCTCTTGTCCCTTCAATTCTGATGTTGTCTAGTGCGTCCTCTTGTCCCTTCAACTCTGATGTTGTCTAGTGCGTGCTCTTGTCCCTTCAATTCTGATGTTGTCTAGTGCATCCTCTTGTCCCTTCAATTCTGATGTTGTCTTGTGCGTCCTCTTGTCCCTTCAATTCTGATGTTGTCTAGTGCATCCTCTTGTCCCTTCAATTCTGATGTTGTCTAGTGCGTCCTCTTGTCCCTTCAATTCTGATGTTGTCTAGTGCATCCTCTTGTCCCTTCAATTCTGATGTTGTCTAGTGCGTCCTCTTGTCCCTTTAATTCTGATGTTGTCTAGGGCATCCTCTTGTCCCTTCAATTCTGATGTTGTCTAGGGCATCCTCTTGTCCCTTCAATTCTGATGTTGTCTAGTGCATCCTCTTGTCCCTTCAATTCTGATGTTGTCTAGTGCATCCTCTTGTCCCTTCAATTCTGATGTTGTCTAGTGCGTCCTCTTGTACCTTTAATTCTGATGTTGTCTAGGGCATCCTCTTGTCCCTTCAATTCTGATGTTGTCTAGGGCATCCTCTTGTCCTTCAATTCTGATGTTGTCTAGTGCGTCCTCTTGTCCCTTCACTTCTGATGTTGTCTAGTGCGTCCTCTTGTCCCTTCAATTCTGATGTTGTCTAGTGCGTCCTCTTGTCCCTTCAATTCTGATTTTGTCTAGTGCGTCCTCTTGTCCCTTCAATTCTGATGTTGTCTAGTGCATCCTCTTGTCCCTTCAATTTCCGTGAGCACCAAACAATGCATGTGTGCTTATTTATGAACTCTTTTGATGGCCCCAAGGGGTTCCCCATTTGATATTTCAGTGTTCAAGTGTAAATGTTACCTTTCGCCTGGGGTGTAGAGTATCTCTTTAGTCTAGAACCATTCGTATAAACGATGCCCTGTCGCCTGGTGTGAACTCTTTGTCTGGTCCTGAATCACTTGTCTTAAGTGTTTCTCTGTGACCTGGTGTGAACTCTTTACCTTGTCTTGAATAACTTGTCTTAAGTATGTTTCTGTCCCTTGGTGTGAACTCTCTGAGTAGTTTTGAGTGATCCTTGCAAGTGATGCCTGGTGCGAACTGTTGTTTCCTGCTCTAGGGCAAGACCAGCGTGAAGAAAGGATGTTACGAGCCTGTCTGGAACGAGCAGATCGTATTCACAGAGATGTTCCCGCCGCTGTGTCGACGAATCAGAATACAGCTGCGGGATAATGACAGTGTCAACGACGTCATCATAGGCACACACTTCATCGACCTGTCAACCATTTCTAACGAAGGGGCAAAAGGTGAGGCCTACATGGAAATCGTATACCTGCAAGAGTCCATGACTTGTGACCGTCGTCCTTGTTTTCAAAATCATGTATTTGAAGCCTGAGTATTATTTTATCAGAAAGTAACGGATATGTTTAGAAACAAACAAGAACATAAAGCTTTCCTGAAAACAATGTGTGAGACATGCAAGGGAGAGACAACAATTGCAATGGCAGAATATCATGAAGGTATAGGCGGGAAATAGAACTATAGATTGTTGCCACTCTCTAGAGAGGATGACATTAAGTAAGGGACATGACAGAGGGTGTTAGATTATAGTATCATGGATAGAAATGATACCACGAGGGGGTGATTAGAGAGGAAAAGATGGGATGTGAGAAGAAAGAGAGGATGTTAGACTAACATTGTGGCTAGATTGTAAGAAATGACGGCAAAGATGATGTTATATTGTGCCATGTTGTATTCGAAATGTTACTGGGCTGGTAGATACTGAAATACTCTTGTCTATGATGTATATTATGGCAGGTATACTCATTGTGATGATTCTCGTCACTTGGCTCGTACACACACTTTTGCTAACTGATGCTCTCAACACAGTGGACAAAACGCACAGCGGCAGCTTCGTTTATTTATTTCGCGACGTACACCATACCGGCCTTCAGCTGCCAGCTGAGCAATTCTCACACTTTCTGTGCTGACTGTCATGCACTGTCCACAACTGGCTGTCTTTTCAGTGGCTATCTGTCTCCGAGACTTATACGTTTACGCTGGTGCTATCGTCAACTAACCCGAGTGCAATCTCGATTCGTTGCAAATCTGTACGATACCATGTGTGAATCAGCAGTGTCCTTAAATTGTATAAGTAAAGACTTACTGTGCTACGCTGACTGTTGGAATGAACTAATCATTGTGTGATATCTGCTTCAACCTTGATGTTGTAAACTCTTCAATAATCGTATAGATGACTTGTATAGAACTAACGAATGAAATGTGTGTGTGTTTGTGTGTGTGTGTGTGTGTGTGTGTGTGTGTGTGTGTGTGTATTATTTAAGCTGTCCGTGTCCCAAATGCCGAGTCCAGCTACCTCTGTCGCTCAGGTCGTTACCTGCAACCACAACATTTCCCGTGAACCGATGAGCTCACTGAGTATTACTGACCCTGTATTTGTCCTAGTGTTTTCTCAACGTTAACTCTTGCTGTTCCTATCTCGTGGGTTGTCGTTTGTGATTACTGTTCTACTAACTAGAGCTGCACCAACCCATTGCTGTCCATGACATTATGTCCCCCACCCCGTTTTCTAAATTGTGCCTGCACATTTTCCAAGTTTGATCGGCCTACTGTCTATGTCATGTACAGGGAATTGTGAAGTTTTCTCGGTCGCTTTTGGTCAACTCATACATACATCATACATATACTAATTCCCCTGGATGTTAATAATGGCACGTTCTCAGACTTCAAACTCATTGACTCATATAAATAAATATATAAATTCAGACATGATATACCAACCCAACCACATGGGTCATTATGTAACCTGAACCCCCTTTGCCTCCATAGTGCTCAAGTCAACCTGCCATGAGTCACCCGTTTCAATCGGAAACACTCACGTTTTTCCTTATAAACCAATGACTCGCATGAGAGACCTATCACCCTTACACAAGTAATCTTGACTCTGGGTGAACGTGTGTGTGTTTTGGTTATTTATCTTACAAACACTCATTTTGTCTCATCTTTTCACTTGGAATGTTGGTATGCTTTATATTCCAGAATGACTGCTCCTTCTCCTCTCGCGATCTCTTTTCTATGACTCTGCTATACCAATGCTTTGTAACCTCTGTCAGGGAAATATGGTCCTATGCTCCATCTGGATTTCTGAAATCATGCTTTTGGTGACTAGAAATAGACATTTGAAAACGAAAATGTACTCCATTGTGGTGATAGTACCTGAAATAGTTTACATTAAACATACTCAATTGCCAAGTGTTCTGTGTGTTAATACATATGTTGGTACAATTATCTCGGAACAGTCATAGCATCTAATGGGAGATGCCTTGAAGAGATTAGAACACGAATCGCCATGGAGAAAGTAGCCTTTAGCAAGATGAAAAACATTCTGACCGATAAAAAGATGTCAATTGAAATGAGAAAAAGAGTGTTGAGGGGATACATAGAACCTGGATGTGAAACTTGGACAATGAGCAGTCAAGCTGGAAAACATCTGATGGCTACAGAAATGTGGTTTCTGAGGAAAATGCAAAGAATACCATGGACAGACAGAAAAACCAATGACCAAGTACTACAGGAGACAAATGACAATCGTAAATTGATTAGAGAAATTAGACGTAGACAGTCAACATTTTTTGTACATGTTATGAGAAGAAATGAATTGGAGAACTTAGTGACAACTGGCAAGATCGAAGGGGATAGACCAGAAGGAAGACCGAGAGGAAATTACCTGGATGGCTTGGCCACATGGCATTGACAAGACAGGAACACTGAGCTGATCCACGACTCTGGTGATCGAGTGAAATGGCAAGTCATGACCGCCCACGCTTTCCGGCATGGCACATGATTGATTGAACACTGGATCATATTCTTGTTTATTTTTTTATTTTTATTTTTTTGGGGGGGGGGGGGGGGGGTACTGAATGTTGCTGTTATCCTTAACTCGTCGCTTCTCACGCACCAAGATAGGTGCTTTCGCTACCTATTTAGATAGCAATACGGATATTCATTTTCATCAGTAGGACCAGAGAACAGAAATGTTTCACATGCATTTAAAAACTTTTTGTCGTTTACCTTTCATTGTGTTTCGCATAATCCGAAGCTGCTGCTCATCTTATAATATTTCATCTCTCCTACCATTTGTACGCCAGCTCCGTGGCGAAGGTTGTTCGAATTCAATTAGTAATCCCGCATACCGCGTTCTAACCACAGCTGGGGGAGAGTTGGAAACAGACAGCCTTGCATTGGTTTCCATATAATGGTATTCATAAAAAGCCCCCCCCCCCCAAAAAAAAAAAAAAAAAAAAAAATGCTGGAGTTGATCGTTACGTTTTGTAAATGATATGCACCTAACTGAACCACTTACCGTCTTTCCCATTTCACACATTGTTCTAACGTTTTAGGTGTTCAATCTGTAGATGTTCAAGGTCAACTGCGGTAAGTAGGCTGTCCAGACACACGTCTGCCGTCTTTCTCCGCATAGCCACATCATTATTTTAGGAGAAGAGCCCCGTGTCATTCTGGTTGGCTGAGTTATATACAACTACATACAATTGATTCGCAGGATTTCTACCCACATATGGACCTTCCTGGGTCAACCTGTATGGCTCAGTCCGAGATTATCGAATTTTGCCCAAACATGGACACTTAAACGACGGTCTTGGAGAGGGAGTTTCCTACAGGGGCCGCTTACTTCTGGCCCTCAAAACTGAGATCATTGACAACGAAGAAATTGGGTCCACGCTCGTGGAGCTTGAGCCTGCATACCCTATATCGGAGGTAGGGCTATTGGCCACATTCTTTGTTGTTGGCAAGAAATCTGAATGTGTTACAGCGACTTAGTTCTCAATGTATAAATGTGGTTGTTTTAAATTGATACCTGCGGAACCAGTGGTGTTCTCTTGTGTTTTTGTTTTCTTCTCGCTAATTTGCTTCGCCTGTAATTCTGGACATTAAAGTTGCCACTCAAATAGTAATTTATGATTTTATTGAACTGTTTTCATGGTTCATACAATGATCTTGACTTACATGTGCAGCATAGAAAATGTAAACAATATGTGAACACCAATAAGGTACACATAATGTGAACACCAATAAGGTACACATAATGTGAACAGCAATCATACACGCATAATGTGAACAGCAATCATACACGCATAATGTGAACAGCAATCATACACGCACAATGTGAACAGCGATCAGACACACATAATGAGAACAGCAATCAGACACACATAATGTGGACAAACATCAGGCACACATATTGTGCACAGCAATCAAGCACACATAATGTGAACAGCAAAAAGGCACGCAGAAAGCCAACAGCACAATAAGGCACACAGAAAGTCAACAGCAGTCAGGCACACTGAAAGTCAACTGCAATAATGCATACATAAATTAAACAGCAATCAGGCATACAACAAGTCAACAGCAATAAGGCACACGGAAAGTCAACAGCAATAAGGCATACAGAAAGCCAACAGCAATAAGGCACACTGAAAGTCAACACCAATAAGGCTCACGGAAAGTCAACGCCAAAAAGACACACAGGATTAGCTATACAAAAGCAGGCCTCACGTCCACAGACTAATTTGATCTACCATATTATAGGAAATGGACAACTCCAACTAACTAACTAACTAACTAACTAACTAACTAACTAACTAATTAACTAACTAACTAACTAACTAACTAACTAAACTAACTAACTAACTAACTAACTATCCATTGGCACCTTGCCGTCTTGACAGACGATAGTTTGTGCTATAAAAAGGCATAATAACTTTTAACTATGGCGGTAGCGAGTGTGACTGATAAGGCCAATTTGCGCTGTAAATGTCCTTTCACAGTGGGTGCATGTGAACACATGGTCATTTCCACCATCATGCACCATCTTACGTCTCAAACGCTTGGTGTGTGACTTTTCTGCAATTATTTTCTCCTTTGACTTTATTCCATTTCTGATATTTGCCCTCCATGCAACACGTTCAGCGGCGACTTGCTCCCAATGTGCATTATCAATGCCTGTATCAATCATGTCCCGCTTACACACATCTTTGTATCGTAGTAGAGGCCGACCCTGAGATCTCTTACCCATCTGTAATTCACCAAAAAAGATATCCTTTGGTATTCTACCATCATCCATCCTCCTAAGATGTCCTATCCATCTAAGTCTACGAAGACTGAGCATGGAATAAACTGTCACACAACCTGATCTTTCCAATACTTCAGTATTTGTGATTTTGTCTTGCCACTTAATACCAAGAATTCTTCGCAGACACCGCATATGAAAGCTGTTTAAATTGTTCTCTTGGTGTGAGTAAGTTGTCCAGGTTTCACTGCCATAGAGAAGAGTACTAAGGACACAGGCTTGATAGACAAGGACTTTTGTTTTGGCAGTAAGCTTCCTGTTCTCCCAGACTCTTTTTCTTAACCTGTTCATTGTTGTTGCTGCCTTACCAATCCGGATGTTGATTTCCTGATCTAGGGATAATTTGCTATTTACCACTGATCCTAGATATGTAAAATGGTCTACTATCTCTAGTTCGGCGTCGTCAATAAAGATTGATGGTACCCCATGTGCACCTTGTGACATAATCTGTGTATTCTTTTTGCTAATTGTTAAACCAAATTCAGAACAAGCATTGGAGAATGCAGATAGTAGACAACTAACTAACTAACTAACTAACTAACCAAATAACTAACTAACTAACTAACTAACTAACTTAACCAACCAACCAAGCCACCAACCGACCAACCTACCATACCCACCAACCAACCAACCAACTATTGTGGAAGCATGCATTCCCTCAATAATAAATGCTGTCAGTCTGCTGGGGCTAGACATGACGTCACAGCTGCAGGTCATTCCAACCCCCGGCTGGTACAGCAAGTCAACATATTATATGAACACAGGATTCATAACCGGTACAACAAGCGAATATATTTTATGAACATAAGATTCACAACTTGTACAAAACGCTGACACGTTATATAAAGTCAAGATTCACAATGGCCTCGCCTGCCAGCACAGACCGAGTGTCACCAACAAGAGCACCAACAGCTTCCAATAATTATCAATTGCTATCACACACTTGAGATTGTGGCGTCCTTCCACCTGCCTGGCTCCTTGGACTGGAACCTCGCCACTCTTACAGCAAGTGGCATCTCTCCAATACAATTGTTACCCATGTCTGCATCATTTCTAGAATAAACGTAAGAATGCGAATGATTCCGTTCGTGCTGTGAGGCGTGTTGAGTATATGGAGCTGGACACATGTTAGATGGACCGGCACTAGGTGGATCATGTCTTCAATATCAGACCGGTCGCCTTCGCTGTCCATTACCAGGACATTTTATCTTACCTATTTTAGTCAAGGTCGACCTGGCAGCCAGCGTCGCTGAAATAAATATCCGCCATTAAGGCGATTCGAAAACATGATCATCGGGACGCAGGCAAGCGAGCTAGTAACTGCGCTGCTTCAGCTTCCGTATATGTTCTGTATAAAACATTAACCAAATGCCCATGCTATGAAGAAAGTAACCACGTACTTATCCCAAGAAAGAACCACTTCTATTATATATATATATATATATATATATATATATATATATATATATATATATATATATATATAGAGAGAGAGAGAGAGAGAGAGAGAGAGAGAAAAGCAAAACATTATTTTAATATTTTAAGTACTCATGGAGTCAACATGTGGTAATCCAACCATGAGAATGAGGCAGTTAGTTATACACTGACTATTTGACAAGTCTTGCAATGAAATGTACATGTTTGGACAACCACTGATTTGTATACAGAGTGCAGCTGGTAAACCCGAGGAATACTTTCTGTTTGGGGTGTTCCTAGAGGCAACCATGATAGATCGCAACACTGGAGACAAACCGGTGCATTTTGAAATCAGTATCGGTAAGATTTGATGTTGTAATCTGATCATTAACTGTCTGTCTATTGTGGTCCACATTTAAAGTAAAACTTAGGGAAGATTTGAAACTTTCTGTCTTGAGCTAAATCTGTTACATGGGCTGTGATGAGTTTGTGTTTGCGAGGTGTACCCTCCATATGACCCACCCATCTGTTTCTTTGTCTGCCGTTGTCTGTAGCGAGGGAACACGGAAAGCTGCATTAAAGTAAAAAGCAAGAAGTTAGAAAAGGAATTCTCGCTTATTACCTAGAACCAATTTTAATATGTATCTGTCATTCCTGGGCAGTTAGTATACAACATTGAAGCCACATTGAAGCTACATTGAAGCCACAGACATGTGATTTTACAGAAGAATTCTGAAAATTAATCGGACAGTCAAATAAGAAAACGACATGGAAAAAAAGCTAAAGTGCAAAAATAAACTTATCGGGGACATCACAAAGAGTCAATCGTTATTTTGGTCACATTATGTGAAGTGAATTCTCTCTCTCTCTCTCTCTCTCTCTCTCTCTCTCTCTCTCTCTCACACACACACACACACATATCATCATCATCATCATCAAGTGCCCTGCCAGCTGGCGTAGGCGTTCATGGCTCTCCACAGATCTCGGTCTTTGGTTTTCTGGATCAACTCTGTTGCTGATATTCCTCCGTGCCACCGTCTCAATCCATCCAGTATCATTTCTCTTGGTCTGCCTCTTCCTCTCTTCCCCTCGATCTTTCCAGTTGTCACGATGTTCTCCAATGCCTCTCTTCTCATTACATGAGCAAAAAAAGCTGTTTGTCTCTTTCTTATTGTTGTATATAGTGTTCTAGTTTGATTAGCCTCTTTCAGGCAGTCGTTGTTAGTTACTCTGGCAGTCCAAGGAATTCGCAACATTCGTCTCAGGAACCACATCTCTGTTGCTTCTAATTTCTTCTTAATTTGTTCATTTACATTCCAAGATTCACTGCCATACAGCAAAAAAAACTGGTTCTGCCTAGCATTTCAGGACTCTCTTTCTTACACTCAGTGATAGTGACCTATTGCTCAAAATACTCTTCATTTTCTGAAATGCGGCCTTTGCTTGCCATATTCCGCTCTTAATCTCTGTTGTACATCTTCCATCTGATGTTATAAATGTCCCTAGGTATCCAAAATTATCCACTTGGTTAAGAAGTTTTCCTTCTATTTCTATGTCACATTTTGGTGTCACCCTTTTCTTTGATATCACCAGTGTTACTGTTTTCTTGATAGTCAAGGAGAGTCCTTTCCTTGCACTCTCTGTTACTACAGTGTCCAACAATTATTGTAGGTCTGTTTATTTATCTGCCACCAATACTGTCTAATCTGCATAGCTTATATTATTTATATTATAACCTCCAACTAGTATTCCTGGCATCTCTTTGATCTCTCTCATTATTACTTAGCTATATAGGGAGAAGAGATCTGGTGACAAGACACATATCCCTGTCGCACTCCTAGCTTTATGTGTTCGTAACTACCCTCTTTATTTCTAATTTTAGTTCCAGTAAATATTCTTTATTATTCTTAAATCTTACCCATCAATGTTGATATCTTCCAACATTTTAATCATTTCATCATGTTTTACTTTATCAAATGCCTTAGTATAATCTATGAAGCATAAATATATGTATCTCTGTTTCTCTATTGACCTTTCTATTAGTGTCCGTAATGTATAAATTGCATTGTTTGTGCCCTTTCCTTCCACAAATCCATACTGTTCTTCACTAATTTCCATTTTTATTTTCTTTCTGGTTCTTCTCATTATGATTCTGAGCAGAAGCTTAGTGATATGGTTTATGAAAAAAAGTCGCTTAAAAGTCGACAAGGTCGACTTCATCGCACCGGATTTTATCCCATATGGCTCAGTCTCTTTCCGCAGCGCGGAAAGCGTCACACAAAGCACGAACTCCGTAGCTTTTAGCGACGACCCACAGGAGTCTCCGAAACATTTAACTCGTAAACCGAAGGGCGCGGCCCGGAATCGAACCCACAACCTTCGGAGCACGAGTCAAACGGCTTGACCACTTCGCCACAGACTCCCAATGGATTTGGTTTATGAGGTTAACTGTACGAAAATCGTCACATTCAATTGCTCCTGGTCTTTTTGGTATAGCTATAAATACAGATTTCAGCATATCACTGGGTAAATATCCACTGCTGTAAATATCATTTAACATTTTGGTTAATATATCTACTCCAAAT